>JANRMT010062854.1:41541867-41594602 GCA_026402145.1 Polypterus bichir lapradei
CGCATGCGTTTTCATACGTCTCAAACTAAGGGGATGCGAGGTTAAAATAAATCGAGAAGCGCGCGTACATACTTAGTGCATCCCCTCTCGGGAATCGAACCTCGGACGTGGGCGCTACATGCGATTGCTTTCCTATCGCGCCACTGCGTGTGGTTTATCTATTTGAGCATAGCAGTGTAATTCGGTTTTTTTTCAGCACTCTTTGGAACTATTACTTTTTGTCTGCGCACTGCGTCAGTTCACGTGAGCCGCTGAATATGGTTTTATATGTCAGTCGCTCGCTTCTAATTGTTTCGCTGCCTTCTTAATTATATAATGCATGTTTTCTAAAGCGCGTTTTGTAGCTCTTCCTGGCTTTCTACGTAATGCGTGATTACGTGATAGGCGTGATTATGTCATACGAAACGCCGCCCCTCCAGCTGACTCCATTACAGTAAATGGAGAAAAACAACTTCCAGTTATGACCATTACGCGTAGAATTTCGAAATGAAACCTGCCCAACTTTTGTAAGGAAGCTGTAAGGAATGAGCCTGCCAAATTTCAGCCTTCTACCTACACGGGAAGTTGGAGAATTAGTGATGAGTCAGTCAGTCAGTGAGTGAGTGAGTGAGGGCTTTGCCGTTTATTAGTATAGATATACATACACACACACACAATCAATTAATTGGTACTGGCAATTAAATATACCTTCACTTATAAGTTTTAATCATTGTAATCATTAATTGATTAAAATCATAATTTTTAATCATACATTTATATTAATAGAGGTTTGTTTTTTTTTCTTCAGTGTATCAGCTACACATTCATAATTCTTGAGGTGTAATTATAATTATAAATATAGATTAACATTTTAATAATGCAGTATTTGTTTTTACCAAAACCTATAACCTATACTGTATGACACACAGCAACTAATAATATACACAGTACAAATCTTTAAAAAATCCGCAAACGTACCAAATGCTCATATGTTGTTTATCAAGAAGACATGAGACTAACATGCTTAATAGGTTTACAGTATATGTAAAAGTCACATTTTTTTATTAAGCTAACAAGACTATTGTTTACTTGAATATTCATTGGGGAGAGATGTATTTGTATCACAAAGAGCCGCTGCCACATGCAGTTACATGTGGGGACCACCCCCTCCTTTTCCCCAGCTGACTGAATGTCACTGCTCCACTCCAAATGTGCTGAACAGGTTGACTGGACACTCTATATTGACCCCCATATGGATGGTTTAGGTGTGTGTGCATATGCATATGACTAGCTCTGGCGCCCTGTCCAGGACTGTTTTTCATTCTGCACCCAGATCTTTCAGGAAGGGCAATGTCTCCACCCCATGAATCAGAACTGGAAAAAGCTGGCACAATAATGTATGTATGTTTTAAGTTTTTTCCAGATGTAAAATGCAAGAAAAAAAGCAACAACAAAAACATAAATAAATACATACATACATACATACATACATACATACATACATACATACATACATGCATACATAGAAACACAATAAATCTATGAGGTGCAAGTGCAACAGAAGGCAGGAGAAGATATGTGAATTGCAGCAGAGAAGCCCCATTCTACTATAAAAAAATGTAATGTTTTTCTGTGTCCAAAGGTGAACAGAAATTGTTTTAAGGACTGACATGAAAAATAATTTTGAAAGTAAAGGTTAGGGCGAGTACATAATTACAGTAGAAAGTTGTTGCTTCAGAGTATGATAAGCAGATCATATATATGTTATACAGAAGATTGGAGTATTACATTCTTTTTAAGGCTGAATCAAAACCTGATTATTAGGTGATTATTAGGTGGTTATCTACCAGGTAACACTTGTGGTTGGCAGGTCAGTCAGTTTTCACCCTGCCAAATAAGTGAAACCACCGCCTTGGTGCAGCATCCAAAGCTTTGCCTCAGGCGCTAACATCTGAGGTATGATCCCGATGATCAAACACCTGACAAGCCCCAGTAAGGGTGAAACACGTGTCATGTACTCTGTATTATTTGGCAGATACTGTATCACATATCTAAGATTTGCTTCTCGCAACTGAGAGGACGTGGCAGATTTTTGCCGACCAGCTAACCAACCACAAGTGTTACCTGGTAGGTAACCACCTAATAATCAGATTGCAATTCAGACTTAAAAAGAAGGTAATACTCCAATCTTTACCCTGCCCAAGCAAACCACCTGCTGTGGCTCAGAGCCCGAGGTTTTGCCTCAGGTGCTGACGTCCAAGGTTCGATCCCCGCAAGGGGATGCAAAAGTGAGTACACCTGATGAGCCCCAATAAGGGCAAAACATGTGACATGTACACTTTTTATTATTTGGAAGATACTGCCTCATGATACATAACCCTAATATAAATCATATTTTGGGAGAGAAGTTCCTATAACACGTAATTTCTTTGTGTGTTATTTAGTTGATATTGCTGTTACACTTCTTTTATAAATTTGGAGTGTTACACTCATCACTCCTCAAACATATTCAGCTCCTTTATTACATAAGACAAATAATGTTCATTTTTGGATATGTAATTTAGGCACAATATTGCCAAAAAACACTTAGGGCAAAAAAGGATTAAAGAACTCCATTCTTTAAGTAGCATTAACCTACACCTTCAACTAGGGAATAATTGAATTCTGCTTCAAGATTAAATAGTTATTAAAAGGACATCCTATCCAAACATGTCAGCCTTTCAATATGCAAATTTGTAAATCACTAACCAAACAGTTATATATATATAAAAAAAATGCCTTTCGATAAGCTGCAGAAGCAATCATAGCACAAATGGCCACAGTATGTTTCAACGTTAGCCATACTTTTGACTTTGAACAGAGGGTATGTGCAATGATTGAAAACTTTTTGTCAAGCCTCCTTTTTGCAGCAACAGCAGACCCTTTTTTACATTGAGGTGGATTCAAAGTCATTGCACAAAGGCAACCAAGGCTCACAATTCTATGACTTTCTCCACATCTGTCTATGTTACCCCTCTGCTGCCCCATATTCAACTCAGCAACAATTAGCTAAATGTCATGCACCATTCTTCAGTAGATTGTTCTAAACATAATAAATTAGGTTTGACTTTGATTATCAAATCTTCAACTTAAGGCATTTTTCATACCAAAAATATTAAACAACCAAAATATAAAGTAGCCAAAAGTTAGTTGCTTTTGTATAAATATGTAATTATTCTTCAGACAGACAAAATTGACAAAGTCGATTATATATAAACACTTTGTTATGTTGTAACTCTTCTCTGATGGGTGATACGTACTCCGGATTCCATTTAACAGTTCAGCTAACCAGAAAAAAACTACATTATTTTTTACAAAATACACACTGTGTAATTTATATGGCTGATATGTGTAAATTTGTTTGAATAATTCAGTGAACAGTCCAGTTTGAAATGTTTATTTCTACTGATGAACATCATGATGTCTGTCTACTGCTTGACTCACCCTTTTGATATTTTGTGGTGTTCTTACAGCAGTGGTCTAACCACTGTAACTGGCACTATATTGACTCATCCCTCAAAAATGCTTGAAAACCATCACATCACACACATCTTTGGTGTCAGTGTATTCAGTTTAATTATTTCACTGGTTGCGAGATGGGAAGTGGCAATGCTTATTATATTATAGTGACACACAAACAAAAACTTTACATGATGCATCAATGGCATTGTTTCACGTACTGCACGGCCACAAAAAACACGCCTGCTATTTAGTATACTACCACTCGATACAGAATTTATGCTTGGACAAACTTGGTTAATTTTACCATAAAATATGTAGCAACTCATCACAGACATGTCCACAACCCATAATTTAAGAAACACTAATACAGTAATCCCTCCTCGATCGCGGGGGTTGCGTTCCAGACTCCCCCCGCGATAGGTGAAAATCCACGAAGTAGAAACCATATGTTTGTATGGTTATTTTTATATATTTTAAGCCCTTATAAACTCTCCCACACTGTTTATAAATATTCCCCGGAGAGTTATACAGCATAATCCCTTTGTATTCTCTTAGATATTAGGTAAGATTCATTGAAATTATGTATATAAACACACTGTTTATATACAGTAAAACCTAAATATTATTTTAAAGATATTGAGTGTCTCCGATATCACATACGTTACAGCCATTACGATAGACAGGCCACCAGCAATAAATACGTACAATGCAAGAAAAATAGTATACAGTAAATGTGTGTACAGTGACACTAAACGTACGTACATGTACTAAGTACTGTAAGTAGAAAATTAATTATGGTTACTCACCAACAATGACACAATGACTTGTCCGATAACAATGAGTTTAATTTTACTACACAACAAAGGACAGCGTTACAGCTCTTCTAAAAGAGCCACTTCAGGCGATTGTGTAGCACTGCCGTTGTTGTTCTTCTGGCAGTCTTCAATCCAAATCCCTAAAGCAGATTCCATCCAGACTACTGCCTTATTACATCCACTTACACCTCGTTTTGCACACTGGTTAAAAGGACACTGCGGCCGTAGATCTTATATTCCTTTCCTACTTTTTAAATAAAAAGAATCGTAGCCTTCAACAAATCCAAAACGTTTACCTTTTCGGCAATCGTTAACATCTTCTGTTGGCGCTTGGGCACGGCCCCTGAAGCAGTAGCAGTACGTTTTGGAGACATAATGAAGGGCTTGACTATGCATAAAGATAAACACAAAAGAGAACAACTCTTTACACAGCGAAACACGTTGATGCTGAATGAGCGAGACAAGACTTCCTGGTTAACACTGCATTCAGCACGCAGGAACTCAACTGCGTGCTCTGATTGGTTAGCTTCTCAGTCAGGAGAACTTAACTGCGTGCTCTGATTGGTTAGCTTCTCAGCCATCCGCCAATAGCGTCCCTTGTATGAAATCAACTGGGCAAACCAACTGAGGAAGCATGTACAGGAAGTAAAAAGACACATTGTCCGCAGAACCCGCGAAGCAGCGAAAAATCCGCGTTATATATTTAGTTATGCTTTCATATAAAATCCGCGATAGAGTGAAGCCGCGAAAGTCGAAGCGCGATATAGCGAGGGATTACTGTATATGCAAATGACACGCAATACACTACAGCAACAACTGCTGCAACTCAGTCCCTCTCCAGTCGAGAGCCAACCCTGGCCACTAAAAATCCTTTAATTCCATGTGACCAAAGAGATGCTGTATTAATATTTTCAGGCTGCTTGCTGTTATACAATCTTAATGAGAGAATAGTAATTATTGATTACTGGCTAAAATCCGGGACTTTGAAATGCAACACTAGATTGCATTATTTTTCACATAAATACTGAAGTTGTAACTGTAACAGAGAATTATGCTGACAACTGTCTGTTGGCCACAGGTTGTCTGCTGTACCTTTAGACTTCAGCAACACAGTTCTCAGTCTAAAAATATTTGTAGGTAGCACTAACTTATACAAAAGAAGCTTTATTTTGATTGGATCAATATTATTTATGTTTACTGCTTAACTTTTGACTTTTTCTTAATAAAAAAAGCAAGGAAACTAAATCTATAAAATGCTTCATAAATATTTTTTCTACGATTGATTAAACTTAATAAATCACTTTCAATATTCTGATAAGGTAAGATGTATTTTTAAAGATTTTTGCAAAATGCACCTATACACGTCATAGTTCCAATTTGCTTTCAGTATGGGGTGCTCATGCATCAAAGAAGTCATGAAAGGGCTCCTGTACATTTGGGTCATACATGACCCTTGACCACTCTACTGTCTGCCTCTGCAATCTGTTTAAATATGATTTCACTTCTCTTAATTAAGTGATGTGGGTAAATTCAAGACTGACAAAAATGTTTTTATCATCAATATTATAGTTTTCATTAGTAGTTGTACACATTACCATATGGTTTGTAGTCAGATGTCTCTTTCAAGTACACTTAAAAATTGTCAAACACCAAATATTCATGCAAAGATATAAACTGTACTGCACCTGTTTATTCTAATTCATTACCACTACAAGTCTGAAGCACTTGACATAAGATTTATACATGGGGAAACTAGATAGCTTAAAACACAAGTTTTAAGGATAAGGATGGGATGTGGGGTAACTGAAAAAACAAAGAGAGACATGTGGTATCAGTCTATCTCAGAGTACACTCACTCATAAAGGGCTAATGTAGTGTTGCCAATTTATGTATCCAATATGCAGAAGGAAACCTTAAGAAAACTGTTGTGGACATGCCATATCTGTTTCATTTATTAAAAAAAAAATTTAAAAAAAAATGAATGAAAAATTACAATAAGTACTGAAACTGATATAGACCCACAAAACTGAATGGATCAGTAAAGTGAAAGAAAATAAAATCTGATATAATTTACTGAGAAGTGTTTCTCAGGTACAATATCAATAGAACTAGATGTTTACAATGGCATGTAAACTTCTATAAATAAAACATTATCTGACATAAGACTGAAGTTAATACAGAAGGAACCAGAGAGATCTTTAAGCAAAGTTACGTAAATTGTTTAAAAGCTTAGCAACAAAATGAATGAAATGACATAAAGAATGTACATTTTACACCCAGTTAAAAGAGTTACTGTTTCTTTAATTCAAAGAAAGCTAGTTAATTGAAACTTCCAATGAAACCATTTACCGAGACTACCAATAAAAAAAAATCTAGCCAATGAGACTCTTTCTGGAGTGTCACTATGTGAGCTTCTACAGCAGCTCTCTCCTCCTCTGCATACACACACATACAAATGCGCATGCGCACTCACATACACACAGACTAATTTACAATAGTCACAGAGGGCTGCTGGCATTGTGCCAAGCTTCAAAACAGCCAGTCGCCTCCATTCACAATGTCGGGTGAGCAAATAAGAGAGGCCGGTACTGCGTGTGTGTGCGTGTGTGGAGGTGGGGGTCTAGAGAGTTGTTCCTAAATGCTCTCCAGCCTGCAGACTGCTATTACTACACTTAATCATTCCCGTAGGTCCAAACAGACAAAAGACACACAGTTCAATGCCAATCCGACAGCCCATACCACCCCCCCACCAAACCCAATTTTCAGGCCCATTCTCAAAGCAAATGCCTTTCTATCACTGAAATGTTTTTGAGGACAAGCAGCTTTTAATTTTGAGAATTTTCAATCTTTTCAAACCTTTATTCACATCTGCACAATCAGGGGAAAATAATACAGTGTAAGACATATTGAAAACAGGCATCAGCAAGGGGGGGTGGGTGTACTGCAGCCATCCATCTACCTAGACATGCGCCAAGATTCTACGGTACCAAAATAAAGCGCTTTTGTTTCTCCCTCGCTGTCACCACCAAGAACGCCACATAACATTTAACCACATAACAGACGCAACAACAAAAGACCAGATCAGAGGCACAGCCCTTCCACAGTTCCTCCTTTAATAAAAAAGCTATGACCATTGGATGTTCAAAAAAAAAAAAAAAAAAATACTTACTTCCTAGGCCTTTAAAAATACAAGACGTGGACAGAAGATTGGTGTTTCCTAGTGCTCTCCCTCTCTCTCTCTCTCTTTTTGTTTTGGAAAGGTGGAGAAGGAAAGGGTAAGGGTAGGGGGGAGGGGGTTATGAGACCTGACGATAAAGCTAACAAAACAAGACAAGACTGAGAGAGAGAGAGGGGGGGAATGAGAGAGAGAGAGAGAGAGAGAGAGAGTCTCAAAGAGAGGACAAGACAGACTGCTAGTGAGAACGCCTATCGGCAACAGCTCTGTGGGCGGCACCTTCCGTTTATGCCAGCCTCTAACCTCTAGGGATCTGTGGGGGTTTAAAAAAATTCCTTCTCTGTGTATGTACATATATATTACATGCACAAATCCTCAAGTCGGACACCTCCCAGACAATCATTTGTGTTTCAGTTACTTTTAAAGGGCCAGTGCTGGTTGCTGTTCAGTTTGTAACTAAATGTTTTAGACATCCTTGCCTGAAAAATGTACATTTTGGGAAAAAAAAAAAAAAAACCCCCGAGTAAGGAAGACTTCAAAATGATTGAAAGGATCCCTTATTTTCAAAAAACAATGTCATCATGGAGCCCAATTTATAGAAAATGGTTTTAATGATAAATGAAAAAGTTTTAGACAGGTGCAATTTCTGCATAGCATCACCTCCTTATAAAGGAATGATCAAGTCAATTTATAAACCTCACATGTTTACAGTTAATTTAAGAGTATAAGAGTTTAGTCAAGCAGTCCATCCAAGAAACAAGAAAAAGACAATTTTAAAGCTGTATTCACCCAGTTTGTTCGGCAAAACGACAACCCAGCTACATGCTGCATCATTTTCAGCACTTTTATTCAAACACTATTTAAGATTTTCTTCATGTATTCAACTTTCCATTCAATCACTTTTCACACTTATTTTTTCCAATATCAGAGTCAACCCTGGAGGAAAACAACCCTGAAGGGCACACACAATCATACACCACAGACAGGAAAAACAGGAAAAAAAGTCAACTTAACCATAAGGTAACCTGTGTACCAAGAAGAACCCTGTGGGGACATGGGTAAAGCCTAAAAATCCCACACAGCAAATGGGTCTGTGAATCCATATTCCTGAATTTGTGAGGGTGTAGTAGAAGCCACTGTGTAACTATACCAAACATGCCTTATACAGCTCCTTCACATTTAGAAGGTGGTAAAGAAGTGATGCATTCCACCATAAAGGTCTACTAAATTAAAGAGTCTTGCATCTACCTTATTTAAAGCAGATAACTACATAGCTGAATTTAGGCAGCAGCTATTCAAATTGTAATTCTTAATTGACAGAAATAAGGAATGCTAGATACTATATACATTATACATTTTTAGTTAATAATTAAGGCATTTTCTAAATTTATTAGCTGGTGTCATGCAGTAGTCACCAATAACTTCTAAATGGATCCAAAATCACCAATAATGAACATAACACGAGCTGAAGTTTACTAGGCTTGTGAATGCAGCTACAGTTTTCCAAAGAAAGCACAGTAGTTGAACAATTAAAGCAGCAGCATCAGAACCATGCAAATAGCAGGAAACATCCCATCACTAACTGTTAAACTTAAATCTGCCCAGCTGTTCTAAAGAAAAGAAAAAAAATCTAATTCTAAAAACTCTAATCTAAATGAAATATACCTGATCTCTTGATAACGCAAGGCCCTTAATGAAAGGACAGCAGCACCCTTTGCTAGTTACCATGGCAATGATCTTCTCTATTTTTAAACTCTACTAATCAATCCCAGTTCTGTCGCTTGTTAATAACAGAGTCAAAGATGGATGCAGCCATTACATGCAGAAAATAGTGAAAAACGGACTGCCTGTTCAATCTTTTTACAAAAGTAAACTATAAGCAATAAATTATTACAAAAAGAAACAGATTAATATTGCAAATTTCTCCTGTAAACAGTAGTATCTCTGCATTTCTTCAAAAGATTAAATGTTTCCCAAGTGATGCATACAGATGCTGAATCCAGACAAACAACAACCCTGGTGATATGCAATTCCAAATGAGGTACATTAGAATTAAAACAGGTTTAGAACAGGCTTTAGTCGGTATTAAAAATAAAAACCAACTACAGCATTGTTTTACTGCTTAGCAGACTTAAAATACACAAATCAGTCAAATTACTTTTATGGTAATATTAATGAACACAAGTGAACTATGAATGAAATCTATACAGTATCGAGGAAAGAGTGATGGGAGAGAATAACCCCACATCCTTTGTAGCAATATGCAAAAGGACAAAACAATGAATGATAAAGTTGTTAAAGAAATTACAGTTTAAACAAGCCCAGATTTAGATACATTATTAAAATTTAAGAATTGCAATAAAACTGGAAGACCTGACAGCATGGCATTACCCTTTCCACATTTAAAAAACTTACTTCAGGTTAGCAAACCTCAAATGGGCAAACCAATTATTTAAAATTATCACAAAAAGAACTGTATGATTTATCAAGACAAAAAAAAAAAACAAAAAAAAAAAAAAACGGGTAAATTCACCTTCAATACACTATGTCAATAAAACACCTGAAAGTCTTGTTTTATGTACCACACCAACAAAAAGAAAATGCACAAATTAAAATATGATATTCGCTGACAGTACATTTACAGCAAGTGTTGGATCGTCTTCCATCCCTGCAATCAAACTTATATTTAAGTTTTGAATTTAAGCACAGAGTCAGATTAACAAGTTTAATGTGGAATTGAAGGCAATCGCTTTGTAATACTTGAGCAGAGACTTTAAAATTAAATCCAGTATGGATGATATGCAGAATCATACAGTCCAAAAACATGACTTCTGTACTCATCAAGACTGACTTTAAAATAAAGGGGGGGCGGGGGGGGGAATTAATCAGGAGTGGTCTCCCTTAGACTTTCTCATATACTCAGATATGGGGATTGATTGATATATAAGGAGCAAACTGCAAGACAATGATTATATTTTTATATTATGTACATTAAAGAACCATCAACAACAAACCAAATCAAATTAATAATATATTGAACAATTATTATAAAAGTAAAGCTGAATAAATCAGACTCTGCAGCTGCATGAATAAAAGGTAAAGTACCACTTTTGGCTAAAAAAAATAGCCCAAAAGTTGATAGAAATCTACATTTTGTACCTAATATTTGAATGCAAAATTTGGTTGACCTAAGTGAAAGCATACTCAAGTCATGATGTTTACATACACACACACACACACACACACACAGACAGACATAATTCCAAAAATGGTATTTTGAACTCAGGGAGGTCAAAATCTTGAAATGGAATTTTTGGAGGATTCCAGTACTTTCCTTATACTTTTAATATGAGAAAGTCAGGGAGGTCTAAAATGTTGAGATTCGTCAAAATCTAAACATCAAATCTTCAGAAAATTACAATACTTTCTCTATACGTCTTATAAGAGAAAGTAAAAATCCTGAAAGATGCTGTGACAAGTGTGGCTTGTTATGACAAGTGCTTCTTTTACACACATTTATGAAACATTGTACGCACATGTTCTCCCAAGCAATGTCTTTAGAAGCCTGTGAAGTGGGTTCTTAGTGCTTGCAGCCGGTGTCAACCCTAATCCATACATCCATCCACTGCTTGAATATGGATAGGACAGTGACGGATGTTAGAGACTAAAACCTACTCCAGCAGGTTAGGTACAATGTTATACTCGGGGCTCCAGACTAAAAAAAATACTTGGGAGCAAACAATCCCAAAATTAAACATTTAGGTGTCATATTACTTTAACAGTCTTCAAATTACAGAAAAAAAAAGTTCATATTAACATCAAAAAACTTGTCCTCTGTGCTTTGCCTACAAGAAATTTGGCTTTTTTATATAAACTCATTGTTTAATTTCTCCATTGTGACTGACCTCTGATTGTTAACTGATCTTCTGCTCAATCAATAGAACAATACAGTTTGTTAGAATATCAAAACTATATACAATAACATATTGAATGTCTATTTTAGAGCTTCTGAATCAGTATCATTGACCATTAAAATATCAGTGTTACTTAACCATCAAACATAATCTCAACTAAGCACAAACATTAGTGAAATCTGTACAGTAAGGTGCTCTCGTCAAGATGAGCTCCCACAAACTATTTTAAAATAAGTCTGCACACTGGCCTTTGATTATCAATTTGAGTGCTCTCCACTCAATCTGGACAAACTGTACGAGCATCGTAAAAGTGAAATGAAAGTACATGTTCTCCCATCTCTCCTCTAAGGAATGCACTATTCCCTCTTATGAACCTACTTTAATGCTAATGATGTTAGTCCCAAATTGCACAGATATCTTGCCAACAATGAGGCAGGTCTCTGCATATTAAATATCTATTTAATTGTGTTTAGTATTTCCTGGGCAAGGCCATGTTTAAGATTTGCGAACCCGATAAAACTGTTCACAGATACACCAAAAGAAATATACAGTTTACAATTACATTATTTCTACAAGACACGAGAGCCAGAGTTTGCAGACAGATGTAATTTTCATTTGCAGTCCACCAGTATTTGCACTTTGTTTGTCTGCAATGTACCCAATAAAATCAACACATACTGTGTAGTAATCACACATTTTTAATATACAGTATATCCATTCTGTCTTTTTCCATGTATACTATATTTTGTAATTCCTTGCTTGTGATCATGTAAGCCATATTAAATTTTATTTTTAGTTCTTTAAAGGCATTCTCGGGAGTTTTTTCACAAAGGAGAGACATGGACCTGACTGAAGGTATCTCCTTGGGGGCATATTTCAGTATTTCACAGTCCTGAGAATTTTTATGTTTGTTGCTCTCTCTGAATTTTTTACAGTTTATTTTTTTGAAATGACTTGTCGCTTTAAAAAGCTCAATTTTCCCTGAAATCTACTGATTGGCTTTAAAACAAAAGTCACAACAATGTCCTTGTTAAAATTGCTCAATTTAAATGGTCATTTAGATGAACTGTAGGTAATGCTCAGATTTATGTTTTACTCTACATGAATTGTAAGTATTAATTACAGTACTCAAAGTCCACAAGTCCACTAGGAGACGCTATGCTTTGCCACTACATATCAGCTAGTGTGTAAAAGGCTTGCAGAAGCCCGCATTATATAGTGTGTAGCCTCCAACTTTGTTTATTTTTTGCCAGTAGTGACCGTAATCTGCAGTCATGAAGTCACGAGTACTTTAACCTCTTTACAATAGGAAAAACATTGAAAACTTCATTAGGGAGGCCATTTATTTTTAAGAAAATCAAGTATATCTGGTAATGAAAGAAATACTTGACCACATTTTAATAGAAGGCTCCTATATTATGAAATAATATAGAACTACATTCATAAAAACAGCAGTTCATTACAACTGACATCAATCATTGCATTCAACTATTCGGTTTCAGTGTCTGTTAGTCCAACATCTAACATGTCATCAGTTATGAACAGATTTAAATACTGTAAGGGATCATCTGAATCCACCACATCTGTTCTGCTCTCTGGAGACATAATGAGCAGCAGAAACGGTTCTTACACCATGTAGATTCAGAAGTAGCTCCATACTCCTATAGTTTGAGCACTACTGTCACCTTTATGGGCTTTGCATGCTTCAGTAATAAACAGAAATATAATTTCTCTCACTGCCACTAATCACATAATTGCTTTGTACTCCCTATGGTTGCAAATGCTGTTCAACTAGCCAACTATCAACCAATAAAGCAGCTGCTGTTCATGCCATTACAAATAAACTTGGGTATGATGATGTGTGCCATGCCTACAAACAGTATTACTTATGAGTTAATCCTGTGCATGTGACTAGTGGTGAATGAGGATGACAATATAGGGGCTGATGAAGTAATTAAGTAAAGGCACATAACATCTGAGCAAATATCAACCCAGAAAAAGAAAGCTTTGGTGTCAGTCGCTAATGGTGACTAAACTTTAAATTCTTGTTGCAAATTATATTTTTGTCACATTTGCGACTATTTTAATCACAGCCTGAAGCCCTATATACTCTACTGATGTGTTCAGATTGCATTAAGCTTCTGCCAAAGACATATTCTACAATATCTGTATATGCTTGGTATAATTTTAATTTGAAAAGGTCTCTACTCTTTGTAAAAGAAAAGAGTATTAATTTAAGATAAAACTTTCTACTTTGCCTTTAACACTAGAATTACCAGAGCCTACGAAAAAACTCGTAGATCCTGCCCACCTTAAATCCCATCACACCTCTCTGTCAGCATCTTTTGTCCTGTAAATGTGCCGATAAAGACAAGCAGCAAGGAGCCTGCTATTCTATTCCTCCACCGCCACAGAACGTGCACAAAGTTCTCCCTGTTCCAGCCTTCATTATCTGGGAGTGAAGTGCTGGAGTTTTAGAGTGGAAATGATAGATTGCTATTTGGAACATATGCATTTCATGTGTTCCATTTCTACAATAATCTGTGTAAACACAAATATTAAAACAGAAACGTTTTTCATATTTTAGTAGTAAATGACAAAATGTTGGCATAAACTATATAACGTGTGAAGCCTTAAGTCCAAAGATCAAATAAACACTTTCACAAAAGGTTCAAGGATAAGACAACTGCTTCCGTGGCGTAGCAGTAGGATTTGCTGACTTGTAAGCAAGAGTCCCAGGTTCGATCCCGACTGCCTCCTGTATTTGCCATTTTCAGTAGTGAGCTACTCTTATTCATAATATTATACAGTACACACATACATATGGTTTGCGTCTGTAACAGACAGTGTACATTTATTGTACTTCTAAAAGTTACCCTTTTTTTTTTCACTTTAATTCTCTCAGTCTTGATCACGATACATAGTACCACCCTAGGGATCTGACACTGTTAGTTTTTATCTTAAAATGGGAATAACTGTAGATGTGAGTGGTGTTTTGAGGCAAAGGAACTGGACATTCTCTGATCTGGAGGAGTAAAAGCTGACACACAAATGCTGGTGAATCTGCCTTCCTTGTATCTCACCGTCACTTGATTTTTTTTTATTTAGTTTTATTGAGTGTTCCTGCTCATGCTGAATTAGTATGCACCTTATGGTCTATGATGTTAAAGACGCACTGACAAAAAAAACAGAGACATAGATATATATGATATTTGGAATTATTCATTTTATGACCTGTATAGTACATTTTGGAAAACACTTTGGCACGGATGCAACATTATTCATATTCATTCGCATAACATCTTGCGGTTGTAATCGGTGTCCACGTGTTTTTTTTTTTTTTTTTCCTGATCTTGCCCATGCAGCCTCTACATGTTGCTGTATGGTGCTGTTTCTTTTGTACTCCAGGACATGCAGAGGAAAGAATAGTACAGAGAGGTCAGTTCAGTGCTATATGCAATCGTCAAATTCAAATGTTAATAGTTCACACACATGCAAGGACCGTCCTTCCTCATTACTGCACTGGGACATTAGAATCGACACAAAAACTACAAGGTAAGCACCCCCTGTTGACCTCACCAATACCTCTTTCAGCAGCAACTCAAGCTTTTCCTAGATGGTCTCCTTTCCAAGTACTGGACAGGCCCGAACATGGTTAGCTTCAGGTGGATTATAAAGGTTACATAATACTGTATGTGTGTGCATCACTCATTAAAGTGAGTGATGTTAAGCTGCAGCAACTGTTTTGATTAGAATAACTGTCCAGCTTTCTGCTGGTTGTCATGGACTGCAATGAACTTCATTTTGTATGTTTAAATGTACACAATAAGGTGGACAAATAGCAGGTCCTACTATTATGGCTTATTATATGCTACTTATTTCAATTAGCAATGAGATGGTGTTCAAAGTATGTATTATTTTGGAGTCGTAAAATTTTAAGTCATTGAAAAATATGTAATTTGCAGATTATACAGACGTTTATATACAGTTTGGGCGAATTCTTTAAAACTTACTTTATAACCTCTCCACAGATTTTGTGCAAACAAACTAGAAATCTAGTATATCATTTAAGGCATCTACTTTGTGCAGAAAAACGGTAATCTTTTCCAACAATATTCAAAGATAAGAGTATTTCACTTTTTATTGATTATATCACAATTCCAGTGGGTAGCATTGCCTTTAAATTGTTTATCTGTGGAGGGATTATAAAGTGAGTTTTAAAGAATTCACCCCAAGTTTATTTAAACTTCCAACTTCAACTGTATGTATATAACTAAATTATGCACTCTTTTTCCATATCACAGAAGGAATAATTATCTAACATAATGAATTCTGTTACAATGGGAAACAATTATATCACAGGAGTTTGTATCCCAAGGTCATGAAGCCAAATTACCAAAGGATCCAAAACTTTAAGACGTACTATAGCAGTAAAAGCACATTTGCAAGATGAAAGCTATCTACTGATTGCAGTAATTATTAGCTCATATGTAACTCTATAAAGTGCAGATGAACAATACCCTGTATGGGTTTGGAATAATTCCTGTGAAATGGACAGTGAAGTTGTGTATTTTTGCTAGATCTGGCACTTAGGGATCGGATTTCCATTACCATGTCAGGTATCTTTTCTTTACGGAGACCTACTGCTGTGGTACTGTTGGTATAATATGCACATATTAACAGGATCCACATGTATGGTATTAAAGAACTAAATGTTTTTGAAGTTTACAAGATGTATATTACTTGAAATACCTTTTGGTAAGTGTCTTAAGGATACAAGTGACAACTATGATGATGGTTTCAATGTGCGATGCATTGAGCAGTATCAGTCCTGCACAAGGTATACCAGTTAGTGAATGTAACAGCAACCCTGCCTAGAAATTATCTAAAGAATACAAAAGTCAACACAATAGTTCATGGCTGCTTTTGATTAGTAGGCAATCAACTGCTGTGAGGGAGCTGAGAAGAGAAAATAGGATGCGACAGTCTTTACTCAGAAGAACATGATGGACTCTCTTTTCAGAGAATTAGTTGTGGTTTAATACCACCTGCCATTATAATACAGTATAATGTGACACACACAAGGACTGTAGCATCTTTTAATACACGTGAATTCAGTAAAATCATATGATCAGCTTCAATACTTTTAAAAAGATTAAAGGGACCTAAACTAATAAATTACAAAAAATCTAACTTATTTTTTCTAGATAAAAACTGTTTTCTCCATATATCCTTAAATTAATCTTTTATACAAATAGGCTATAATTTAGTGCTTTGAACAAGCCCAAAACCTTAAAGCACATAGTTATATTAATTTTTAATTTCCATCAAGAGTAGTAAACATACTATGACATTATTCGAAATAGGCCAGTGGCAACAGTTTCAAATTTTCCTTTTCATCTGGTTTAACACTCATTTTGGATTCTAAGTTGTTTAATATTTTTCTTACAAAATAATCATGTTAAATTGTGTTAAAATGGTTATTTATTGTGCGATTAACTTTTTAATGAATATAAACATTAATTTAAATAAAACTACAAAGTTCATTTTTAACAACATAAAGCATCTATAGTATATTTTCTTTAACTATGCTCTAAATGAAATGGATTCTTCAGCACCTAGCACTCAAGAGAGGAGGACAGCAATACAGTGCACCCAAATTATTTGTCATTTCATAATGTAAACAGCAGGCAGTTCCCCTGAATCAACAATAAGTATGCAGCATAACATCAAAAAGTTCAAAGATATAAAACAAAGTACAAGTATTGAAATTAAAACACACAGGAAGGATTAAACAAAGAAAAGAACACTGAATAAATAAGAAAAATAAGGCTATGCTGCCACTTTGTCAAGTGCCACATTAAGTCACATGCCTTCTAACTTTTTAATAACACTGCCCTTTTACTTCCACCACTAAACCTCTCCTCCTGTGTTCTGCCTTGGTGATGTTTTAACCATTTTTACCAGTGTCCTATCTGGTCAAGCCATGGACTCACTTTAAGAGATGGGGTCAATATTAATGGTAAAACTCTTTCTAGTGGCTGCTGGTCTCCCTGAAACCCTCAGCCTTTAGTTGCTCTTACAGTTGGATGGGTATGCCCACCTGGTGCTTCCATGCTGCTCACTCTATTAAAAGGACATACCGGTCTCCAAATGTTCCCGGATTAAACCATGTACTTTATAACAGCAAGGAGATATCCTGACTCAGACATGCTGGGACTGCTGGATTACTTGCACTCTAACTTCCTGGAAGAACCCTGCCCTTTTCTGTTCAGGCTGCATCTCTCTCTCTGCCTCTCTATACTGGTAGGCTGCATCTCTCTCTCTCTCTGCCTCTCTACAATGGTGCCCATTCTGTTTATAGTTCATTCACCCATCCATCTTCTAGATTGATTATCCAATTCAAAGTCCCAGGATGAACTAACAGCTTTGGGCACAAGGCAGGAACCAACCATTTTATACTCTCACACTGGCAAACATCAATACTCATACAACATTGACGAATTCAGAATTGGCAATTAACTTTAACACATATGGATCTTCGGGATGTTAGTGCAAAATTGGAGTACCTGGAGAAAAACCCTACACAGAAAAATTTCCAACATGTGGGGGAAATCATTTAATTCAGGTGCAGCAATGGCATGAATGTTGTAATAAACATAAGGCAAATAAAGAAATTCTGTCAGCAATTCAAATCACTAGTTTAATAATCAAGCCTAGGTTCAGACAGCATTACCCAAAAACAAACAAGGAGCATCCAGCTGTTGCAAGGCCAGTTTTTAGCTTCTGACAGATCGTTGTACCTCAGACATTGTGAAGACTGTGAACTGAATCTTATTACACAAGCATTCATTCTGAAAGGATGGAAAACTATGCTTCTTTATGTCAAAGTTGTCCCCTCATACACTTTCAACCACCATTACTAAAGATTACTATTCTCGACACAAAAATCTACCTTATCTATTTTTTTACCTTTATTTTTTAATTTTCTCATGGGATTCATAACAATTTACCTAATCTAATCTAATAAAGTTAAGACAGTTTTTTTTTTTACTGCAGGTAATAAAACATCAAATAATATGTTAATTTACCTTAAACATATGCATTGTAAGTCTTACTTTTAAGTTTAACCTTTAAAACACACAGTTTGCAGCTTTTGAATTTTACGACCTGTATAACCATATTGTCATGTTTAAGTAAATGTTTAGTTCTGAGGCTTGATAATGTCCGAGATTGCTGGAGAGTGGGTGGCATCTGAAGAGAACACTGATAACAGGGGTGTCACCAAATGGGCCTCAAAGTGTTTCAGGTCGCTGAATGAGCCTGACACTTAAGAGTGTCTCATCTGCAACTGGTGTCTACTGAAACAAACAACTTTCTCCATCAGAATAAAACTGTTTCAAACATTCCTGAGTTACATAATTCCAGTAATAAAAAGAAATTACTAAAAACCTTTAGGAAGAAAAAAATCCAAAATGTTCATCAGCATGAAAACTTCTACAAAACGATTACTTAGAATGTGTATGGTAGAATCCCAGAGTCAAAACTAGAAATTTTACAATAATAGTTAATCTTTTGGCCAAACTCTCAAATTCTCACTAACAACAATGTCCAATTTTCCACAAAGTGCTCTAGAATGCCATTTACCCTTATTCCTGGCCTCTCATGGCTCTTCTAAGATCCACATCTATGATTCCATCATCTTAAACACATGAAACAAAAATGGAATACATAGAGTATAAAGAATGAAACTACTATTCTAATCTCAAGTTTTAACAAAATACATGCTGTTTAAGTAATGCAAAGTGATGTTCTAAGTTTTTTGGACAGAGAAGGACAAAGTAAATCACTTGGGCAAATATCTAGAAAATGTAACTGTACATACCACAACAATGACTAAACCAACTTGATAATAATTTCGTTTTTGGTATGAGTTGTGACAATTAAGGGAACCATGAAGTCTGCTCTGTATTAAAAGAATTGCAGCCCATCTTTTTAAGAACTGAAGAAGCACTGCTAGATAGTTGTGCAAAACACTGATGTAAAATAGTCAAGTAAACCTACATCAGGGGGGCTGAAAAAATGGCAAAAGTCAAAGTCCAGACCTAAACAAGTAATAAATTGTGTCAGCATCTGAAATAAGTAATTAGTCTTAAAAATTAACACACGACACTTAAAGCAGCTCTAAAAGGAGTTGGCCGAAATTCTCCCAAAGTTGTGCCATAGTCCCTATGTACTGGAAAGATATGATTAAAGTTTTTGCTGCTACAGATGGTTTAATGAGTCTCTGATTTTACATGGGCTACTTTTTTTTTTTTTTTTTTTAAATATAAACATGGGACATAGGGTCCTATGTAACTTTCTTTATGAATATATAACGTTGGAATTGTATTTGCATACTGAGGTTTGTATTTATCTAAGATTAGGCTTAAGTTTAATACCTGATAATAGAAATTGAAAAAAACAAATATCCAATAATACAAAAAATTACATACTGCAGGGGTTCTCAAACTCGGTCCTGGGGGACCCCTGTGGCTGCAGGCTTTTGTTCCAACCAGATTCCTAATCAGTGGCAACACCTGAACACCTGATAGCACTGACCTCATTTAATTAGCTGGTTTTATTTATCTTTTATTCTACAATCTGAAAAGCACACCAGCATGATTTTTACATTTATAAGAAACATTTCTTATAAATATTTCTGTTTTTGCTATGGATTTAAATGCTTAACTCTCTTTTTATTATATTTTGCCCTTTCTCTGTGCAGTGTGCTCCCTTTATTGAATCTTAATAATGACAATTAAAAACAAGCAGAGCAGAAACCCAAGCAAACAACACTCAATCACAAGGTAGTAAATAAAGGATTAATTAAATTAGAACATATAGAAAAGTAGAATGACAATCAAGATGAAAAAACTGTTAAAAAGAAAAAAAATACATATAACTGCTTAGTACATTTTACTACTTTTTTTTTTTTTTTAACCAAAGTTCTTCTTTCTAATTTGTATATTTTTCCCAAAACAGGGAATCTGGGAAACAACAGTTCATTTAATTAGCACAGGAGTACAATTAAAAAATAGAGGCTGGTTGGAACAAAAACCTGCAGCCACAGTGGGCCCCCAGGACCGAGTTTGAGAGCCCCTGACATACTGTATATTCTGTAGTATAGTAATGTAGTAATGTAAATATTACTTGGGAGACAGATAGTATTCAACTTTTTTTTACAATTAATTGTTTAGGTTTGTTTTACATTATTTAAAAAAAATGCTTATTTTAAGGATAAAATACACCAAATCAACTGCTCAGTCTTGAGCATATGACTGAAGAACTGAATGATTAGTAATGGCTATAAAAGAGTCTATGCAAGGAATGAAGAATTTTGTTTTACCTTTTAATTTCATTGTTCCTATCCTGTCTTCTGTCTAGACAGAATAAAGTATAAACTGAGATACCACCAAAATACTGAATTAAATGCATCTTTTCACCTTAAGTTCCATTTTTATAACACTTCTTTAAATAAATTGGTGACTTCCATTTTCTGGTCAGTGTCCCAAAGCCCAACTCGCAGATAACACATTCTGACATTTAAAACCAATTTCAGGCATAGATTTAATAACGCACATTCAGACTGTAGATCTGACTGCATATCACAGAAACAAACACAGCAATCAATCTCTCTTCATTATTCATGGATTTCCACATACTTTTTACTAATGAAAAGGAAACATTTCTAACTGCAGAAAATTAGTACTCTCAGTAAATTTTATAAAATTAATAAAACATTTTGAAGTACACACAAAAACAATTGATACACAATAAATTACGGGGAAACAAATACAACCAAGTTTACAAAGCCTGTAATAAACTGAAAGAATATACCATGTAATTGTAGCATATTTAGATTGGAGAGATGACAAATGCAAAACAAACAAAAAGTAACCAGAAAGTACCACAGCTAGATGCAACTGGGAAAAGGGATTAAATAAAAAAAAAAAAAGTATACAGTACAGGCATTAGAAATTTTCCAGCTTTACACATTATTGGTTCTTTTAGCTAAAGAAGTAAGGCTAACAAGGCTGTTTTCGGACAACAAATTGTCAGTTATCCACAAGGAAAAGGACGCCAGTGTTTAACAGTCCAATTGTTGTACGCCCCTCATTTCTCAGTCTTTCTTTATAAATAAAGAAGCATCAAGCATCAAACCTAAAGGTCAGATTAGTCAGAAATGATTGAATAAAAAGTTAAACTGGAAGAAAATTTGTTTTCTCAACTCCCTGAGGAGAAAAAAGTCTCAGTTAAGTATTCATATAACCAGCAATAAAGATAAATTAGTAAGATGTTTTTCTTAATCAGTACTTCTGTAATTTGAAGTCAATCTTCGACATTAACAGCAAGAATTAAGTTTGGGTTAAGAAATTTGAGGTACAGCATATCTGACATATGACTATAGCAAATTCCATTTTTGCTTCGATGAAAACTCATTAATATAATTCACCTAAAACATCTTTTCTTTGAACTGTATTTTAAAAATATTTTTAAATCCAACAATTGTTTTATTGTGTTCATGTACTTTAGTTCTTTACTTTTTAACCAACAAAGTTTACTGCTTCTAAGATGCAACCCTGTAGAAGTTTGAAATAACAAAGTTGCAGAAACCACATGCTAAGGAGTACATTCTTTAACACAATTTCCTATACTGTATATTTAATGTAACATTTCAAACAAATGCAGACCAAGACAACTGTTAAAGTGAAATGCAAACAGTTAAAAAATATACACATAAAACGTTCTGAAAGACTTTGTCCTGAATTATATACAAAAGATACATTTTCCAGTCTGTCCCTAGCTAAGCATAATCCTATTACAGTTATGAACTAGTATCATGTCATCTCTTTAACAGTAATGACACAACAAATTACAACACCTAAATTGGTGTTACACAAGAAATGTGCCAATTCAAGTACTAAAATTATCATGGAAATTAATAAAGACATCAAATTACAGTATTATAAAATTTCTGAAACTTTTTTTTTTTTGGAGTGTTTTATGATAACTATTAGAATCCTGATTAAACCTAATGAGTGCTATAGGAGAATACTCTCCAATATTACAAATTTATTCATTTCAGAATCAGGCATAAAAAAAGTAAAATACCACTCCATTCAACTCCAGTTTGATTACATGCTTGGAAAAACAATAAGCAAACATAAGAACTTCATGCCAGAAAAAAATATTAATCTTATTTTCTTTGTGTCAGACACAAGTTATGTGGTGCAGGGGCACTACAGGAGACAGTATTGCCTTTTTTCTACTCCTCCTGTGTACCCAATTTCCAGAAACACTGTTAGCGGTACATCATTTATGGTGTTAACAGAAGAAAGGAGGATGAATACAGGACTTTGGTAGAGGACACTATTGAGAGGTGCAAAAAGTACACTCCATCTTCTGTCACTCTGGATGGAAAGGCTATAGTGGTAGTGAAACTCTATAAGCACCTATTTGTGGATCTGAATACCAGGTTGTAGTAGACTAGCAACATTTGGACCTCTACAAGAAGGGTTTGAGTCATCTTTGTTATTTGAAATGTCTCAAGTCTTTTTATCATGCAATTTGTGGTAGTAGGTATAATGTACTATGCAGCAGCCTGCCAAGCACATAACATTCCTGCAGACAAGTCTAGCAGACTCAATAAAGGGATAAAGAAGGTTGTCCTGAGAGTAGGTTTGGACTTTCTGGAAGTAGTATCAGGCTAAAAAGAACAAGCCAGCTTTCCCTTTGCCCACCAACACTCTTGGTTATCTGCTATAAAATTCTTGGCATCTTCCAAACCAGCAGTATAATCCCTCTTTCATATCAATAGTCCATCCCTGAGCATAACAAAACTGATTTGTATATTCACTTGAAATTAATATATTCCAAATAATGAAATGTACCAAAATGTGCTGTATAAAAAACAGTCCTTATCACAAACAAATTAATGACTTGACTAGAACAAATGAATGGACTCTAAACTGTAAATTCAAACTAATTAAAACCATACGTCATGCTTCAAGAGATTCCTTACACATTTCCGGTTTCCTGAAATATGAAAAACACAAGAAAACTAGAATACAATAGGCTACTGTTTCTTTAACAGATACTCCCAAGTTATTCAACTAAGCATTTTAGGTGAATACAGCAAACAACCAGTCTAAGCTGGTTTGAAAACTTGGAATATGGAATTATCTGTTTACTGTTTGTGGCTTGTGGTCAGAGCACAGAGGGGGAGAAAAAAAAAACTTGCAGTCTTAAGGCAGCCCCTCACCCCTTCACTGTTTGCATGAACATAACCACCACCTTAGTGGAACCTCATTCTGAATCTGGCATGTTTTCAAAAAATACAATGCATGCTGGCTGGCGGATAGGGTAGGGTATGTCTAAAATGGTGCAGTTTCACCTTTAGTCTAGAAAAGGACTCTTAAACAGTGGTCATATACTGAATTACCAGAAAGTGTTTTATTTTTAACAAAAAGAGTGGCTTTAAAAGAACAGCATACAAATTTCTACTAAAATTAACAAGGATGTTCAAAAATCACCTAACAGGTTAACCAGACAAAAAGTTCTTATCCAATTTCTGTGAATATGTAGACATACACCATTATCGGATTCTTCACAGATAAAGAGGATATTGTAAATTAAGTAAAAAATCTATATAGTATTGAATAATAAATGAGCCCCTAGCACTTGCATTTGTCAAATGACTGAAGGTAACAATTAAAATGTTGCAACAGTATTACAATATTGTATGAGAAAACAATCATCTTCTTCTTCTTTCGGCAATATTGAAAGAAAAATGGTCAACAGCAACCATACCACCTACACATCAGAACAAGTTAATCCACATGAATCTAAGTATGTCTGAGCCTACCCAGTACTTTGATGGGAGGCAATCTAGGAAAAAGCTTGGGTTGCTGCTGGAAGAAGAGTTGGTGAGGGCAGGGCACTTACCCTGTGGTCTGTGTGTAGATTCCAATGCCTCAGTGCAGAGCCGGGGACACTGTGCTGTAAAAATGGTACAGACACTGTGGTGTAAAAATGCCCCATCCTTCGGGTGAGACTTGCAACTGTCTGTGGCCATAAAAAGATCCCTGGCATCTTATGAAATTAGCAGGGTTTATCCCAAATGTCCTGACTAAATTGTCATTTACTGCCTTATCCATTCTGCCCCTAATCTTCTCTGCTCTAACTGGCAAATTATCTCTCACACCTTTTCACCCTCGAACATCTAATGTGTGGTAAGCATACTGGTGCAAAATGGCTTCCACTGCATCATTCAGGTGTAGCATCTGAATGATGGTTGAAGTGGTTCCTCCTTCTATTTCAAGTGTTTAGAGTAGTGAGAAAAATGCTATATACATGTAATTAGTAACAATAATATTATTGTTGTTGTAACACTTGATCACAACTAGCCCCTAATCTAATTTACAGGACCGCTTTTTCCTTTTTTCCCTCATCCTAGTTATTCAATAATGATGAACCATGAACACATAAGTCATCTTTAATTGATAGTGTGAGCAGCTTTAAGCTTATCAGCAGAATATGGACCAACTGTGCACATAGTTGTTTACATTATCAATTTAAGATGAAAAAAGAAAAATAATAATAATAATGCATTTTATTTATATAGCATCATTGCCATGATCCAAGTGCATCGCAAATACTCAAAAGGGAACAAAATGAGTAAAGGTACAGAAAACATGAAATAAATAACAATAGATACAAACATAAAACACCATATGCTAGATTAATACATGAAATACAAAATTCTAAAGTAGAATAAGAAAGAAAAATTAGGAACATAAAATACAGAAATAAAAATATAACATTTTGTGTAAGCTAATATGTGGGAATATCAACTGTAAGATACGACCACCAGCCATATGTGGTCGGAAATCTAATGAGATAGAAGGACTAGGAGAGAGAGCATACAGATAGCAATCTCCCCTGGAGCACAAGATGGCAGCCCCAGAGGGCTGCAGCGGTGCCTTAGATTCCCAAAAGTCAGCATGGGACATGGAGTTCTTTGACTCAACCCTCTTGGGTTATGTGTGTGCACTGCAAGGACTGGGGAAGCCCTTTTTCATGGGGTTTCCGTTTCACCTGGTACCCAGGTGGATGATAAAAGGAGCTGCCTGCCTCAGATGGACAAGCCAGAGTGGAAGAGGTAGTGACCAGTGAAAGAAGAAAGAAAATAATTATACTATACAGTGCTTTACTGTACTTGTGGCTGTAGTGGTGGGAAGCACTTGTGGGAAGGGTCTTCCCACAATGAAAGACTCTTTGTGCTTTTAACTTATGTCCAAAGCCTGCTTGTGTTGGGTGTTTGGGGAGCTGAAGCACCACATGGTGTCCAAACAATGTACATTTTAAACCATCCATAAAAATAAGTGCATTTACACACACATACATAACCAGGTTAAGGTAAAGGGAAAAACCCAACCTGGTTTATTATTAATCTACATTTACATGAGTAAGTAATCTTCTGGAGTTCTCTTTTGTGAAAATGCTCCATCATTAGATTATGCAAAAAATTGTTAATTATCATCGGCCACTGTAAATCAAAAAATAAGCATGACATTTGTGAAAATTTTCTTGTATTTTATAAACACGTTAAGTCAAACTTTATTTACAGATGCTTTATTTATAGAATTCTCTTATCAGAATGCACACAGATCACTCTTTTCTGCTTTGTAGCACGCACTATTGAGCCCTGCAAAGGACACAGTAGGTGTGCTTCTTCCTTTATACCCAGTGCTGCTGGAATAATAATAATGCAGGTTCATTCCACTTTCTAAAAATCCCTTTTTCTAACTTTGTTTAGCCCCCCCCCCCCCGTATATTTGATTTTAGGTATTGAATATTCTACTCAAATTAAGGCTCCGATTTTTTGTTTAGTGTTCATGGTTTTCTTTGTGGTTTTCTTGACCCCCAGTTTTGACCTTAGCTTTGTTATTCTGACCACGTCTATTCTGTGTTCTTTTGATTAAAACTGACACAACTTTTATTTTAAATTAATTTATTACTGATGGCAACGCTGCTTTCTGTAATAACATTTCAAAATTTGTCTTTATGCATCTGAGGTACCGTAGATCCCGGAATACAAGCCGAGAATTTCGTCTTAGATTTTTGGCTTGGAGTTTGGGGTTCGGTTTATACAACGAGTATCATTTCAGATTCCAGATTTCCAGCGCAATGCCGGTTTTGCCGATGAATACGGAAGTAAATAATGACGAAACCACAGAGCCATCTTTCAGATGAAGAAGTAACTTTGCATGCCGGTACTTTAAATTAAATAAAGAATTTATTCAAAAAAGTGTTTTAGTTGTTGATTTTATTAATAAAATTTATAATAAATTATCGGGAAGTTTAAAATAAAATTTATTTTGATTCACGATCCACATCTTGCGTTACGAAACGGATGCGGTCACGTGTATCCGCTTGCGCGATTGTAAACAAACAACCGAGAGCGTTAGTAGCGTCAGTCGGAGCCCAGATACATGTGTTTGTGGATGTAATTTCGAAAACGAAGATGGACATTGTGTGGAAATATCTCCTCCTCCTCCTCCCTTCCTGCAGCCCAAAGATGTCAAATTAAATGGTGAGTACAGTATGAAATTGTTTCTAGAATAGAATGCCTTTTACTGTCTATACGCATCTACAATGAGATTAAAAGCAGCTCCTTCAGTGCAGAAAAAAGTTCTGTATAGGGCTTGTATGGTTGTTTTTTAGCCTTAGCATAACGCCGTATCTGCGGCCCCGCTTCTGCTTTCTTTCCCTCCTCCGTCTGTGTCGTCTCCTAGACCCGACAACAAACCACGGAGAGCCCGCTGGTCTCGCTATGCTGTCTGGGATGATGTGCGTGTGATGAAAAACACTCAAAACAGATGTCTGGCTCTGGACACCGATGTCTATAAGGTTCTGAATGGTGTAGCGGATGTTCGCCGAACCGATCGTGCACAAACAAGGACAAAAAAAAAGTACAAAAACAACAAAAAAGTGCACTGAAAAGGAGAGCCCTGAGCTGCTGCGCGCCGCCATGCTCCTAGCCTAATCGAAGTAGGCTAGGCACTTTTTATAACTTTTTGGTTAGTACATTAGAAAAAATATTGGTGTTTTTTATTATGAAAAGGTTAAGTAAGTGTTGTAGTGGGAGGTTTGGAACGCATTATGGGTTAGCCTTTGCGAACGAATTAAGTTCGTAAGTCAAGGGTCCACTGTATTGCGTATTTAAGTTAATCAAATTTATAACAAGTCTCCGGAAATCCACCCGCCGATGTACCGTATTTGCGTATATAGTTTCAACACAAAGGTTCCAATTTACCAAACTTCTCCGCAATCACTTCCTAGTTTCCATCAAAAATGCCGGCAGTCTCAAATTCTCGCCGATAAACATTATAAATATACCCGAAGAGACACTTTTAAGGAAATTTAGAAAAATTTTGCTTGGAGAAGGGGGTCGGCTTAAATAGCGGTCATCGGCAAATACATGTAATTTAGTCGGTAGAGAAGGGGATCGGCTAATATACCGGGTCGGCTTGTATTCCGGGATCTACGGTACTACAACTGCTTATTAGCATTTCTCCATATTGACATTAACTATTATTTGAAGCAAATTACTCAATTTGAGCTCATCAGTTGGCATATTCATAATCTATTTTAGACGTGTTACTGTTATGCTTTGTAATTTATTTTTGTGTGAAACAAATTATCTGTCAATTCAGATATACGATAATACAAAGTGCCTCCCAAAGATGTCCACCAAACATTTCTGGAGATATATCAGCTTCAACAAACACAGTATATCACATTATGTAGAGGAAATTTTACTAAAATCTTAATCTGCCAATAATGAATTTAATCAACAAATAATTATTGATTTAGCAGTGCTTCACATTCTAAATGTTAAAACAAGCTGAACATCATAACTGAAAACCTACTGGTGCAAATTATTATCAGTAATAAAGTTGCCAACTTGTAACTATACTTCATGAAAAAAGAACACTACCTTCTACATGAGTGAAGAAACCCTCATGGATCCTGCAAGTGGGAGATAATACAATAATGATAATTACTGAATATTTCTAACACCTCAACAGTGATGCAGTGGGTCATTTTGGTAAAAAGCGTTTTTTTTTGTATAGTCTGTATAGCTTTCATCCTGTTCTTACACTTAAACACCCAAAAACCATCCACAGCATCAAAATTGCATCACACTTCATGAGGTATTGCGCTAGGTTTTCCAAGAGCTGCAAAATTTGCGCATCACTTTTTCTACATTTTATGTTACAGCCATATTCCAATAATGACAACATGAAAAAAGTTTACTTGAGGTTTTTGCAAATTTATTAAGAATAAAAAACTAAGAAATCACATGTACATAAGTATTCACATCCTTTGCTCAATACTTTGTCGATGCACCTTTGGCAGCAATTACAGCCTCAAGTCTTTTTGAATATGATGCCACAAGCTTGGCACACCTATCCTTGGCCAGTTTCACCCATTCCTCTTTGCAGCACCTCTCAGGCTCCATCAGGTTGGATGGGAAGCATCGGTTCACAGCCATTTTAAGATCTCTCCAGAGAGGTTCAATCGGATTCAAGTCTGGGCTCTGGCCCTTCTCCCCCGATCGCTCAGTTTAGATTGCCGGCCAGCTCTAGGAAGAGTCCTGGGGGTTTCGAACTTCTTCCACTTACGGATGATGGAGGCCACTGTGCTCATTGGGACCTTCAAAGCAGCAGAAATTTTTCTGTAACCATCCCCAGATTTGTGCCTCGAGACAATCCTGTCTCGGAGGTCTACAGACAATTCCTTTGACTTCATGCTTGGCTTGTGCTCTGACATGAACTGTCAACTGTGGGAGCTTATATAGACAGGTGTGTGCCTTTCCAAATCATGTCCAATCAACTGAATTTACCACAGGTGGACTCCAATTAAGCTGCAGAAACATCTCAAGGATGATCACGGGAAACAGGATGCACCGGAGCTCAATTTTGAGCTTCATGGCAAAAGTTGTGAATACTTATGTACATGTGCTTTCTCAATTTTTTTATTTTTAATAAATTTGCAAAAACCTCAAGTAAACTTTTTTCACTTTGTCATTATGGGGTGTTGTGTAGAATTCTGAGGGAAAAAAATGAATTTAATCCATTTTGGAATAAGACTGTAATATAACAAAATGTGGAAAAAGTGATGCGCTGTGAATACTTTCCGGATGCACTGTAAATTCAGTAAAACCTGAAGCAGTCTTTTAAAAGGGAGTGTAATGATGAGAAAATAAAAATCTCGGATCATCTGAAAAGTGACATGTTGCTAGCCGAAATGGATCATAAGATCAGTAAGAACAAGTCGAGCATTTGAAACATAAAGCAGAAAAAAGATGAAATTCAAGGAAGTGTTAGTGCTGGTAGTTCTACTGTAAGTAATCTAGAGAGGATTTAAAATATATGGGGGGGATGTGCACAGGTTATATTCAAATACTATGCCATTTTTTTTTTTTTTTTTTTAATAAAGGACTTCAGCATCTGCGGGGTGTCCTGGAACCAATCCCCCACAGACAACTGTTCTGAAACACACACAGTACATATCTATTGATTCAGAAATACTAATTTCAGATATACAGGAGAGTATTGCGTTACAGCAGTTTCAAAGTAAGCCAATGCCACAGATCCAAATGAACACAAAACCCCAGTTTTTCCTTTGAACTGAAATTCAATTAATGTTCATCTAGCCATTTCCATTATTTACTTACAAATGAAGCAAATAAATTATAAAGCAGAACAGCACGGCACAGTATGGATTTTGTCAAAACTGAAGGTTTTCAACCATTTTGTGTTTTTAGGTGTATGCACCATGAAATGTAAGCAGCAGCATATACAGCGCAACTGGCCACTTAGCAGAGTGGTTGAAACCACTGCTTATAATTCCTAGAGTTCTAAATATATGTCATCTGAGAGTGTTTAGCTACTACCACTCTGCTGAGTGATTAATAAGCAAATAGTGATGAGTTTTAGTGCCATCATTGTGCCTTTTCCCTATGAGGTACAGGGTCATTACCAGAAACTGTACAATATTTAAGGATAAGGTCGACATACTGTACATACCTGTTGTTCATTTTAGTTTAAATGATGTGTGTTTTGTGATATAATGTACAGCAATATTGCTTCATTGTTATTTCTCTCTATTATAAAAAAAAATCCTGGAAAGGAAAAGCAGGGTAACGAGACGTGCTCTTCTTGGAAGTTCTTGAAAGACACTTAAAAGACCCGAGAGATGTAAACAATATCAAATAAGACCACGACCAGCAAAACACTCAATCGTGTAAAGGCACGTGGCACACAGAGACCCTGTGCTCTCAGCACATATAAAGTGTATAAGGACAATACGTTTTAGACGAAATGTCAACAACTAAGCAAAGAAGAAAGAGCAGTGTGTAGAAAAAAGACCCAAAAGCGTTGGAGAGAAAAAAAGGCAGATAAGAGATTATGAAAGCAGCAGAATTCGAAAGGCTCAAACAAACAATGGCACGATACACATGCAGAGAAATGTAAAGAATATGAAAGCAGTAAAATTCTAAAGTATTGTAGCGTCCCATCCAGGCTGAAGCCTTTTTTGTTTTAAGTGACTGTTAGTCCGATTGAGGGAGGGCGGAGTACAGCATGGAAGACTGATAGCGGGGTATTGATTGATGCGGGATGTCCGAGACCCAGGGGATGAGGGGTTAGAGAGGGTGCTAGAAAGTTGTGTTTGGGGTAATGAAGTCGGCAATTGTTCAAGTAAAACTTTTGTGACACTTTATTACGTCAGTTGTTATAGTATAAACAAAAAAAGATAGTAAAGATCCCATTAGCGCAAACAAAAGGAAAGTGACGCAGGTCACTATAGCTCGCTGATTGGAGAAGATCAACTGAAACTGGAAAAGGCCTTGCAGTCCAAGCTTTCAACTACTCCACGCGAGCCAGGAACACCGGCTGTAATAGAGCCCACCGCCTCACCTATGGTGCACGAAAGCAGAAATGATCTGTCTGAACTGAAGGTGATGATCGCAGAGCTCAAGCAAGAGATAAAGAAAGATATAAGGAAAAGTGAGAAGGCAAATGAGAAGGCAAGTGAGGAGGCAAATGAGAAGCTGCGACGGGAGCTGCAGCAGGATAATAAAGACTTGGAGAAACGCATATATATTCGCTTTGAGGCAGTCTTTAAAGATATGCTGGGTAAAATTGAAAAGCACATTCAGGAAACCACATCTAAACTGAGCACAATTGCCGATCAAATAGAGGATGTCAAGGAGACATTTATGACTCGGATTGAAAAAGCCAAAAATCTAGTTTCCACTGCTGAAGGAAAAGCAACATGCTGCCAACTCGGAATGCAAAAAACTCGGAGACAGACTTGCTGCTCTGGAAGATGGAAGCAGGAGGAATAATATTAGAATCGAAGGTCTACCTGAGAATAGTAAAAGTCTAACCCCAGTGAAATTCGCAGCTGAACTATTCTCCAAAATAATTGGAGAGGACTTTAAATCAGATTCTGAGATAGCAGCGGCTTATCGCATACGCGGATTAAATACCGTTAGACCTAGGTCTTTTATTATCCGCTTCGAGAGATTATTATTTAAGCTAGAGGTGATGGCACTCCTCAGACACAAGCAAGAGATTATATATGAAAATAACCACATTCGCATTTTCCCTGATTTCTCTCCCGCAACAGCTGCTAAATGTGCAGCCGTCTACAACATTAAACAGTGGTTACTGCAAGCCGATATCAAATACAGCCTCTTGTATCCTGCCAAACTGAAAGTGGAAGTGCAAGGCCAATTCTCTGTCTTCACCAGCAAAGAAGAAGCAGAAAAGGAATTAAGAAAGCTGATCCCGACACTATTCTGAAACACAATAGTGAGTCGTAGCCTGTCATGACATGGCAAGTATATATTCCCTACTGTCTGATCCATTTGTAATGATACGGGTATTATAATTATACATCCTTTTTAAACTCGGACGCTATCTGTTTATGTTTTAATTACAGTTATAGACGTGTGTGTTTATTTTTTATTTAATTTATTTATTATTTTTTTATTTCTAATACCCTAAAGGAGACTATTTAACATCATACCCTTGGTTTATTCTTATTATTGCATTAAGACTTACTATGCTTATTCTGAACCATTTTCTAACACCATTCCCTGGGTTTATTATCTTAATACTTAAAGATTGCTGAAGATTATATTTTAAGTTTATAGTTTGTTAATGATTATATTTTAGACATATAGTATTTAGACTATATTGGCAATAGATATCTCTATTTTTTTAATCCTAAAACGCCGCTGTGTGGGGGCTTGTTTTGCTTTGGACGTGCTCTGTCTCTAGGTATGTCAGAGGACTGGGACTGCGTGAATTAGGGTCCAGCCTCACGTGGGGAGGCAAAATGGGAGGGTGGGGGGATTGTGTGTGTGGGGGGGGGGTGAGAGAAAGAGAGCAGGCTATATCTATATCTAATCTATCCTTTTAATCCTTATAATTATAACTACCAACGTAACAATAGGCTGCATGCCAATAACTCTTGGGGAAATAGGAAATTAAGGTTAAAGCTGTCTCAGTTCCAGTTAAGACTATAAAATGACATCAAAAATTCAGAATCAATGTCTCCATGATGGGACAGTTAACTTTGTGAGCTGGAATTATAAAGGCCTGAATCACGAATTAAAGAGAAAAAGTATTCTCTCACCTAACAGGTTCAAACACTAAAATAGTATTTTTACAGGAGACCCACTTACTAAGCAAGGATCAGTTCTGGCTGCAAAAGGACTGGACTGGCCAAATGTTTCATTCTAGCTTTACAAAGAAAACTAGAGGTGTGGGAATTCTCATACATAGAACAGTTTCATTTGTAGCATCAGATGTAGTATCGGATCCTGAAGGGAGATATGTGATAGTCATGGGCAACTTATGTAACTGTAAAATGATTTTGATAAATGCTTATGCACCTAATATCAATGATAAGGAATTCATACAAAATTTATTTGCATCCATTCCCAATGTGAACACTCATAAAATTATAATGGTTGGGGACTTTAATTGTGTTTCAAATCCACTCTTAGATAGGACTTCTATCACAGGGGGGGACGACATCCAACACTGCAAAGATAATTACAAAGTTTATAACTGACCACAACTGATCAGACCCTTGGAGGTTTCTAAACCCAAACTCAATAACATATTCTTTCTACTCACCAGTACATCATTGTTACTCAAGAATTGATTATTTCTTTATAGATAATTTCTTGCCTACAATTAAATCTTGCATGTACGATGCTATTATTATTTCCGAACATGCACCTCTGATCTTGGATTTAAAGTCACTATGCCCCACACACTCACCTCGCAGATGGCGTCTCAACCTGCTTCTATTAGCAGACGAGAATTGTACAGAATTTATATCCAAACAAATCAGTTTCTTCCTAGAGACAAATACATCCTCGGAGATTTCTGCAGGAATACTCTAGGAAACTCTTAAGGCCTTCTTATAAGGACAGATTATTTCATATCTTTCCCACAGAAATAAATTAGAAACCAAGAAAGTATCAGAGCTGAAAAGCAAATTACTAGAATAGATGAAGAACATGCCAGACTTCCAAGCGAGGCTCTACATAGGAAAAGGCAGGCTCTGCATTCAGAATTCAACCTCTTGACAACTAAAGAAACTGAACAACTAATTTATAAATCCAGACATCATTACTATGAACACGGAGGGAAAGCTAATAAGCTTTTAGCTCAACAAATCTACAAGCAAGAAGTTCACAACGCAATCCCAGTAATCACCAACACGAATAGAGACAAAGTCATTGACCATAAAAATATAATGCACACATTTAGAGACTACTATAAATCCTTATATTCTACTGAGTTTAAAGAAGATAGCACAAAATCTAATACATTTCTGGATACATTACAGATACCACAAATAGATACTCTTAGTGCGGAGGAACTGGATAAACCTCTGGCACTATCAGAGTTACTAGATGCAATAAAGTCACTTCAATGCGGGAAAGCAGCAGGCTCCGATGGCTACCCTGCAGAATTTTATAAGAAATTCTCAGCTCAGCTAGCTCCCCTCCTATTAGCAACATTTACAGAAGCTAGAGACAATCAAACTCTTCCTCAAACTTTTTGCCAAGCATTAATCACCATCTTTCCTAAACAAAATAAGGACTTATTACAATGTGCATCATACAATTTCACTTCTAAATAATGACGTTAAGATAATCTCAAAAATCATAGCTAGAAGGATGGAGAAAGTGCTCCTTTCGGTAATATCACAAGATCAAACAGGATTTATCAAGGGTTGACACTTATCTTCCAATCTTCGACGCCTGTTTAATGGAATATACTCACCAACAAAGTCAAACACCCCAGAAATATTATCATCATTGGATGCAGAAAAAGAATTTGACATGATTGAATGGAAATACCTTTTCAACACATTAGAGAAATTTGGGTTTGGCCCGAACATTTGTGCATGGATCAAACTACTGTATACCAATCCAGAAGCTTCAGTTTGTATCAACATTTCTTCAGACTACTTTAAACTAGAACGAGGTACCAGACAGGGATGTCCCTTGTCGCCGCTGCTATTTGCAATCACCACTGAACCACTGGCAGTTCACTGTCGTAATGCTGATCAGATAAAGGGGATTATCAGAGAAGGACTGGAACAGAAAATTTCTCTATATGCAGATGATATGGTACTGTATATATCAGACCCACAAAATTCTGTGCCTGCAGTCTTAACAGCACTTACAGAATTTCAAAAGATCTCTGGTCTCAAAATTAATCTGAATAAAAGTGTACTCTTTCCAGTGAATTCTCAAGCATATAATATTATATTAGACCCCCTACCTTTTATCATTGCAGAACAGTTTAAATACCTATGGATAAAAATCACAAGTAAACATAAAACTCTTTATCAACAAAATTTTGCCGTATGCATGGAAAAAATTAAGCAAGACTTGCATAGATGGTCAACCCTTCATCTCACTCTTGGGGGAAGAATTAACATTGTTAAGATGAATATTCTTCCTAAGCTTCTTTTTTTATTTCAAAACATTCTAATATACATCAATAAATCATTTTTAAGCAATTAGATTCAATAATAACCTAATTTATTTGGAACTCAAAACATCCACGTATCCAAAGTGCGACCCTACAAAACCAAAGGCAGAAGGGGGCATGGATCTACCTAACTTTCAGTTTTATTACTAAGTAGCAAACATACAAGCTATAAAAACCTGGACACAAATAGATGAACATACACAGACCTTGTCCGCAATAGAAGTAAAATCCTGCAGTACTTCTTTATATTCTCTGCTTTATGCCCCAATAAATGCAAGTTATCGGCAATATACTGATAACCTAATTGTGCTTCACTCACTCAACAACAACAACATTTATTTATATAGCACATTTTCATGCAAAAAAATGTAGCTCAAAGTGCTTTACATAATGAAGAATAGAAAAATAAGAGACACAGTAAGAAAATAAAATAAGTCAACATTAATTAACATAGAATAAGTGTAAGGTCAAATGGCCAGGGGGGACAGAAAAAACAAAAAAAAAAAACTCCAGACGGCCGGAGAAAAAAAATAAAATCTGCAGGGATTCCAGGCCATGAGACCGCCCAGTCCCCTCTGGGCAATCTACCTAACATAAATAATAATATAATAATATAACATAAACTCAGAATATGGAACCAATGTAGAAAGCAGTTTAAGATCGAGAAGCTTTTATCTGTGGCACCTCTGCAAGAGAACCACCTCTTTCAACCTTTGCAAACATAAGCAGTTTTTAATATCTGGAAAAAAACTTGAGATTAACTTGCTTAGAGATCTTTATATAGACAACATCTTTGCATCCTATGAACAATTACATTCCAAATTTAACATTCCAGCTACACATTTCTTTCACTATCTTCAAATTAGGAACACTGTTAAACATAACCTGCCCGATTTTCCTCATCTTGCACCCTCGTCCATGCTGGAAAAAATATTTCTCAATTTCAAGGACTTAGACACCATCTCTGCAATATATAAAATGATTTTACAGTCTCTCCCTTTCAAAGATCCAAGAGGACACTGGAAAAAAGATCTCTTAATATATCAGAAAAGGAGTGGAAAATAGCAATGCAGAGAATTCACTCGAGCTCCATATGTGCAAAGCATACAATTATTCAACTCAAAATTATATATTGAGCACATCTGTCTCTCCTAAAAATCCCCAAAATGTTTCCAGGGCAGGATCCAACCTGTGAACACTGCAATCAAGTCCCAGCCTCACTGGGTCACATGTTTTGGTCCTGCACCAAATTAACATCATTCTGGACCAAAATTTTTAATTACGTTTCAGACAGCCTTGGTGTCACAATCCCTCCTAACCCATTAACAGCTGTGTTTGGGGTTCTTCCAGATGGGTTTAAAGTAGACAAGGACAAACAAACTGCGATTGCATTCACTAAACTTTTGGCACGCAGACTTATCTTGCTAAACTGGAAGAATCCTATCTCTCCTCTTGTAAGTCAGTGGGAAACCGATGTTTTATACTATCTGAAACTGGAAAAAATCAAATACTCAGTTAGAGGATCTGTACAGATTTTTTTCAAAACATGACAGGATATAATCAATAATATTTTAGAATAAGCTCTTAAAGCACCAAGGAAGCAATTATTTCCGCATTTCTATTATTTTTCTCCATTCATCTCTATTGCTTATCAAACTTATCAATTTAGGTATGTTTACAAGCCTTAAGTTTTACCCCATTGGCCATGCTCTCTCTCTCAGGAGTGGGGATCGACTTGTTCTCAATCCTACTTTTTGTAAAAATTGATTGATTTGTATGGAATGATTACAATAAAATTAATAAAAAAAAAGGATTATTTATTAGAGAAACAGAAACAATATTCACTCACGGGTAGTTATACGTTGCGTTGTCACAATGTGTCTCCAAAAACAGAATCAAAATTCAATGCAATCTTGAAGAAAAGGTAATTCCAAATATTGTTTTAAATGAAACTTTAAAGTAAAAGTGCAAATAATGGAACTGAAACAATTCCAAAGAAAAAAAAAAAAAGCTTTTAAAATTGTAGATCCAATTAACCAAACACAGGGGTTGGCGAGCGAAGCCATAGTTATAAATATGTTTGAAACTTCTCTCATCTCCATCATACTACAAAATACAATTTAATGCCACTCTTTGTCAATGAGGAGATATACAGGGCGTCAGTTTTATGTGTGACAGAAAGTAGGAATTTTCTGCCAATGACACACTGGGGAGGAGGAGATTTTATTGGTTAGAGGGGGATTTCAGTACAGAGTTTATAAGTATGATATGATTATCATGAACTATCTGACATCTTAAAATGTGTTTGTAAAAAATGTATTTCTCTCGTGTAACTGAAAAATAAATACTGCTTAAAATCGGTATTTTAAAAAAAAAAAAAAAAATCAACCCTTCTTTCATAGCCACATGAATTAATAAACACAAATATAATTCAGTATATTTTTATTTATAGAAACCGTTTTGTAATACACTTTTCAAACCAGGTCTGTGAGAAAATAATATTCGTTGCTATGAAATTTATGTTTGCATCAGTAAATACGGAAGACATTAGCTGATAAATAATATTTAAAAGATTAATATTTACAATTGATTCACACTTCAATTGTCACAAATACCCAATACTTTAATTTTCCAAATACCTCCCTAGTTTTTTTTAGATTTCTCACAAATTTAAAGCAAGCTTTGTGAAATGAAACTTGTCAATTATTACAGAGTTCAGGTAAAGCAGTGATTGTTTTGTTCAAGTTACCATACATACATGATAAGCCTTTGCTATTGTTTACATCTGTACACTAATCCAAAGTTAGTAAACAGGTTTATATAAAAAAAAAAAAAAAAAAGTTAAAAAACGAACACTGCCATCTTACATGTATTAGACTGATAAAACTGGCATATGGTTTGTTGCAGTGTTTAATCTGTTGGTTCTGCTCTTTCAGTCATGTTTCTTGTGAACTGAAAATATGGGTTTTTTTGTACTATACAGTGCTATGCATTGCCCTAAAATGCCACCCCACGCCAAACTGGTACATTTGTCCAGGGTACTGACCTTGCTTAATGGTTATTTACACATTGTACTTTCATAGCCACCGGCAGATGGAAATACAGATGACAATACTGTCCAGCATGCAAAATATATTTTATGAATTTATGTAACAATATTAATTAATGCAATAGATTCTGATACTTTTCTGCATGGTTTCTGATAAGATTTCCAAACATAGTACCTTGAACTGATTGAATGAAAGCAGGTAAAAATCAAAACTAAAATTATGTCAAAATTATTTCATTTTAGGATACAGATACTAATTAAAATTACTTTGGCTTCATAAACCCAATGAATCACAGAAACTTAGTGTTTGTGGATTCATTTTCAACAATTAATTATGCTTTTTTAGTAGCCCCGCTAACTACATGCTCGGTATTATTTACTTCCATTAACCCATTATACAGGGGTGGGCAAAAGTAGGTTTACAATTGTTCTTAAAGAAAATCACAGGCAGGTTATGGTTGCTACACTCAGGCACACTTTAACAATAATAATAAGTCACATAAGAAGACAAACAATACAAATGAATAATACAATAATTAATAAATAAGTAATAATACAGAAATAAACTGTAAACCTACATTTTATCATGGAATGAGCATACTGATCAACACATTTTGTCACCATTAAAGGCAGATATGTAGATGTGTGTGTTGTTGACATCCCATTTAAGGTTAAATCCCAAATTCAGTCTTTCATTATTGCTACTTTTATCCCACTACGGAATCAATTGAGAAAGAAAAAATACATTACTCTTGCCTGCTTTGATAGTGTGATGATGTGGTCAATCAACAGTCACTTGCAAGCGTTTTATGTTGTAGTGTCATGCATTTGTGTGAGGTGAAATGGTGAAGAAATTATTAGTTGTTTAAATAAAAAGTGCCATAGACAGCTCATACTGTATAAGCACAAATTCACCATTCCATTACTGGCCAGAAATGTTTGTGGCTCAGCTCATAACTGCTTCTAATGATACAGCACACAACATGTTAATGGAAGAACAGAAAAACTTGATATGTGAAGTTAGCAGGGCTGCCAAAACAGCATACTTCACTGGCGAAAAAACAAATCAGCAAACACTAAATTTGTGTATGCTTTGAGTTATTTAAGCCAAAGTAATGTTCGTTTGCAGGACAACAAAAACATAATATACACAGTGAAAGCACCATACCATCCACTAGGGCTGTAATGATGATGAAATTTTAGTCGGCAAATAATTGTCATTAATTTGTCTTTTCTGTTCATTTTATAACTATTACAGATCAAGAATAATAATTACTCAATAACACACATATACCTTATGAAGAACAAGATACATTTATTGGCATTGAACATTTGATGGAAGAAGAGTTGTGTCCATTATTACTCGCTTTAAGAGAAAAACACAATTTGGAGTGTTACACCTATTAACCAACAGCAGCAAAGGAATGGATAGTATGATATTCTAATGAGTGAGTGAACTACATGATTAACAGAAGCATCTCTTATATATATATATTTCTTTTCTGGTTTGTCCTGCTTCCTCTTCAAACCCGGTCCCGGCCACACGCAGCCCACTCAGTATTTCTCGATTCCTATTCATCCTCTTCCAAACCCTTCCCCACGCTGCCTGCAGCCTCCCATACACCCCCACGCCGCTCTTCTTGAGTCCTATTCCTCCTTCGGACTACTGTGTTCCCCACTCCTCTCTCGTGACCACATTGGTGTCAAGTCACCACCCGATATCTAGCCTGACCCCGTGACCTTTCACTTCGGCCATGTCTGCGCCCGGGAGTCTTTTCCGTAGCCTGCTACAGGAAGGTACTCTCTCGACCATTGGCATTGGTTTCGCTCCTTGCTATTTTCGTTATACTGAGATGGTCGTTTCCTAAGCCTTTGTTATAAAATGAACGACGGTATCGTCTCTGTCGACGGGATAGATCTTTCGACTCATTATCTGTAGTCTCCAGGAAAACACCTATTCACAACTGCGTCTTTCAAGAAGTATTTCTTTCTTCTTGATTTCTGAATTCCTTTCTCACCGTTTTCCGTTCCTATTCTTACAACGCCGTATGCTATGGCGGGCGTCGGCTAGTTTCAAATATTTCTGCATACACCTGTATGTCTTGTGCTTTGATGACATGCTACATCATATTCAGCTCTTCGTTCATCATTTTGACATCCACGTAACCAGCCTCTTCTCTAAATTTACCACACTGGAAAACCCAGTGCCCACTAGTAGCAGTGTGCTGCCGAGTCTGGAATCATTTTTAGCATGCAACACTTGTGACCAGTGCAGATATGTCAAGTCAAAAAGTACTGAACAAAACTTGTAAGTATACACAGTATCCAGCATTTTTTAAGGGGTAAATTTAATCCAGCCAGTTTAGGGTCACAGAGAGCCAGTGATCATTACAGCAGCACTGAGCATAAGGTGTAAGGCAAAAAGCCAAAATCCTTTAGCAGCCGGCTGGGAAACACAATCACAGGGCTCTGTAGTGCTGGGGTTGCACCCTCTCTACTGCTCAGGGAGCTGCTTTTTATAGCTGGCATTTCCAGGTATTCTGCCCCCTCTGAGAGCTCATTGCCACTTGTGGAACATATCCCTTCTCAGGTCCCGACCTAAGTTACCTGCAATATTTATAATACACAAGACAATGATCACATTTGGCTGTGTTTCTGGTAAGGTGCAAGAATGTCCTTAGGATTAGAATTTTAATAACAAATACTTGCCAGTGGCATGAGTAGTTTTTGATACAAAAGAAGTAACACAAAAGGAACACACTGTAACACATTAAACCTTATAACAACATTTTTAACATGTAACATTCACTAAAACTGGACATCATTAAACAAGTGCCAGTCAAATATTATACAGTGAAAAACAATGTGAAAATAGTGGCATAATTAGGATATCTGTGTTATATCCAGCATTTTATTTTTATACAGATGAATAGAAATGATTCTAATAATTATGCAAAATAATCGCGATCAGGCGACTACGTAATAATTTTGGTCTACTTATTACAAACGTTTCAATGGGACGGAAGCAACTACAATGAAGTCTCCAATTATGAATAATTACTACACTGAAGGTTAGCCCAGCTCAATGCCAAGTTCTGGTGAGTGATCAGATTTTGTAGTTGCTTATGTACAACAACCTAAAAACACACTTTTTGAAATAATGAGCTAATAATCAATTAAAAAGTTTAATTTCACATAGGTCTATTTAAAATTTGAACAAATTTAATAAAAGGGAGATACTGGGAGAATTAAAGCTTTAAGAGTTTAACTAAGATTAATTAAGTGTTATTAACCAACATACGTCTCATCTATATTCTGCAGAAAACATATCTAACAACCGCAAATGTCAGAAACCTGAAAAAGTAAATTGTGGACAAAGCTGATTTTAAGTGTGTTTTTAGAAAAGTAGCATTAAAGAATTTATGTAGATTAAAACATCCTGAATAAACTTGGTATTCACTAATCTGTGGAATATTGATTAGAATTTTTGCTTTTAACTGATGGTTTTAAGAAGTATGTGTGGAGTTTGCATGTTCGCCCTGTGTCTGTGTGGGTTTCCTCCAGGTGCTTCCGTTTCCTCCCACAGTCCAAAGGCATGTAGGTTAGATGCATTGGCGATTCTAAATTGTGCTTCATGTGTGGGGGTGTGTGTGTGTCCTGCGGTGGGTTGGTGCCCTGCCCGGGATTTGTTCCTGTCTTGCACCTTGTGCTGGCTTGGATTGGCTCTAGCAGACACCCATGACCCTGTGTTAGGATGTAGCGGTTTGAACAATGACTGACTGACTGATCAGAAAATGTCAGTAAATTTAGTACACACACGGTAAGAGACATGCTAAAATCCCCTAAGCCAATAAAATTCCCCAATTTATTACATTTGTATCAGAAGTTGTTGAGTATTTAAAAAAAAATAGATACTTAATTCTTTTGAGCTTATTAACTGTTGCAGCAGATAATAACAGCGTCTTTGTCTAATCTGTCCTTTCATCATAGTACCAACTTGTAATTCATCTCAAGACTGTCAAGGTCAGGACCACTAACATGAAAACAAAAATCAACCCTGAATGGGGATGGCAGGTCATGACAGGGTACACACACGCACGCACACACACATACAGCCATTTTAGAGTCGCCAAATAAGCTAACACAAACCAGTGTAACCAGAAATAAAACCCACACTGAGAAATGTACAAGCACACCGATTTAAACATATAACAGTGGACATGAAAGGAAGCAGTACTATTCCCTTCATTTTGTGAATTTTATTTTAACCTCTTGTAAAGCACTTTACAATCAGTGATAGTTAAGTTTTACATTAGTTTGGCTTGACTTTATTTTGTAGTAGTGTTTTGCTGCCTTTTGTATGTTGTCTTTTACAGGTGCTCATGTTCACTAGCCTCCAACTTCTATTCTAAACTGAACAATCAAAATCAAATATTATGAGATTTTTCAAAACATATACTGTCTCTTTGAAATCTTGTACAAATGTATGTTACAACAGGGATAATACAATGTAAAAAATAACAAAAAAGCACTTAATTATGTATATTTGAATACTCTTTTGTAAACCTGGAAATCTGGCCATTGTCACAATGCTGTCAACATTAATATGACCTATTAAGTAAAATGCACAAGACTGCACTTTTCAAATATTCAATCGACCCAGCATACAGCAGTAATTACAAAACCTAACAGGATGTTAAGTTAACACAATGTGTCAAGATCAAATCAAAGAAGGTTATTTTTAGGTTATACAACCTACTGCTGAGGCCTTGTTTGGAATTTTGAGTGCAATTCTGAAATCCATATTATAAAATGATGCAACAGCACTGGAGAAAGGCTAGAGAACCATAGACAAGTGGAATAAACCACCCAAGTAGTGTGGTGGATAGTACTTTGGGGACCTAAAACTAAGCACAATGATGTTTTACAAAAGTTGGTTGATAAAGGACTGATGAACTGTGGCTCAGTGTTCTCCTCTTGTCATAACTGTTATTATGTTCTAACATTAAATGAAATGTTTAGTACACTCCTATGTTAATCATCTGCTAACCTCATTACAACTTATATCTGGTACAAACGATTAGCAAATTATTAGCAGGTTTAGGTACTGTACTGGATTTTACATAAAGATTAAATAACCTTGCTATAATATTTTCATAACCATACTCTACAACTACAGAACCTATAGGTGACATCAGAAGAAAAGCTATTATTGTCCACATCTGAAAAAAATGGTTAATGAAGTCATAACTGTAATCTGTGCCAAAAAGAACTGACTACATACATACGCTACATATAAACACTTTGAAAATGTGCTCTGGAAAGAAAATTATTCTAAAGATATATTCTGATATATTTATTTTAAAATCAATTCAACATAAAGTGAAGTGCATATTCTTCTCTTATCACCAGCTAAAAGTCTCAGCTTGCCTGACTGGGCCCCCCTTTGGAATACAGCATCTGAAGGCTTACCTGGTTAGATGATCAATTCCAGATCATGCAAGGGATGCCTTTTTCTAAGGTGCAAAATGGGCTCAAGTTCTGAACAAAGACTGTAAATCCAGGATGAGTAACATTGATTGACAGAACTTTGCACCAGTGGTCAACCAAGATGATGGATTTATGTGCACCCAAGAAGCCAATGACATGAGTCGTATATTCCTCCCTATAAAACAATTGCAACACACTAATTTCTCTTCCCTTACTACGCGACAGCTTGATTTGGCCTTAATTTGGCTGCCCATAGCCAGAACCCATAGCTGATAGGCTATGGCTACAACAGTGGTAGATGCAATCCTATTACTCCAGAAAGCAACCCACTTTGGACTGAAAAGGTGGACTCGTCTGTGCTGGTGTTTGGATGAGATTGCCACTAGCCAAACCTTGCTGTTGAGCAAGAGGGAGAAACCATACATAAGCCACACATTCAACTTGAAAACAACAGTCATAGACCGATAACCTGTTGACTTAGCTGGCATAACTCTGCTAGCCTCCAAAGCCATTTTGTGAAAAAAGAAAAGACTGCAGTACGGCCCACAATCAGAAGATGCGACCAAAGGCAAAGAAGGAGACCTCCTGAACAAGGTAAAGAAAGTGCACTTAAAAATACTTCCACGTGTCTGGAGAAAGTAGGCCAGAAAAGGAACTAAGCATTACTCACCTCAAACCACATGTATACTTTGATTATTAGAATTATTAACTGTAATTTAATAGATAGGGCAAAGCCACCTAAATGGACTGTGTTATTTGTGCCAACTGTAACTAGAGATAATAATCTTGTGAAGTATATGTTCTGGCTATTATAAGTTTCGAACCCTAAATCTAAAAGGAAAGGGAAGTGCAACACCTCACACACACAGAGAGAGAGAGAGAACTCAGTGTGGTTGGGGGGTGGTCCCTGAACCAAGGCAAAAGCTAGCTGCTGTGAGTAAATGAGTACCACATGCCAGCAACAGAAACATCACAACCAGCCAGAGAACTTATCCAACTTAACCTCGTGAACTGAAAATTTAAGATTCATAAGTTGTGTGCCTTTACCTGAGAGAGACGAAAGTTCTAAGCCAAGAGATAGAACTGATAATTTACATGCTATTTTGTACAGAAGAGAAAAACCTAAACTAAGCTTTTGTTACTTTGTTTTGTGGTGTGTCTTTTGACTATATGCATCTATCTAAATACATCTTCTATTATCCTTAAGTCAAAAATAACTTATTATTTTGCTTATTTCAACAAGCATGTCTGGGTTATTTGTGAAAGCAAGTCTTTGGCCACATTTCATATCACAACAGAGAAAGTCAATTTCCCAGTTTGAGTAACACATCTAGTTTAAATATGAAGTGCACAATTTTATAACCTAAAATGTTTCCCTCCAGGATGCAGACTACCACTGTATACTGTACATCTTCGTGCCAACAATGACAAGTATTGGTTCCACCACATGCTTATAAGCACAGTTACCAAATAAACTCAGTTCAAGTATACTATTGTGCACAATGTACAATGAGATTCCTAAATGCACGTCTCCCACAGACAACTGGCAGTAGCACACTACAAACTAGACAATAAATAGAACAGCAAAAAATACATAGAAGAAACACACATCAGGCATGCTCATGCTGTTAAATAGCACTATGACTCTTGGAAAAAAAACTTCCTGCATCTAGTTGGTAAAGTGCTGACTGAAGAGGAAGCAAATTCTATGGAATGGCCAAAGACTTACAGTTTATCAGGCAGTTTGTGTTACACACTGTATGTCCTGAACATAAACGGAATGAGTATTATTCAGAGATGACTTTGCTATCCTCTTTAGTACCTTGCAGTCCGATATCAGAAGACGTGCGATGCCCCAATGTTAAGATGGCAATGTATACCTATCGAGGCTGGTGCACATGAATGGAGAGATCCAGGCATTCCTCAGTTGTCTAAGAATGTAAAGGTGTAGGGGAGCTTTCCTAATAATATCCAAAAGGTGCTGTGGCCACTTTAGGTTGTTAATGAAGGCATCTCAAAGAACATAAGTAAAACATTAATTAATTAAATTACTGAATGATGCTCATTTTCAATGAGAGCCAGCATAACAGCACACAGGGTTCTTTATGAGTGAGGCTGTGGAATACTGCAGTTATCTGTCTAAGGCTTTAGTTTGTTCAACTACTCTTCTCTCAAAAGTTCTTAGAATTACAACACAAGACTATGTCAAGTTGTACCTGAACCTTATTGTTTTCACTAATGGCCCATCAACTCAGCATGGGCATACTGCATCCCTACTTGCTATTCACCAAACAGCATAGATTTCCTTAAACAGCATGAATGAACATAAAAATAAATAACTTCTTGCGATAAGTGGTCTGTGGCGTAGGACAGGTTTTTAAATAGAGAATCAATCTTCCAAGAACGTGCAGGTCCAGAGTTTGTGCAAATATGGGAATAACAGCGCAGTTCCAGGGTGTACTGTGGTGTCTGGCTGATTTCACGCTCACGTGCAAAACCGAGCGGATCACTAAGGTGCAGCATTCGTGCATCGGAGTGGGTGGAATGGTCGCAACTGCACCCAATCAGGCCAATATAAGAAAAGCATACATGGCTGAGAAGGCCAGGCAGTGAGAAAGGAGAAAAAAGAAAAAGAGACATAGGTTAAAATGGATGGATGACAGAGACAAAGGTACGATCAGGAGATCCCAGGGTGCGGAGGAGAGGAGACAGTAGTGCTGGGTGGTATGACCAAAATTCTTTATCACGGTATTTTTCAAAATGATCCCGGTTTCATGGTATTCAACGGTATTTTTTTTCCCATGCATGAGTGGATGTTAACCACATTTTCCACTGCAGTTACTGCAGTAGACTGGCTAAGAATAACCTATTCCACTGTCATAAGCATTGTACAAAAAACATTTTAATGTGCACAGAAGTATTAATACAGGTTTGCATGGCCCCATAAGGTAATAGTTTTCAAGGGGGTGGCACTAATGAAGAGAAGGAATCACATTGCATGACAGCTGCAGTCAAAATATAGAACCTTTTTATTGAACAAATTATGCAAACAACTTAAGCTAAAATTTTGACAACATATTTTCAACCATCCAAAGAGGCATTTAGACTTAGTAAAATATTCAGGTGCTTGTCAAAGGTTGTATTTCACTGAACATGTCTTAGAAAAGGAATAAATAATGAATATTTTTTGTAAACCAACTACACTTTCTGTTAATTTTAAAAATCTCTGTCCACTGTCACGTTTAAGTGACTTTTTAAACAACTTTTCCATCATTAAACTGCATAATATTGAAACTAATAAATAATAACAATAAAATAAATAATAGTGCAACTTCCAGTAATAATACTATTACTTCAAGCACAGGTGCATTACACAGTATTCACCAAATAAAATAAAATAAAACAAAACAAGTGCAACTTGGTGAGACATCTTTACCAACTGAACTATCATTAAGGCAAATTGCATTAATATGGACGTTGCTTCAAGCTAAGCTATATACATAAATAATAAAACTGCAACTTGCATTTATAATGCTATTCGAGGTATAGCCCTACGGAAGCGTATTAGGGCCACAGTGAAGAAGAAAAAAAAAAAAACTATATGTCGAGAATAAAGTTGACACGTTGACTTTATTCTCGCCGTTTATGTCACGATTAAAGTTGCCATTTCCACTTTAATCTTGACATAAACGGTGATAATAAAGTCGACATTTCCACTTTATTCTCATAGTTTATTTTGGCATTAAAGTAGAATGTCATAAACTAAACTTCATCCTAAAATCAATGTTTAATTTACTAGATTTTCTCAAACCCCGTCATAAGTTAATGTAGCACATTAAATGCTTTGTGTTAAGTGTTACCTGACCCAGTTGTTAATCGCTATGCGCTTTTTAAACTGACTTCCTCCACATTAAGAGGAGGAGCAGGCAGGGATCGCCGCACAGAATTCATTCACTTCATGATATTCCTGCTCTCTGAAAATTTAGAATGCTAAGATAAATACTTGATATATTTTCATGATGAAATGCATTAAAGCAGGTATTAAACATGCACAGTAGTGAGGCGGTAGTGCTGCTCCCTCGCAGTAAGGGGTCCCCAGGTGTACGTTCACTAGAGAGAACTTTATGGCAGGTGTGACGAGGCTTCAAAAAACTGGATATATGAATGGGTATCGCACAGGTTTAACTTAAATATTGTGTAAATGTTGGGTTCGTGATCTGGTGGTCGTGGACACGAACACGGAAATCAATGGATGTTCTTCTGAGCGGGCTTTCTTTATTGCATTCATGCTGTCTCTATCTTATGTACCAAACCCCCTGTTCCTATCCTTGCTTTTTCTTTCTCCACATAACCAATCGCCACACGATAAACATCTTTGTGAAATTAAAACTAGTTCTAAACTTAGACCACGGAGTGTTCAGAACTTTAAAAAAATCTTCGTTATACAGTTTAAATATGCTATCCTTTCAGGATTGCGCCCATCTAGGCAAGCATTGTGTGCGAGGCAGGAGCAAATCCTGAATGAGGTGCCAGCACATTGCATGGTGAATACGAGCAACAAATACACTAGCAAGGTCAATATAGCATAACAAAACCCCACATCCTACATGACTTTGAAAGGAAACTGAAGCACGCTGAGTAAACCCACCAGAAAAACATACAAATTCAAGGCAGGGAATACCCGGGACCCCCTTTCTGCAAGGCAGCAGTGCAACCTCCACGCCGTCGTACCCCCACGTGATTAATACATGTTTTAATGCATTTGAAAATTATATCAAGTATTTATCTTTGCATTCTAAATGTTCTGAGAGCAGGAATATCATTAAAATAATGTATTCTGTGTTGTGATCACTGCCTGCGCCACCTCTTGGTAGAAGAGGAAGTCAGTTTAGGAAAGCACGCAGTGATTAATATGGCTCGAGAAACACTTAATACAAAGCATTTAATGTGCTACATTAACTTATGACAGGGTTTGAGAAAATCTAGTATATTAAACATTCATTTTAAGATGAAGCTTAGTTTACGATGTTCTACTTTGATAACAAATTACGAGAATAAAGTCAGCATGCCGACTTTATTCTCGTCATCAGCGCTGAGATTAAAGTGGAAATGTCGAGAATAAAGTCAACATGTCATCACACTATTACACAGTATCCAGGTACATTACACAGTATTGAAAAAAAAAGTAAAACAAATACAACATGGCTTGCAGTATTATCCAGTAGTATAGAAACAGTATTCACACATTTGAACATAATGGTCCACATCCGACCTTTTAAAACCAAAACATCTCCAGACAACAGACATAGCTTGTTTTTTCGACAAAAGTTCTTCTGTGTCATCATGTTCAACTTTATCGTCAGCTACAGCTTCAGTTTCAGAATATTCTCTGTCCATTTTCACCACTCAATACGTCCACTAACGCATGTACTCTGTTGCATGCGTGTTTAGCATTTTGAACTATACTATTTGTATGAAAATGTGCTATATAAATAAATGTTGTTGTTGTTAGGGGTGCAGCAGTGAAAAAGGTACTCCCTTAAACAGATTCCCATTGCACCACGTTCCAAACGTTGTTTAGGCTATTTAAACCGGTGTTGCAGTATAATAAAAATCCGTATCATAACAAAAATAAAAAACGTTTTTTGGTATGAACTGGTATACCGCCCAGCACTAGGAGACAGGCATCTGGGAGGAGTGTAGAGCAGGGGTTTTCAAATTTGGTCCTGGGGACCCACTGTGGCTGCAAGTTTTTATTCCAGCCAGATTCATAATCAGTGACAACAACTGATAACACTCATCTCATTTAATTTGCTGGTGTTTTTATTCCTCTTCTCTTATTCTACATTCAGAAAAGGCACAGCAGCATGATTTTTACATTTATAACACACTAGCAAAATACCCGCGCTTCGCAGCAGAAAAAGTAGTGTGTTAAAGAAGTTATGAAAAAGAAAACATTTTAAAAATAACGGAATATCCCTGACCATCTCATCTTCGTTGTCAACCGTTGTAAAGATAACAGGTTTCATTCATCGAAGTGATCACTACCCAAATCGGTACTCGTGAATCTAAGATGTTTAACAGGCATTCCCGGTATTAAATTGTGGATTTGCCTGCGAATATTTAGCGGTAGCGTGTCTATGAAAGTAATTTAAACTTAAGCTTTACACCTTGCTTTCCTATTGATATGTCTACAAAGGCTTGTTCAGCTTCAGAGGGTTGTTCCTTTCTTACTGCATCAATAAACAGCTCGTCTTCCTCTTTATCTGAGACATCACACACTGCATGCACGGGTTTACCTTTCCCAGTCCTGCAAACTTTAGCGAAGTGGTGCAATTTACCACATTTTTTACACTGTTTTCCTTTAGCTGGACATTGACTTTTTCCACCGTGTGGTTTGTTTCCGCAGTAGGTTAACTTATGAATATGTTTCTATGCGTCAGTCGCTTCATATTCTATTGCTGCCGTCTCAATTGTGTAATGCGTTTTTTGTTCAGCGCTCTTTGGAGCTCGCTCTTCTTGTCTGCATACTGCGTTCACAGTCAGTTCACGTGAGCCGCTCGGAGTACATGCATCGAAGGTTCTAAGCTTTGCTTGTGCTGTCTCGTGCGATCTTGCAATATCCACGGATTCATTTAATGTTAGCTCAGACCCAGCACTTAAAAGTTTTTCTTGCACTTTTGCCGAGTTTGTGCCAAATACTATTCTATCCCTGACAATCTCATCTTTGTTTGCATAAGCACAGTCCTTCACCAGCAATTTTAACTCCGTTACAGAAACTTTAACTCCATTACGAAGTGATAAAAAGTCTCGTTTATACCCTGCGTCTTCTCATTAAACTTGTATCTCACGAATATCATATTCGTAGTAGGCATAACAAACGCCAGCAGCACTGTGTCTATGAACTTAATTTAAACTTAACCTTTACACCGTTGTCACGCACGCGCGCATAGGGAGCTGCGGGAAAACCTGACGAGCCGCGTATCACATCGGGCCAGGGGATCAAGGCGAGGCACTAACATTTCTTTCTTTTCTTCCCGTAGAAAGACAGATTCAACACCGCCATAAAATCCCAGACGCCTGGAAAGGAACACTAACCACTTCTGCATTCCATCCCTTCCTGGTTCCATCACGATGACGTCATTCCTCCCACACACCACTGCGGTTCCCTTCCAGCATGCCACTCAATTTCCGGTCCGTCCTTATTTAAGTTCCCCCCTACAACTATGACTGTGTGATGTCATGACCTTTTTGTGAGAGGATAACACCTGTGCACATGAGCAAAACTGTTGTTAATTTTTTGTTCTTTACAGTATACGGGGCCGGAAACCCCAAACCTTGACCTGTCTTTGTTTTCCTATTGATATGTGCTCAAAGGCTTGCTCAGCTTCAGAGGGTCGTTCCTCTCTTACTGCAACAATAAACAGCTCGTCTTCCTCTTTATCTGAGACATCACACACTGCATGCACGGGTTTACCTTTCCCAGTCCTGCAAACTAGAGTGAATTGGTTCAATTTACTGTCTTCCTTGATCTCGACATTGACTTTTTTCACCGTGTGCTTTGTTTCCGCAGTAGCTGCACTTATGAATATGCTTGTATGCGTCACTCACTTCATATTCTTTTGCTGCCTTCTCAATTGTGTAATGCGTTTTTTGTTCAGCGCTCTTTGGAGCTCTTGCTTGTTCTCTGCGTACTGCGTTCACAGTCAGTTCACATGAGCCGCTCGGAGTACATGCATCGAAGGTTCTCAGCTTTGCTTGTGCTATCTCGTGCGATCTTGCGATGTCCACAGCTTTATTTAATGTTAGCTAAGACACGGCACTTAAGTTTCTCTCGCACTTTCGCTGAGTTTGTGTTAAACACTAGTCTATCCCTGAACATCTCATCTTCGTTTGCATAAGCACAGTCCTTCACCTACGAATGTTTAGCGGCAGCGTGTCTATTGGATTGCTGCTGATGGACGGTCTTATATGGACAGGCACTCAATTACATGGGAGGTGTGATGATGCGGGACACAACTCCGCCTCACACGGCGACCGAGCTGCAGGCTATGGCTGTATATATGTATGTAAGTAGGTTCCAGTTATGACCGTTACGCGTAGAATTTCGAAATGAAACTTGCTTAACTTTTGTAAGTAAGATGTAAGGACTGAGCCTGCCAAATTTCAGCCTTCTACCTACACGGGATGTTGGAGAATTAGTGATGAGTGAGTGAGTGAGTCAGTCAATGAGAGCTTTGCCTTTTATTAGTATAGACTAGCAAAATACCTGCGCTTCGCAGCGGCGAAGTACTGCCTTAAAAATTTTATTAAGAAGACAATTTAATTTTTTTAAACTGAGGGAAAATATGCCAATAATTATTTGTTAAGGATCTCTTTGTATACCATGTTGTCAGTTCGGCCCTCCGGTTGTAACATGACCAAGCTGTGCGTGGAGCTTACTCTTGAGCATGTAACTTACAGTTGGCCATGTGAACAGTAATCTTGTCTCAAATCTCACAGCTTGGATTGCTGCTGTCATAATCGGTTTGAGTTTCATGGTTTGTTTCAATTACGACAGAATTTGCAGGATTTGTTGTGTTGAAGTGACATTCGGCATCTGTCAAGCGTTGTAAGAACACAACCGGTTTCATCGATAAAATCACATCCAGCTTTTGAGAGTTTAAACA
>JANRMT010062854.1:41613627-41642598 GCA_026402145.1 Polypterus bichir lapradei
TTAAGGAGATGAACCATAAGCTTCCCACTTTAATCCCTGTCATGAACTAATTTTGCAAGATTAGCCAGTCAATTAGCCTGCATGTTAACAAAATGTAAAAGCTTACTGCAAATAAATTTAACATTAGGGAACCAATAAAGCATGGTGAAATGGTGCTCACAGAGAGTCATTACACAAGATGAAACAGGTGTATTTGATGGGGATAAGTTTTCAACAATCAACAACCATTCAGCTCTATAATCCTTTTCCAAAAAATATATCTGAATAATTGATAAAAATTGCAAGGATTAAATGGACAGTCATAAATATAGTAGGTCTGATAATTGCTCGTTAGGCTCCAACATGATTATCTAAACAGCTATAAATTATGAGTTGAACAAAAAGATAGATCTGCCAGCAAACAAGTTTACGAAAACATGAAACATTGTAACATTGGTGGACCAGATCTGAGACATACACTTTGCATACTGCTTATGTAGGGGCGAAAAGGAGAGTACTCACCTGTTACAACACTCTATTTCATAAAAATGTGTTAGTCTTGGGAGTGTTGTTCCAAGGAAGTCTTGATCCGGACAAGGATTGGCTCAAAGCGGTGTGAAGTGGAATACATCGAGTAACCTAGAGCTCATGGGCAGTGAACTAGCATGAACAGTAGACACAGAATAGGAGAACAAATTCAGATGAGTGAGACAGGACCACAGACTCATTGCAGTAGTACTGTAAGATGGAGAGGATGAACGGAAACAAAATCTAGCATGGAGACTTAGGTTTGGCTGCTGGGCAACAAAGAGTCCTTTTTTAAGGCACGGTCCTCCATCCCCCATCTTGTTTACTCATGCATCACCCGACAGCTGCTCACATACTATACCAACAATGAACTGCAGCACTAATCTATAAATTCATTGATACAGGACTACTTTAATGCAACAAATGCAGAACATTTTTCATTTATATCTGTCTATTTAAAAACTAGGTCAAGCAATTTAAAGACATTGTTCAACACTGGGATTTTTTTTTAATAATGTCAACCTCACCTGGAGTTCTGCAGCGCCCAGTTTAAAAAATGTTACTGAAATGGATCAGGCGTTAATACTATCCAGGCATAAGTGCAATCTACTGCAAGAAATTCAAAATTTCCACTTATTAGTAAATTTAAAAAAATCCCCCTGGAATTTGCTAATACCATGACTGGCCAAAAACACAACAAAATTTAGGAACTACTTTAGGGATACTCTGCGAACATCACAATACATAAATGCTATTTCAAGATTACACAACTGAAATTGACACAAATTGCACTAAAAATATATGCTGCAGCAAGTTAACTTTGCAATATGCAGTATGGCTCAAACCAAATGCATATAATATTGTTATTTGCAAACCTACATCTCTCTTAGAGGAAGTCATAATGAAATGCCAAGAGGTCCCTTCTAGTGCTGGGAGGTATACTGGTTCATACCGAAAACCGTTTTTTATTTTTGTTATGATATGTATTTTCCTTATACTGCAATACTGGTTTAAATAGCCTAAACAATGTTCAGAACGTGGCTCAGCGGGAAACTGTTTAAGAGGGGACCTTTTTCACTGCTACACCACTAAACACACATGCAATGGAGTACATGCGTTACTGGAGCTTTTGAGTGGTGAAAATGGACAGAGAAAATTCCGAAATTGAAGCTGTAGCAGACGATAAAGTTGAACATGATGACACAGAAGAACTTTTGCCGAAAAAACGAGCCATGTCTGTTGTCTGGAGATGCTTTGGTTTTAAAAGGTCGGATGTGGACCATTATGTTCAAATGTGTGAATACTGTTTCTATACTACTGGATAATACTGCAAGCCATGTTGTATTTGTTTTATTTTTTTTTCAATACTGTGTAATGTACCTGGATACTGTGTAATAGTGTGACGACATGTTGACTTTATTCGACATTTCCACTTTAATCTCAACACTGATGACGAGAATAAAGTCGGCATGCTGACTTTATTCTCGTAATTTGTTATCAAAACAGAACATCGTAAACTAAGCTTCATCTTAAAATGAATGTTTAATACACTAGATTTTCTCAAACCCTGTCATAAGTTAATGTAGCACATTAAATGCTTTGTATTAAGTGTTTCCTGAGCCATATTAATCACTGCATGCTTCTTAAACTGACTTCCTCTTGTACCAAGAGGTGGCGCAGGCAGTGATCACAACACAGAATACATTAATTTCATGATATTCCTGCTCTCAGAACATTTAGAATGCTAAGATAAATACTTGATATAATTTTCAAATGCATTAAAACATGTATTAATCATGTGGGGGCACGATGGCGTGGAGGTTGCACTGCTGCCTTGTAGAAAGGGGGTCCCGGGTGTTCCCTACCTTGAATTTGCATGTTTTTCTGGTGGGTTTACTCAGCGTGCTTCAGTTTCCTTTCAAAGTCATGTAGGATGTGGGGTTTTGTTATGCTATATTGACCTTGCTAGTGTATTTGTTGCTCGTATTCACCATGCAATGTGCTGGCAACTCATTCAGGATTTGCTCCTGCCTCGCACACAATGCTTGCCTAGATGGGCGCAATCCTGAAAGGATAGCATATTTAAACTGTATAGTTCAAAGTGCTGAACACACATGCAATGGAGTACATGCGTTATTTGAGCTTTTGAGCAGTGAAAATGGACAGAGAACATTACGAAACTGAAGCTGTAGCAGACGATAAAGTTGAACATGATGACACAGAAGAACTTTTGCTGAAAAAATGAGCCATGTCTGTTGTCTGGAGATGCTTTGGTTTTAAAAGGTCGGATATGGACCAAACAACTATTTACTGTAAATGCTGTAGAGCTACAGTTGTCGCCGGAGGCGGCAACACAAGAAATCTGCTGCATCACCTTAGCCACACACACGCTTTGGAGTACTATGAATGTATTGAACTAAGATTGGCACCCGCCACGTCCTTAGGTAAAACTGAAAATGCTAGAGGACACTCGAGTCAGATGTCATTTGTAGAGGTTTTTGTCGTTTGCTAGAGGTACTGCCTACAACAAAAAAAGCAAGTGGTGGATCAAGATAACCAATGCTATTACAATCCATATAGCCGACGTGTCAGTGGAGAGAGATTGTTAACATTAACAGAAAGTGTAGTTGGTTTACAAAAAATATTTACTATTCATTCCATTTCTAAGACATATTCAGTGCAATACAACTTTTGACAAGCACCTCTGGATATTTACTAAGTCTAAATGCCTCTTTGGATGGTTGAAAATATGTTGTCAAAATTATAGTTTAAGTTGTTTGCAAAAGTTTTTCAATAAAAAGGTTCTATATTTTGACTGCAACTATCATGTAATGTGATTTCCTTCTCTTCATTAGTGCCACCCCCTTGAAAATGATCACTTTATGGGGCTATGTAAACCTGTATTAATACTTGTATGCACGTTAAAATGTTTTTTGTACAATGTACAATTCTCATGAGTGGAATAGGTTATTCTTAGCCAGTCTACTGCCGTAATTGCAGTGGAAAATGTGGTTAACATCCACTCATGCATGGTGAAAAAATACCGTTGAATACCGTGAAACCGGTATAATTTTGAAAAATACCATGATACAGAATTTTGGTCATACCGCCCAGCACTAGTCCCTTCTGTCCTCTACCAATATTGCTACTGGTGCCACAAAAGCCAAATACAAATACAATCTGAACTTCTTTATGCACTACATTTTAAAGCAATGGACAATGGAATAGATAATACTACAATACTGAGAGCATACTGATTTTTTATGTATTAAATCTAACCAGAAGCATCTGATGCAATCCATTTGCACCTGACCATAGCTGCTAATTTTTACAATGAATGTTTCTGTCTTACTGGCAGATATTTAATTACAAACTTTTTTAATAGCTACTGCAAAAAGAATATAGACTATTATAAGACGAGTAAAGATCATACATGCAATGAATTACTGAATTGTGCAATGGAAACTAATATATGAATTAATATTTCTACAAATTAATTACTCTTAACTTACATGAACAAATAGTTACGATATACATTATATATCAAAAATGAGAAAAGGCTTCATTTTTTATCATTATAAGAGCTGGTGGCTTAAATATTATATATGATGAGAGCTCCCTCTTCAACAACATTTTCATTGAAAGGATCACAACATAGTTAAAGTTAAAAAGTCCTGAAGTATGGAATTATTCTCTTACATGAACATCTCCCTGTTATTTATTGTTTGAAGTTTGCTGAATTAAAATTGGTGCCCCTATAATTAACTATTTTAAGTTGGTGTCACTTCTTTATAACGTATTTTTACTACTGTATACCGTAGATCCCGGAATACAAGCCGAGAATTTCGTCCTAGATTTTTGGCTTGGAGTTTGGGGTTCGGTTTATACAACGAGTATCATTTCAGATTCCAGATTTCCAGCGCAATGCCGGTTTTGCCGATGAATACGGAAGTAAATAATGACGAAACCACAGAGCCATCTTTCAGATGAAGAAGTAACTTTGCATGCCGGTACTTTAAATTAAATAAAGAATTTATTCAAAAAAGTGTTTTAGTTGTTGATTTTATTAATAAAATTTATAATAAATTAACGGGAAGTTTAAAATAAAATTTATTTTGATTCACGATCCACATCTTGCGTTACAAAACGGATGCGGTCACGTGTATCTGCTTGCGCGATTGTAAACAAACAACCGAGAGCATTAGTAGCGTCAGTCGGAGCCCAGATACATGTGTTTGTGGATGTAATTTCGAAAACGAAGATGGACATTGTGTGGAAATATCTCCTCTTCCTCCTCCCTTCCTGCAGCCCAAAGATGTCAAATTAAATGGTGAGTACAGTATGAAATTGTTTCTAGAATAGAATGCCTTTTACTGTCTATACGCATCTACAATGAGATTAAAAGCAGCTCCTTCAGTGCAGAAAAAAGTTCTGTATAGGGCTTGTATGGTTGTTTTTTAGCCTTAGCATAACGCCGTATCTGCGGCCCCGCTTCTGCTTTCTTTCCCTCCTCCATCTGTGTCGTCTCCTAGACCCGACAACAAACCACGGAGAGCCCGCTGGTCTCGCTATGCTGTTTGGGATGTTGTGCGTGTGATGAAAAACACTCAAAACAGATGTCTGGCTCTGGACACCGATGTCTATAAGGTTCTGAATGGTGTAGCGGATGTTCGCCGAACCGATCGTGCACAAACAAGGACAAAAAAAAAGTACAAAAACAACAAAAAAGTGCACTGAAAAGGAGAGCCCTGAGCCGCTGCGCGCCGCCATGCTCCTAGCCTAATCGAAGTAGGCTAGGCACTTTTTATAACTTTTTGGTTAGTACATTAGAAAAAATATTGGTGTTTTTTATTATGAAAAGGTTAAGTAAGTGTTGTAGTGGGAGGTTTGGAACGCATTATGGGTTAGCCTTTGCGAACGAATTAAGTTCGTAAGTCAAGGGTCCACTGTATTGCGTATTTAAGTTAATCAAATTTATAACAAGTCTCCGGAAATCCACCCGCCGATGTACCGTATTTGCGTATATAGTTTCAACACAAAGGTTCCAATTTACCAAACTTCTCCGCAATCACTTCCTAGTTTCCATCAAAAATGCCGGCAGTCACAAATTCTCGCCGATAAACATTATAAATATACCCGAAGAGACACTTTTAAGAACACATTTTTAGAAAATTTTGCTTGGAGAAGGGGGTCGGCTTAAATACCGGTCATCGGCAAATACATGTAATTTAGTCGGTAGAGAAGGGGATCGGCTAATATACCGGGTCGGCTTGTATTCCGGGATCTACGGTACTTATTTTGCCACTTCTTGACAAAACAGAATGAAGAGGTAAAATTGCATAATTTAAATGCAATATACTATTAATTCTTGGCCCTTTCAAAAGACAGGAAATCCTACTTGTCATACTACTTTTGTAATGAACACATCAGATTAATTTAAACAATAGTGCAATTAAGAATGCAGTAACATTAAATAATCTCAAAAAGCTTTTTTCAAGGTCTTGCCTCTCATTAGTGATGCTCCGATTGATCAGCCAGTTTTCACTACAAAAGACTCAATTGGTGATCAGAAAATTGGCTGATTACTAAAAACTATTTTTTAAGACCCTGCTTTTCTAAATCTTATGGTAATTTAGTAGTAGTGCTCCTTTACGCAAGGTATTCTGGGTAGTTGAGCTAGTCTTTGTTTTATTTGGATGCAAACTTCCCGTAAACAGACAGCAGCAAGGAAGATTTTACCACAGAGAGAAAAAGACAAGACCAGAATATTAGCCTTTACATTAAAGAAAATGGAGTAATAAACACAAAAGGGAAATTAGAGGAATTGTTCTGTGGAATTACTCAAAAGGCAAGAAAAGTTACATTAATGAATTCAGGCCTTTTTATGTTGTCCTTTGATTAAAACAAACACTGCTTACTTGAATTTGGCCAGTGAAGAAAACCGTGTTAAGTGCAGCAGCTCATATTTTCGATTACAAAAGATAAAAGTATAATTTGAAATTGCTGCTTAGTAAACAATAGGCTTGATAGCTTAAATGCAAAATTTGTCAATTTTACTTGTAAACTTGTTAAACAGGTCAGCCTTGCAACTTCTTGATAAACATCTTAGAAACATTTGATGTCTTTGCGGCTTTTTTAAGGGTTTGTACTGCACTTATTATTCGTTTGTGTCTCATACAGTACAAGTTTTGGTAAAAAGTGAGAGCTGCATAATTAAAATGGTAATCCATACTTAAAATTACACCTCAAGAATCAGAAAAGTCTAGCAGTTACACTGTTTTAAAAAATAAAGTATAAATACAGTATACAGTAGTACATTTATATTTTAACAAAAAAAAGCTGCAGAGCAATTCATAATTAAAAATGATTCAAAACTATAGCTGCATATATATTTACATTTAAGCAGTGTTTAACTGTCAATATCAATCAAATGGGTCAATGTTTGAAAATTATAAGTGCTGTCAAATTAGCCAGAAATAAGGTCTGAATATTCAAATTAAAAATAATTAAATATTCAAATACATTCAAACTAAAGTTAACCATTCTGGATGTAACATGTATGTTTGTACGTACTTTTATTTATACTTTATTATGATGGTAACAACCACAATGGTGGCTATAGCAAAAAAATTCTTAGAAGTACTTGGGAAACTGTCATTTAAATATAATATCCGTCTAGCACCTGCACTGCAATCTTTCTTTTAGTCTAGTACTGATGGTTGGGTGTGTAAGTTCTTCTTGGGACAGCAAGCCATGAAAGCAGCCACATAATGGTAGCCGAAATCCTTATGAGTTAAATGCACTGGTACCGCACTTTGCTACTAATTATTAATCACTAGCAAAATACCTGCGCTTCGCAGCGGAGAAAAAGTGTGTTAAATAAGTTATGAAAAAGAAAAGGAAACGTAACATTTGCTTTCTATTCGTTTGCATAAGCACAGTCCTTCACCAGCAATTATTTAATGTTAGCTCAGACCCGGCACTTAAACGTTTCTGTCGCACTTTTGCTGAGTTTGTGCCAAACATTATTCTATCCGTGACCATCTCATCATCGTTTGCATAAGCACAGTCCTTCACCAGCAATTTTAACTCCGTTACAAAATGATCCAAAGTCTCGTTTATACCTCGTGTCTTCTCATTAAACTTGTATCGTATTCGTCATAGGCATGGCAAACGCCAGCGTGACTATAAACTTAATTTAAACTTACGGTTTACACCGTGCTTTGTTTCCGCAGTAGCTGCACTTATGAATATGCTTGTATGCGTCACTCGCTTCATATTCTTTTGCTGCCTTCTCAATTGTGTAATGCATTTTTTGTTCAGCGCTCTTTGGAGCTCTTTCTTGTTCTCTACGTATTGCGTTCACAGTCAGTTCACGTGAGCCATTCTCGTGTGATCTTGCGATGTCCACAGCTTTATTTAATTTTAGCCAAGACCCAGCACTTAAAAGTTTCTCTCGCACTTTCGCTGAGTTTGTGCCAAACACTAGATCATCTCATCTTTGTTTGCATTAGCACAGTCCTTCACCCGTGAATATTTACCTTATATGGGCAGGCACTCAATTACGTGGGATGCGCGATGATGTGGGACGCAACTCCATCTCAAACGGCGACCGAGTTGCAGGCTATGGCCGTATATATGGTCAAAAGTAGGTTCTAGTTATGACCGTTACGTGTAGAATTTCAAAATGAAACCTGCCTAACTTTTGTAAGTAAGCTGTAAGGAATGAGCCTGCCAAATTTCAGCCTTCCACCTACACGGGAAGTTGGAGAATTAGTGATGAGTCAGTCAGTCAGTGAGTGAGTGAGTCAGTCAGTGAGGGCTTTGCCTTTTATTAGTATAGATTTATTTATTTATTTACGTGTGTGTTTGTAAATCATGAAGCTCTTATGACACTTTTGAATGGGTCCCACTTGCAACACTCAGCTAGAGTCTTGCACTGCAAATGTACCATGACGTGTCTTGGTGCCAAACAGGCAAAGAGCAGTTTAAGATCAAGAGGAATACAGGTCAGTTACTACAACCAGGTGGAGTAGCGAGTGAAGGAAAACAGAAGGCAAGAGGTAGGTAGGTTGAAGGCAAATCTGTTTTTATTATTTTGGAAGTGTCGCAAGCGCAGCAGCAGGGTACTGTTTATATTGCACTACTCAGAATAAAATGCTAGACACAGTATCAAGTCAGGGTCTGCACAATTTGTCTACTTTTATCTGCATTAGAGATGCATCATTACAGTATTTTAATAAAGGTGGCCTGAATATTTTTAATTACAACTCATTGCTTTAGGCGTAATGTGTCAAGCCAGCAGCCACATAAGACAAAGTCATTTTGCAACATGACGTGTTTGCTGATGAAGCTCGTAAAAGCTGGCGTTATAAAAGCACTGTAATAAAAGGAAAATCTTAATTTTGCCAGTTATTTTTCATTTGCTTTAATTAGAAGGTCTTAGCATTAACCAACAGTCAGGAATCTCAGGTTTAAGAGTGAATGGGACAGAATCTAATACAAAATGATACTTTTAGGGCACAGGAGGAGTGTTTAGAAAAACTGCTCTAAGCACCCTTGTAGATTTAAGTGCAGAGCAGTGGGAGAGGAAAAAACCCACTACGTTGTTAAGTGGTCCGACGGTAAGTTCTACTAATGAAAACAACAAGCTAACCATTCAAAATTACGAAAAGGCTGATCATGGAACTGAAGTGCAAAAGCAGATCAGTAAAATACTGCAGCTTTCCATAGCATATCTGGAGTAAAACAATGCCAAAATTACTGCAGGTGAAACAAACAACCATTGTTTGACAAACAGATGTCAATTTTAGCATTTGAAGACCACCATTTTTATCTAAATTTGAATTATATTCAAATAGTGACCTTCAATCTGACAGCCTTATATATATATATATATATATATATATATATATATATATATATATATATATATATATTAGTTAAATAGTGAAAACTACTTTTTTTATTAAGTATTGTTTCAGATATATCTATTACAAGAAAAATTAAACAATATGACAGCTTTCACACTATGAGAAGCAGTTTATTTACCTTATGGGTAAATATTTTCTGTACATATTTTATTACAGTATATACTCACGTATAAGTCGGGTCTAGAAACCAGAAAAATCAATCATAAAGAACCCGACTTATGCACCCGTTCAAAAATGCGACGCTTAATTTTTTTTTTTTCGCCTCCTCCAATCTCGCATCAGTTTCTCAGGCACATCGAAGTTTGTTGCAGCAGTGCAGTAACCAATTTCTTTTGCTACTTCAATGACGTTTAATTTAAAACAAGCTCCATATTTTATTCTGATGAAACGCTCTATCGCAGATAAGGGATGCTCTTATGATAAAGGTGTATGAGGGTGTGAGATACAAAAAACACAAATCAGTGTAAAAGTTGCATTGGAATAGTTCAGGTATTACCATGTGATCACGTAGGCACAATACATTAAAAAAAAAAAAAGGCAATATGCTCCGTGGTTACTCTGTCAGGTGGGCGTTAGCATATCATAATCTCTTGAATCAATAGCATGAGTTTTCTGCATTTGAGTTATATGACTGACATTATAAAATATCAGTATATTATACGTTAAAATCAACTTATCCACGAGTATATACGGTAGTTAGAAAGCATTATTTTAATTTAATTTTAGTATTTTTATGGACACTCCTGTAGCATTTTAAAGGAGAACATAAGGCTCCTATATATTTGATTATGTTGTCCATGTAAAAAGTTTTCTAAAGGATATTAAAAAAAAAAAAAAAATTGGAGTCAACGAATTCAGTAACTTAAAATTGGTAACTGGCATCAGCCCTAAAAAACCTGATTAGAGTATCCCTACTTTTACTTCTCATCAAATAGTTTCATTAGTTTCATTAAATCATAAGCCACACTACACTATGCTCCATCTACAGCTTGTTAAAGAGCAGTCTAAGAGGTGATGCTTAGTTGCCATGGTTACTAAGTGTGACTTGCCCTAATCTTTTTTGACAGAAATGAATACCTCATTTGCATCATTCACAATATGTGTGTCCAAAACAACTAAAATTCACCCAGAAAATGTAATACCACATATCTGTGATAAAGTTACTTACAATTTCATTTTTTGTCACACCACCTCTAAAATGCATTAAAACAGTTCAGAAAATAACGCATTTGAAGTCAGTAGCCTTCTTACAATGCACACTTTACAACTTAAGGGGTCTCTACTTTGTCATACACAAGGTGGTGAAGACATTAACCAAGTTTAAAGTTTTGTTTCAGATTTGATCTGGCGCACCTTTGGCATCCATTGTACTCCCCTTGAAGAGACAGTGTTTTACAAAATTATTAAAGATTCAGTCAGCAAAACAAGTGTTTTAGACAAATGAGAGATAGACATTATACAGAACAAAGAAAGAAAAAAAAAAACATATACAATCTTGCCCTTTAGCACTATGTCTAGTAATCTAATCACTTTAGACAATCATAGCCATGGTCAATAGTCATTATTCATCTCACATCTGAGCCAAGAGATCAACAGCTTTGGGCAGTTTTTTTTTCTTCTTCTTCTTGAGCAACTGCAGGAAAGAAAGACAGCTGAAATGGGCCTTTGAACCAAGGAGTGATGCACAAACAGACAACAGAGATAAAGAAACCACATGCAAAAGACAAGGTATGGTTGAGCAAGCAGGGGATGGTGTCCCAGCTTCACAAGGCTAAACATCTCTATTTGTTTCTCAGATTGATCCCTACAAAACAGATGAAAAATGTTAGCTGAGTGTTGGCTACACTTTCCTGTGCATTATTCACCTTTGGAAGTAATTGTTGCATATGTCCTTAGAAGATATTTATATGCAACTAGAGTAAATCTAGTGAAACTGATGTTTATCAGTTGAGGCTAGGCGGTCTCGTGGCCTGGAACCCTTGCAGATTTTATTTTTTTCTCCAGCCATCTGGAGTTTTTTTTTTTTTTTCTGTCCTCCCTGGCCATTGGACCTTACTTTTATTCTATGTTAATTAGTGTTCCCTAATTTTAATTATTTATTTTGTCTTTTTTCTCTTTCTTCATTATGTAAAGCACTTTGAGCTACATTATTTGTATGAAAATGTGCTATATAAATAAATGTTGTTGTTGTTATCGCCCACCAAACTGCTGAGCTTCAGTACAGTACATTAATGGCCTGTGAGAAAAGTTTTAATGTTTCCTTATCAGCCAGTGAGTTTAATTTCTACTGGTTCAAATTAAATTTCCACAGAAGTTTACCATCCAATTAATGCCCAATGTAACTGGAAAGCATAATGTGAACTTTAAATAATATATTTTATTTAGCAGTTACAATAATAATTTAGGTGAAAAATTATTCAAAGTTGAAGTTATCTTAAATTAGCTAATTTCACTGATGAGCGATATCTCAGCTGTTTGCAAGATGGTGAGTCAGATAACTCACCTTTAAGAAGTCAGGTCTATGAAGTACGGTCATGTATCGATTTATGGCTCTATTTGGGATCAGCCATTTGGCTGTATGTTAGTTACAAAGTGTACAGGTCATTGTAACTGAGGCTCTGGGGGATGGTCATAAATAGGTTGACATGGTGTAACAAAAACTGTCCTTCAAGCCTCTGCATCCTCGCACCCGGTACACGTAAGGCAGTGTTTCTCAAACCCTGGATTGCTCCGCAGATGGCTGGTGAGTTGCTGTCGCTAGTTCACGAGTGGGTCATGGTGGGTTGCCTAAGTGATCAATAGCGCTGTGTGATGTTTCCCTATTTTCAATTGAGCCTCTTTCACCAAAGGGTACCCCCAATCGCACTTGTTTCACCAAAGACATGGTTTGCAATAGTTACTAGTAGGTCATCAATGAATTTTAAAAAGCAAAACTGAGACCTAGGACCATAAAGGTCGAGAAACACTGGTGTAAGGAAGGCAAAGCTGGCTGAATGCATAAGAAATAATCACGTAGAGCAGCAACGATGAAAGCAAACCTTAACGGGCTCTCTAACAGTTAGAAAACACATCATTATAAGTATTTCACAGGGTCTCATAAAAAAAGATTTATTACTGTGGCATTATTTATCCTACTGCTTTTCTATGGCCCTTGGCCTTAAGTATGAATCATCTCAACTCGGTCGGCTGTAAATCTGCGTTTGACTGTACTGCATAACATGATCCAGTCAGGATCCAGTCAGTTACTATTTTTGAGTTTGATAATACAGGGTATTCAATAAATAACTTTCACACTTGCAACTTTGAAACGATAAGATTAATTTCAGCATTTGCAAATTTACTTTCTGCGCTGATCTTATTAACAATTATGTTCAATAGTGTAGTTTCTAGATTTCTCACTTCATAGCCAAACAAGCAACAGAAGTCTCATGGTAGTCATAAAATTGTCCAAAATAGTTTGAGGTTTCAATAAAAAAATAACTTATTTTACCTGTTTTATTTGGAAATTTTTTTCTGTACACCATGAAAACATTTTGAGACAGGTTGTGGTCAACTCATGAATGCTTATACTCCCACAATTATGTTAATTTACAGCCCACTGTTGGTTTGATTTACTGAATACTGTGACTTAACTTTTTTTTTCTGCTTGCCCTTATAGTCACATGACAGACACCTAAGATGGTGGAAATTCACTCAAACAAATGGAGTGGGGTGAAGCTCTGGTAAAATAATTTTCATTCAACACAGAAATTAGACAAAACCATAACAAAAAATTTCTTCCCTTTAACAACTGGAAAAGTGATTTTAAAAAAACAAAAAACACACAGCTTGTCTGGCCACTGTTCGACTAGTTCCTCAATAGTTTTACTATCCAACACAAACTTTTGACTTGCCCCAACAATAATTAATGCTGCACTCTGTTTGTTAGGCTTCAAGAATCTGCAATATTCAAATTGAAAGGAACTGAAAGAAACTTAATACATGTCAATTGTCTCACTTGTTCTTATAAATTAATTTTCATATTGCTATAGTGAACTAATAACATGCTTTTCATAGTGAATAACCACCATGATTTCTTGATGCTCTGACAATAAAGGTAGTTTTACACTTGTCAGATACCATGTACCGAGTAAAATACCAATAACAACACCAAAAGGACATCTTTATTTAAAAATCACTTTTATCTAAAGCATCCTAAAAATCACAATAAAACTACAATTTCCATATTTTTAAAAGTTAGTCTTGCTTAAGTTCATGAAGTCAGTGGTGAGGTTAGTTTAAATTGAAATATGGACAGCACTACATTTATCACTAGTTATGTAACTAGTTCTCCAAGACTGGATATACACCATACTCTAAAATTATAGAAAAAAAATGCTGAGGTGGCAGTACAAAGGAGTGAATGAATGCCTTTATTATGCTTAACTCAAAGAGACAGTGATATAACTGAAAATACCTGGAGGAACACAAAGCAATTCTCACCAAAAGTGCAGTAGTGAGTGAAGACTGAGATGCATCAGTGTTTGTTGTATAATAAATAAATAAATAAATATCCTATTACATTAAACATTGTCAAACTACTGGTGAAATTAAGCTGCTTTATAAAAATTTGTATTTTTTCCACTTGCAGTAAAAATCTTGGGAACCTCAAGTAAAAATCTAAATCGTTTTTCAACTATACCTTACTGCTCCAACCAAAGTGTTCCACTGCCATTGCCGAGGATGCAGACAGCAGGAAAAGCTTCTGTCATGCTGGATGTTTTACCTAGGTTAGCACAACTGTGTCCGTTAGTAAGGGAAGTTAAAAAGAAAAGCTCAGCATTATAACATCATTCATGATTGGCTCCTGTGGCTGCCAAATTGATTCCAACTTCTCATAACCCTGTACTATAAAAAAGCTCAAAAAAAGGATGGTTAGATTATCTTTAATCCATCCATACATTTATTTTTTAAACTCTCTTAGGGTTTGTTATCTGGTTTATTTTTCTGTGTTTTGCAACCCTTCACATATATAGCATAGAAATACCTAGCACATGAAATGGAGGTAAACAGTAAAATAATGCACATCCAAATTTTATCTATGCTATTCTGAATGAAGTAGACCAAGTTACTTAATCCTTCATGGTACTCAGTCCTAGATTGCATCCTGAATATGTACAACAAACTATGAGCCTTTTATTACATGCCTGTAAAATTCTTCAGGATGCTGTTCACTGCACGTAACTTTTAAAATGGGACATAGCATCATGCATGTCAAAAGCATCTTGCCTTATTCAGAGATGGTTATTAAACACTGAACACATGATATTTTGATCACATGGGTCTTGAAGATACACAAAAGCATAGCAACTTTGTATGTGTATTCAATTAACCCTGTAGTGTGCATTAGTGTGCCTTGCAAAGAATTTGCACTCAAGGTTGGCAGCATAGTGTTCCTGAGGCCCTATAAATGGACTAAGTGAAAAAATGGAATGGTGGGGCAGCAGTTAGGGATTGAGACCTCGATGATTCAAAACCTGTTTGCATGGAATTTACAAACTCTCACCTTGTCAGTGTTTGCCATGTGTGCAAAGTTAATACACACTCAGCTTGTTAACTGATGATTTTCACTCCAAAATCCCCAAAAGACAAGTATTCAAGTAAATTGAAAAGTCCAAATTGTTTCTGTATGACTGAGCACAAGTGTATACAAGAGTGCCCTGTAAAGGACCAATGCCCCAACAGGGTAGGTTCTTGCCTTGCAGTTGACTTTGCCACAATAGACTCTAATCCACAAAACCATAAAACAGATTAAGCACATTCAAACACTGAAGAAGAGGTTTAAGAAAATCAATGGTAAAACCTCATTCAATGAAATGAGCAGTGAATTCTCAGTACAAAATTAATAAATAAAAACTGACAGCTCTGTATACCTCGTTAATGAATTTTTGACTTGATTAAAACACCTTCCACTGCATATTTTCACACGTTTTTAAGACACATGTTCAACATTAATAACGTTTTCCTTCACTGGATCAGTGTGAAGCCCGACCCATCATGCAAAGCGGTCGAAAGCAAAGGCGTATTATTTCAAGTTCACAAGATACGAGGAAAGAGGTTTACAGTAAGACTCGGCCTCGACGGCAGCTCTGTCGTGAGGGGGATGGGGGTGATTCCCTACTTTCCAAATATAAAGACTAAATTGAGAAGGATGGAAACTTTACATTTGGCACAATCATACGTTTGCAAAGTGTAACTTTCAATCCTGCCGCGCGATGTCTGCAAAGGATTTGCGACAATCGGCGCTCTCGGTATGTCAACGCGTTTTAAAAACGGCCATCATTTCTTCTCTCAAACAAAGCAGGGTGATGTCACGGTTCAGTTTCTTAGATGTGCTCATAACCCTCTTACACGCTCACGCTGACGTCGACGTTAAAATACAACATCTGACGGACTATCCACTGTGGACAACAATAGTGTTCACCCATCTTTATAGCGTCAAACAGTGTCTACTTGTAAAACCGCTATCTTACTGGGATGCAAGCAGCTGCAATCGTACACATTAAAGGAAGGACCAGACAGCGCGTCACCAGTGCGCCGTTACAATCGGAACACCCGAGTTCCGGGACCATTTTCCTCGTGCGTCTTGGGCCGACACTACAACACACAGCCGCGGTGCCTACTTCAGCCCCGCGGCGGCTGGGCCGCATGTTGCTCACCTGGCTGGCGTCACCCGTGCTCCTCAAGCTCCGGCTTTCTGCTCTGTCTTCCTCCAAACCGAAGCGCAGCCGCAACTACCGGCTGCGAGGCGATGCGGTGACACACAGCCTATGATTGGGCCCCGGCTAGCATTCGCCTGCTCTCCGCCCCCGACCGCGGCCACGCAGGCGGGTTATTGGTCGGCGGCGCGGGGGGGGGGGGGGGGATGAGGGGGCGTGCGCGGTGTTGTCTGTCTGGAGGGGAGGATCCACGGAAAGACAGAGCGATGGCAGCTAAATGGGTTATTATGCCGTCGTCCTGGCAGCTTCGTCGTAGCTTGCCGGCCGGCCATGTTGTAACGTTTCATTTCACTAAAAGCATCTTTAGGGACGATTGACAAAATAAGCAGTAGTACATTAAAACAAAGAGTAAACAGTTCTTTCCATTAAGTAGTGAAAGGCAAGGTGGGCTTTTCTCAATGCCGCTATAAATAAGACTACTGTACTATGAAGTGGTCTTTGATTTTTTTTTTTTGTTTATATTAAAGACACACCTTGAATCCGTGCCAAGTGAGGGATTGCTATTTACAGTTTACGTGGAGCTGAGTGAAGAAGAAGGAGCTGAAGCAACTTTGCACATCCAGTTATCGACCTACACTGGAAAAACGCAAGGAGTTTCATTCACATAATTGTATAAAATCATCTTTATGCTTAAAGAGCATATAGGATAAGTTTCTCAATTCAGAAAATTTATTTAAGGTGATTGGTGATTAACAGCGGCCTAGAGTTCCTCCCACACTTTCCTAAAAACAGTACGTGTCCCAGATTGACCAACTCAGCCAGCATACACCCTGATGACATAGCTGCTTAAAAAAAATGTAAAATACAGTTCTTCCTACAAAAATTTAACTAACAAATCAAGTAACAGCATAAAGTGGAGTGCTACAGACTAACACGTTACTTAACCCATGATAGACCTGACATAAAGGAAGAATATATGCATGAACAGAGCTGGCACTCATGCACCACGTAGGAGGCTGACCAGTTCTGTTACACCTCAAGTCTGGAGATAGACAATTTGTATTGTCAGTGTGTGGCTGATGAGACAGACAGACACACAGGTCAAGGTCAAAGACAATTTACTCTTCATGTTTAACTAGAGAAATGTCCTATGCAACTCTGGTAAAGTTAAAGTAGCGCACTGCCGGACTGGCCATGGAGTAGTTCATGGCCTGCTAGAAAACAAGGGACACAAAGTCACGATTACAATACTTTAATCCGATTAATTTTTACCTTATATTAGCTACTTACATGGCTTCCCCAGGAAAATTTAATAAGACAATGGGTCTCAGTTATAGTGCTGTCAGTTAATATATTCAAAGTACTATGTAACTAAGTACTTAGTTTAAAAAAAACTGCATACAGAAAAGTACTAAGGGCTAATATTATTGGAAGACAGTGTGGTGTTAAAGACTTTGGAGCTAGGACTCCAAACCATGAAGTTGTGGGTTCAGATCCTGCTGCTAACACTGTGTCATAATGAGCAAGTAACTTCACTGCCTGTGCTTCAATTGAAAAAACAAAGTCAATGTAGTAAATGCGATCAATTGTATGTCAAATGTTTGAACACTTTGGATAAAAGTGTCAGCCAAGTAAGAAAATGTATTACTCTTTAAAATGCTGTATAGTGTATACAATTGTCCTTGAGTAAAATGTTCCTACATTAGATCAATTTCTGCTTTCCCACTAATCAAATGAGACATCATTTTAAAAGTTTAAGCCACACATTAAAGTTAGAGGTAAAAACTACTTTAGCATTAGATTTACTACCTGTTTAGTTTTATGTCTTCTGCACAAGGATGACATTTCTTAGAAATGGTTTATTGAAAATTTTGAAACAGTTTTGTGTTTTTAATTTAACCTTTTTCTATATCATCTTCTAAGATTGCTTTCCTTTTATTTATACTATTATGATTTTAATGGCTCAACTAAATTAGGCTCATTTTCACTTGAAATGTCTATGTAAAGTGTAGGAAATTCAGGGATAAAATCAATTATTTTTTTACAGCACTCTTCACTGAGTACAAGCTGACAGTACATTATATTTGTAAATAAGGGTGATTGCTAACAGTAAATTATTAAACCATATAGAATCTAAATTTATATACATAAACACACAAAATATAGCAAAACATACAATAAAACAGAATAGATTTCAATGAATGACAATTCAACCATTTTAGAAATAGCACATTATAATCAGTAGCCTACTACACTGACCTTTGCACCTGTCTATGCGATCTGTGAATTAGCTGTCTTAATTATATACTTTAGGTATAATTATGATTACAGCCACTAATCAGCAAGCCACAAGAGATGGCATACAATCCTGCAAAGGAGGCATTTTTTTCTTTATAGATATACAGTAGATGCATAAAATTGTTCAGTATTTCTTAATCATGCAGGGTTTGGATAGAAATAAAAGGAATATGTCTTAAAAAAATAGAACTATATTTATTCTTTGAGGAAATTTGGCTTTTTATACACGCTCATTACATAAATACATTAATAAATAAATATACACACACACTATGGTCTAGATAAACATCAGAATGACAAAAAAGAAAAAAAAATCTTTAGCTGTTAACCACAGCCACACTGGAGCATTATGCAGGTGTATTGCAATTGGTATAAAAGGAGCCCCAGTAATGTTTATTGACACACTTCTTGTGATTAATTTGTTAGCTGAAAGTACTCAGTGTTAGTGTATCAGAGAGAGGATGTGCAGCATTGTTCATAGTGGCCATCATTTTTGTTTTCATTCTCTCCTTCGCTACTACCTCCAGGGGGATCAGAGTGCATCCCTTAACTTATAGCCTGCCTTTTTAATTGGCTTGTTGATTTGGTGGGCTTTTCAAATTAATTTTGCTGGCTCAGCACAAAAAAATCATTAGTTCTAGAACATATAAAGGTTGTCATTGCCTCCATTAAATGAATGCAGTCTCCTCAGGAAAAAAAGAATACTCTGCCCAATCTTATAATGTTCTTCTGTGTTATGAGACCAGTCCAGCCTGTCACTGATGTAAACCCCAAAGTACATGTAGCAATGCACAACCACTACATTCACTCCCAGAATAATGACTGAGCACACAGGCATCTTTGGTGTGGTGAAAGTCAATAACCAGTTTCTTGCTTTTGCTCCCTTATCAATACATCCCATAAGTGTAAAATCATCTGAGAATTTCTGCAAGTGGCATGACTGTTGTTATACTTATAGTCTGAATTTCATAGTGGGTTACTCTGGTCCTGCTTTTTGAGTTCCTGGCCTTGTCATTATCCATGCCGAGACTGTACATTCTTCTATTCTTTTTGGTTTTGTCTGTTCATTGTTTCCTTCCTTGTTGCTAAAAATGCTTGTTAGGAATACATGTTAGCTGTGGACTTGAGTGTCATCTCATCTAGGGCTAGCTTCTATTGTACCCCGTGCTGCCAAGATAGAAACTGGGCCATTCTAAATCTAGGTTGTAATAAGTAGGTTAAGAAATTGGATATATAGATGGATGCTTATAGGTGTCTGATGAAGTATACACTAATTTAAATACACCCAGGTTCAGTTTATCCTAATTTTCATTAAAGTTTTGTTAACTGTCAACAAAATTAGGACTTCTTAAAGAGTTCACTTCTTTCATTAAGAGATATCAACATAAATTACTGTTTTGCTACAAGAGTTCTAACGTTTTTCTCTAAATTGGTGAATATTTATATATTTTTTTTTGTTTTAGGTAGGATTTTAGAATGCTTTTATAAACTTCCTATTTGAAGCAGTGACTGAGATAATGACCTAAGTATCTGGTGCCTCATTAGCTTGCATATGGACAAAAAGGGGCTCTGAATGAACATATGCAACTTCCCAAGCAAACGTCAGGACATATAAAAAAAAAAAACAAAAAACTAAAAAGGGAATGTCCATATATTTATGACTACTCTGATCCATCCTTATGCAATATTTTTCAGAAACTGGAAATGATGACACCCTTGATCAAACAGGGAAATGCAGCCAAACAAGCTAAATGACAACTCACATGTATAATTCATATAATCAAACCATTATTAGAATGTGCATCAATGTATAAACATATTACACCTCAGACACAATGAATAGGATTTACAGACTATATTTTAGTTCCATTTTAAGAAGGCCAATGCTATATATTTGCACTGAAAAAAACTTTTGGGATTTTTCATCAGTTTATATGGTCTACCTGTTATCACTTCTCAGGTAAATGGCCGAATGATCGGGAATATCTCAGCCAAGCTTTACTCATTCCATCATGCCAGCTGTGCTAGAAACCATTAAGTGACCGGCAATGCATTACATTCGCGGGTGCACATGCATAAAATGTAACATGTTTTTGCCAACATAAAAAGCCAATTTGCAACAGAATCTTATTCCCTAAGCATAATCAGAGCAATTACCTGCATTCATATTGTAATAAGGGCACCTAGTGAAAATGAAGCTGTTTTTGTTAACTGTAAGTAGTTATATAACATTAATGTAAAAGTCATCTGTGATGCCATGATGGGGCTGGCAAACATCAACTAGCTCAGACAATGACATATTGTTCCTTTCCTGAACCCTCAGAATGCAGAGGAGAGGGGCTATAACACCACTTATGACTTGCATGCTTAGTTGTGGAGCACAGCCAGATACTCTTGAATACAGGTGGCAGGTCTCAATGTGTGAAATGGGTGGCTGCTCTACTGGCCAATAAAATTCTGCAGCATCGAGACTGCATATGTATGAGGTTGATTAGCCTGAATCATATATAGATGTTTCAGAATAGCATTTCAGGTGTGTTCCCTTGTGCATATGTACAAGGTGATTGTGATTTATAAATGGTAAACTGCAAGTGTGCATAGACCAGGTTTTATAAATCTTTTTATTTGCCATAGGCATTTTTGGTGTGCACATATTTTCACACTTAGATCCATGAAAAGTTTTATAAACGAGGCCCCCTCTTTGTGTCAATTATTAACTTCTCCCATGTGGCTTGGCGGTGTTCAGCTTGAAATATAACAAAGCAAGGATCAGAAAAGGTTGGGTTTATCACATGTACGGTTAATGCTGTCATCTACAAATTGTTTAATTATCCCAGTATGACAGTTCAAGCAGTTCAACATTTAAAGATAAAGCAAGTTACCTCATATATATGGCCAACCAGGAATGCCCAGCACCTGCAATGTTCTCTTGTGCCACTAGCTAAGCAAAAATTCCACAAAATGGTTGCTATTCCATCACAAAGACTTTCAGTGGATAAGCAGAACTAGTGGGGTGGTATATGGGGTGGTTAGGAAGGTAGGTAGAATGCCTAGAGGGGGCTGGGTGGTCTCATGGCCTGGAACTCCTGCAGATTTTATTCTTTCTCCAGCTGTCTGGAGTTTGTTTTTTCTGTCCTCCCTAGCCATCGGACCTTACTTTTATTCTATGTTAATTAGTGTTCTCTTATTTTAATTCTTACTTTGTCTTTTTTTCCCTTTCTTTATCATGTAAAGCACTTTGAGCTACATTATTTGTATGAAAATGTGCTAAATAAATAAATGTTGTTGTTGTTGTTATAGCTGCAGTGACTACTGAACTACAAAACACACTTCTGCCTACACAACTTTCATCCAGAAAATACTGGTATTTTGTCAGTGATGAAATAATGAAACATCTGCGCAGCATGTAGTTTCTTATCCGTCCATTTCATGTGCTCCCCAGTACTGAAATGTTATAATTCGGATTAAATATAACAGCCTTCGTAGTTCTTTCTCTTTCTTTCTTTCTATGTTTGCGTATCAGTTATATGGTATACTGCATTACCGGCCATTTTAATTTAACATCGAGTTTATACTTTTGTTTAAAATGTGAATGGAGCTTCCTAATAACTGTATGAAAGTCTCTCCTAAATGACTACGTTATGGCGGATGTTATCTCATCCCGTTTAGTGTTCTGTAAAGTCCTTATGTACTTGCCGTGCTTTGTTTCTGGCCACTTTAAGAAACAACAGTTTGCTGCCTTGCAGTGTTTAACTTAACATTTCCCAAGTTGTGTGTGTCAATGATGAAACATAAAAATATAGAGTTAAAAAGCCAAAATATTTCTAAAAGATTAGCTAATGTTTATATGGTATTCATCCTTAGTTATATATTACCTTTCTAGCAAGCGTTCATTCATATATTTAAACATGGTATGCAGCAATGTTTTGGATACACTGTTTCATTGCATGCCTTTGAGGATAAATGGAAATTATTTTACTAGATTCTGATAATTGATAGATTTGATGCTGTTTCAAGAACTAGCTGATAACTTTTTCAAAACTGTTTTAACTTGAGCTGTCAAAAGCCCTACAAAAGATATATAATTTTACATATCATTTGATGCACTTTAACTCTTCTGTTTCATTATTTACTTGAGAATAGACATACAAATAAATGTTATTAGACTGAAGAACTGGATTTTTTAATATTTAGAAAATAGGCAAAAAAACAATTAGATATATGTACTGTCGCCCTCTGCACTCCATTCTGCGACTCTGTAACTAGAAAAGGCAAGTGTATGCAAATTACACAATTTAGAAACATTACAAATGATGTATATATTAAAAATACTTACAATATACACAAGTAGATATACTACAATTGGTGATTTGTGATGTAGTTAATTAAGAGATTTCTCTTTCTTAAATAAAACTGTCAATCAGAGAGAGTCAGATTGTCTACTGATTGACTGACACTGATGTCAGCAAGGCAGACAAAGTTTTGAACGCAATGGACACTCAAAAATTAATAAACATAAATGTTTGGAAAAAACATGTTATTTGAGAAGTTTCTTTGAGGCATGGCTATTCATTAATTGCTAAATTTCGGAGAAAAAAACATGTTTCCTTCGCTAATATTTCAAATTAATATTGTGAGAAAATATACCAGGTGATATACAGTACATGATGCTAATCTTCAATCTTTAAGGTGCTTTAAGAACATAGAGATATTTTGTATATCATATTTTGGTTCAAAATAATCACAATATAAATTTCAGTCCATATAGCTTAGCCTAATGTGTATCAGCACCAATCGAACAGGTCTAAGGAATTGTCTGCAGACCTCATAGACAGTATTGTGTCAAGGCACATATCTGGAGATGGCTAAATTCTGCAGCATTGAAGGTTCCCAAGAGTACAGTGGCCTCCATAATTCCTAAATGGAATAAGTTTAGAGCAATTAGAACTCTACCTAGAGCTGGGCACCCAGGCAAACTGAGCAATCGGGGGAGAAGGTTCTTGATAAGAGAGGTGACCAAAAACCAAATGGTCACTCTAATTGTGTTCTAGAGAACATGTGAGGAGATGGGAAAAAGTACAACAAATCTCTACAACACTCCACTGATCTGGGCTTTATGACAGAATGGTAACACCGGGGCCTGTCTTCAGTAAAAGACACATGAAAGTCTCTAATGGACTCTCAGACTGTGAGACAAAAGATTTGGAGGTCTGATGAAACCAAGGTTGAAATATTTGGCTTCGATTCTAAGAGTCAAGGAGGCAGTGCTTATCACTGTCCTAATATCAGTGCTAGAGATGGCAATATTAGTGGTGTGGGATTGTTTTTCAGCAGCAAAGACTACGAACAGAACAAGGTACACAGATTTCCTTAATAAAACCTGTTGCAGAGCACTCTGGACCTCAGAGAGGGCCAAAGGTTCATCTTACAACAGGACAAGGACCTTAGGCACAAAGCAAAGACAATACAGAAGTGGTGTAGGGACAACTCTGTTAATGTCCTTGAGAAGACCAGCCAGAGCCTAGCCTTGAACCGAATCAAATATCTCTGAAAAGACCTGAAAAATAGGTGATCAACAACAATCTCCATCCAACCTGACAGAACTTCAAAGAATCTGCAGATAAGAATGGGACAAAATACAATCCAGGTGTGTGAAACTTGTTGCATCATACCCAATAAGACTCGTGGCTGTGATCACTGCCCAAGGTGCCTCACTGTGATATTTCGTTTTTTTATCTATACTAATAAAAGGCAAAGCCCTCACTCACTCACTCATCACTAATTCTCCAACTTCCCATGTAGGTAGAAGGCTGAAATTTGGCAGGCTCATTCCTTACAGCTTACTTACAAAAGTTGGGCAGGTTTCATTTCGAAATTCTACACGTAATGGTCATAACCTATTTTTCTCCATATACTGTAATGGACTTTAGCTCGATGGCCGTGGGGGGCGGTGCTGCGTGTGACATCATCACGCCTCCCACGTAATCACGTGAACTGACTGTGACCGCAGTACGTAGAAAAGAAGGAAGAGCTCCCAAAGAGCGCTGAAGAAAAACGCCGAATACTTTATTTGCGAGATACAAGTTTAATGAGAAGACACAAGGTATAAACGAGACTTTGGATCACTTTGCAATGGAGTTAAAATTGCTGTAGCAAAAAACTTAAGTGCCGGGTGTTAGCTAACATTAAATAAAGTCGTGGACATCGCAACATGACACAAGAGAGCAGCTCACGTGAACTGACTGAACGCAGTACGAGTGATCACTTCTATGCATCAAACCTGTTCAAAAAACACATTACACAATTGACAAGGTAGGAAAAGAATATGCTCCGAGCTGAGCTCCACAGCTAACGCGGTCTTGCGGAAGCAACTTCGTCACGCTGCCACCAAATACTCACAGAAAAATCCACAAGTTAATACACACGCTGTCTCTAGAGTTTCTCCACACTCAATGTATTCCTCGCATCCCCGTTATACCCTCTGATCTCCCATTTCAATTCAGATGCCAACAATTTCCTGTAAGGCTCTGCTGCGCGATGACAAGTAATAAGTCTCAGGGACAGACCCTACAAAAGGTTGCCATTGATTTCAGGCAAGATTGCTTTTCTCCTGGACGACTATACGTTGCATTCTCAACAGTGAGCTCGCGCAGCTTTGTCATATTACAACCAGAGTGCTGAATTGACAATGTATATATAAAGAGAACTATAATAATCGTAATAAACGAACAATAAAACAGCGGAGAACTCGTGGATTAAATAAAAAGGCAGCTTCCTTGGCAAAGCAAGGAAAAAGGATGGCTTTATATGTCGTTCGTTTATAAAACAGCGGAGAAGCTGTGTAAAGGCTGCTTCACAAAAAAACAGCGGAGCACCTTATATGAGCAGGCAGTCAGCGAAAGAAGGGAATCAATAAATATCTATAATCGTAATAAACAAACAAAAAATAGCGTACAAGCCGCGGAATAAATAAAGGAAATGGGTACCTGAACAGTAAAGTAAGTCTGAAATAGCTACACAATAACTATAACAATCGTAATAAATGAACAATAAAATAGTTCAGAACCGCGAACCAAGGAGAAACGACGGCCTTATATGGCATTAGTTTATAAAGCAGCGGAGAAGCTGTGTGAAGGCAGCTACACAAAAAAACAGCAGAGCGCCACACTCTGAATGTATTCCTCGCATCACCGTTATACCCTCTGATCTCCCATTTCAATTCAAATGCCTCACATTTCCAGTAAGGCTCTGCTTCGCGATGACAATTAATAAGTCTCAGGGACAGACCCTACAAAAGGTTGGCACTGATTTGAGGCAACATTGCTTTTCTCCTGGACAACTATGCGTTGCATTCTCAAAAGTAATCTCAGTGCACAGCTTGGTCATATTACAACCGGAGTGCTGAACTGACGTGGTATACAAAGAGATCCTTAACATATAGTTATTAGTGTATTTTCCCATTGTCATTCGTTTATAAAACAGCGGAGAAGCTGTGTAAATGCTGCTTCACAAAAAACCAGCAGAGCGCCTTATATGAGCAGGCAGTCAGCTAAAGAAGGGAATCAATAATTATCTATAATCATAATAAACGAACAAAAAATAGCGTACAAGCCGCGGATTAAATACAGGAAATGGGTACCTGAACAGTAAAGTAAGTCTCGAATAGCTACACAACAACTATAACAATCGTAATAAACGAACAATAAAACAGTTCAGAACCGCAAAGCAAAGAGAAACGACAGCCTTATATGGCGTTCATTTATAAAGCAGCGGAGAAGCTGTGTGAAGGCAGCTACACAAAAAACAGCAGAGCGCCACACTCTGAATGTATTCCTCACATCACCGTTATACCCTCTGATCTCCCATTTCAATTCAAATGCCTCACATTTCTAGTAAGGCTCTGATTCGCGATGACAATTAATAAGTCTCAGGGACAGACCCTACAAAAGGTTGGCATTGATTTGAGGCAACATTGCTTTTCTCCTGGACAACTATAAGTTGCATTCTCAAAAGTAATCTCAGTGCACAGCTCGTATTACAACCGGAGTCCTGAACTGACAACGTGGTATACAAAGAGATCCTTAACAGATAGTTATTGGTGTATTTTCCCTCAGTTTAAAAAGGTTTTCTTTTCTTCTTAATAAAAATTTAAAAGCAGTTCATCGCTGCGAAGCGCGGGGATTTTGCTATATACAGTATATCTATACTAATAAAAGGCAAAGCCCTCACTCACTCACTCACTCACTCACTCACTCACTCACTGACTCATCACTAATTCTCCAACTTCCCGTGTGGGTGGAAGGCTGAAATTTGGCAGGTTCATTCCTTACAGCTTCCTTACAAAAGTTGGACAGGTTTCATTTCGAAATTCTAGGCGTAATGGTCATAACTGGAAGCTGTTTTTCTCCATTTACTGTAATGGAGATGAGCTTGAAAGCCGTGGGGGCGGAGTTTCGTGTGACATCATCACGCCTCCTACGTAATCACGCAGTACGTAGAAAACCAGGAAGAGCCCCAAAAAGCGCTGATGAAAACATGCATTATATAATTGAGAAGGCAGCGAAACAATAAGAAGAGAGCGAGTGACATATACAACCATATTCATGAGTTCTGCTACTTCGGAAAAACAAAGCACGATGTAAACCTAAACTTTAAATTAAGTTCATAGACAGGCTGCCGCTGGCGTTTGTAATTTAGTGCCTGCCCATATAAGGCCATCCGTCAGCGGCAATCCAATAGCAAACTGCCACTAAATATTCACGGGTGAAGGACTGTGCTTATGCAGAGGAAGATGAGATGGTCAGGGTGGTGTTTGGCACAATCTCGGCGAAACTGTGAGAGAAACTTTTAAGTGCCAGGACTTCGGTAACATTAAATACAGCCATGGACATAGCACGACATGGCAGCAGCACAGCTGGGAAACTTCGATGCATGTACACCGAACGGCTCACATGAACTGCCGCAGTGCACAGACTAAAAGCAACAGTTCCAAAGAGTGCTGAACAAAAACCGAATTACACAATTGAAAAGGCAGCAAAAAAATATGAAGCGTCTGATACATACAAGAATATTCATAAGTGCAGCTGCTGCGGAAACAAAGCACACGGTGGAAAAAGTCAATGTCCCGCTAAAGGAAGACAGTGTAAAAAAAAACCTGTGCATGCAGTGTGTCAGGTCTGAGATAAAGAAGAAGACGAGCTGTTTATTAATGCAGTAAGAAACGAATCGATGAATGAAACCTGTCATCTTTACAATGATTTACAAACACGGAAGTAACTTGAACACAACACATCCTACAAATACGAACCTGATTGAAAGAAATAATGATAATTAAATCCTTGATGACAGCAACACTCAGTAACACTCACAAAACAATTACTGTATATTGACAGTCATGTTACGTTATTTTTTAAAATGTTCCCTTTTCTTTTTCATAACTTCTTTAACACACTACTTCTCCGCTGCGATACGCGGGTATATATATATGTATATATATACCCCGATCTACATACTCGAATAATGGATACTTAATTCGCCATCAATGATTGTTTTGGTAAAGCCATACTCAGTGTATTCATTAGATGAAAGGTAAAAAAGTATGAGCGAGGGGAGGATGACTTATTGAGGCACGCAGGCAAAACCACAATAGCACGCGGGCTCGATGTACTGTAGTGCACGTCAACTCTATCTGAATTGCGCGATCACATTTGAAAAAATATATCTTTTCAAGTTCTATTTAGTCCATATGTGTCAAACTCAAGGGCCGCAGGCCACATCCGGCCCGGCGTGTAATTATATCTGGCCCGCGAGATCATTTTATATACTGTATTATTGTTATTAATGGCCCGGGGATATGAAGCGCTGGTAACACAATAAACTACAAATCCCATAATGCAGCGCTTCAGCTGCCTTGCCGAACACTTACCGCGTTAATCAAGTCTAGCTTATGATGCTGCAAGTTATTACGAAGCTAGCCCACACGATGCCGAAGAGAAAAGGTGATTCTGAACATAGAGCCTTTAAAATCCGATGGGAGGCTGATTATATGTTTACTGACATTGCCGGTAAACCCGTGTGTCTCATTTCTGGAGCAAATGTGGGTGTAATTACAGAATTTAATCTAAAACGGCACTATGAGACAAAACATCAAGATAACCTGAAAGACCTGAATGCAATGCACAAGATACAGAAAGCAGAAGAGTTAAAGAAGAATCTGACACTTCAGCAGACGTTTTTACCCGTGCAAAATCACAAAGTGATTTCAAGTGAAGCTACTTTTATGGGAGACACAAATGAACCAGTGCAACTTGCCCCACTTTCCCTGTTGCCAAGTAATGTTGAACCAAGTCGACACTACGGTGTTCCCAAATACGCACTTTGTTCATAAACTGAATGATTTGATTTGTTATTGCTGAAAAGAACAAATTTTATTTATGTTTCCAGGTTTTGTTATGCACCATGTTCATATTTGAATTTGTATAATTTTGACAGGATATATTTTTATGGAGAGCAAAATCTTTTGGGATATTTAAAAT
>JANRMT010062854.1:41657598-41668674 GCA_026402145.1 Polypterus bichir lapradei
AGTAAATGGAGAAAAACAGCTTCCAGTTATGACCATTACGCGTAGAACTTCGAAATGAAACCTGCCCAACTTTTGTAAGGAAGCTGTAAAGAATAAGCCTGCCAAATTTCAGCCTTCTACCTACACGGGAAGTTGGAGAATTAGTGATGAGTCAGTCAGTCAGTCAGTGAGTCAGTGAGTGAGGGCTTTGCCGTTTATTAGTATAGATATATATAGGAAAAACACCCTTCTCCAGTCACTAAATGCCCCACTAACATTTAAACTATAAAATCACACTGTTGGAAATGTGTGTCTACTATTGTGTTTACCCATCCTGTCTCTGCCTTGCCAAGCTACGATAAGGCAATAGTACAGGCAATAGAATCTGGAAATGCACTCCAGAGAACTTCTGCTTCTCCTAAAAGTAAAAGCAGCATAATGGCAAAGTAGCAAACTAAAGTGGCACGTGGCACCCCAAAGGCTGATTTATGCATGAAAATCGATGCCACTACTATTCACAAAACCTCCAAAAAAAAAAAAAAAAAAAAAAAAAAACTTTTAACGGAAGAATAACCAACACAAAAGCTATATCAAGAACAATATACAAATTGAAATTTTATAGTCAAATGTTTCAATAAAGTCATTCAGCTCTTTATGTCCTGGACTGTACGCAGTCTTCCAACTTGCAGAGAAATCTTGGGGGTTAGTGGAAGGACTGGCACTCCAACCACAGTTTAATCTTTACACAGCTCCAAAATGGCAGACAGGACTCCTTTCTCCTCTCTGCAGGACTAACTCTGCTGCAGCCACCCATAGGAAGGCTGCTCAGATTATGAAGGGAATAGGGGAAAGCCCTTGGGCATTTCATCCCCGGAACAATCAAAACTGTCGGACCACCAATGGGGTCATGTCTGTTGGGGATCAAAACTGGGGTGGTGCTAAGCCATCGCCCACTGCACAACAGCACTCGGGTCCCCGTTTGATGCAGTCCATCCAGGTAGGCACATGGAATGTCTTGTTTCTTCGGCATGATGATCATCTTTGTCTGCTGTTGGAGGAGTGTTGTACACTTCGCATTTCAGTGGCAGCACTCTCTGAGTTGAGCAGACCTGGGACTGGCCAGATCTCTGTAGGTGGATACACATTTTATTAGTCTGGACACTGATGGCTGTCATACTCAGGCAGTAGCTGCTGTTGTAGCAGATCGGCTCTTTCCCATGCTGTCCGATGTTGCTTCTTTCAACGAGTGCATTATGGGACTCAGATTAAAGCACTCTCTGGGTGCCCTGTCTGTTGTCTCAGGGTATGCTCAGACTGTGGTGAGTGATGTCTTGGCGAGGGAGACATTTTATTCACAGCTTCATTTGGTGGTTGATGGGTGCTCCGTGAAAGGCCTAGCTATGAGGACTGTGTTGGTCCCCATGGGTCTTGCGACCGTGGTCAAAGTGGCTCCATGTTCCTTGACTTTGCAAAAGGTCAGGGGCTGCAGATTACTGAATCCTGGTTCCAGTGCCCTGAGTAACATCATTGGACTTGGTACTCCAATACTAGTGGTATGGTGGAGACCAATCACATCCTCGAGGGCAGAACTTCAGGGTCTACTTAAGCATCCAGTTTGTGAATTCTGACCACAGACGTGCTATTGCTGCTTTGAAGACCCAATTTAGGTCAAGTAGGCTACCACCTGCTAGGAGAATGAGACTGGACCTGGCCTGAATTCAAGATCAGGTTGTTTCTAATGAGTATGCATGTAGTTTGAGGAACTTGCAGGATTGGGTGCGACTGCGGATCCTAATGGGATGTGGAACACCTTCTGTGACAAGACCCTGAAGGTTTCTGAGGGTTGTTTTGGTATTGCTGGCGTTCCCAGAAGGAGGTGTTTCATCTTGCAGGGCACCCTGGATATTACTGGGAGAAGTCGCAGCACACAGCTTCATGGCAACACCAGGCTGTATCAGGAACAGAGAAGGACAGCTGCGAGGGATCAGAGGGCAGATATGGAAGTATTTGTTAGAGGAATCTGTAAGCAAGTGACACACCATCTATGGTCTAGTGACCCACATCCTGCTTACATAGGAATTGAAGCACTACGTACATCTGAATCTGTTCCACAGAAACTCACAGTCAAAGCAGGTGAAGGAACGGTCCTTATGGAGGACGCTGAAATTGTGACCTGCTGGGCTGGCTAATCTGAACAGCTGTTTAAGGCCAATTCTCCAGCTAGGATGTTGGACATCTCTAGGTCAACGGTTCTTGAGGCTGACCCTCCAATTAGCTGTGAACCACCCAATCCCACTGAGATTGAACAGGTGGTCAACCAGCTGAGGGTAGGGAAGGCTGCAGGGATCTGTGGTATCCAGGTTGAACTTCACCAGGCTGGTGGTAAGGCTGTCCTCCTGGCATTGTAAGCAATCTTTGAAAATGAATGGACAACAGGAATTGTCTTCCCCAACTGGAAAGGTAAGGGTGATCACTGGATTGCAGCAACTACAGGAGGATAACACTGCTCTCCGTGCTGGGTAAGGTAATTGATAAGGTCATCCTCAATAGGCTTTGTGAGCACCTGCTCACCTACCAGTGACTGGAACAGTCTGGTTTTACATCCTGAGACTTTGCAGGATCTCCCTGAAGTTGATGGATAACATGGCCAGCCTGTACACTGGTATTGTGAGTGCTGTGCAGAATGGAAGCAGAACCTCTGTGTTCTTCCCAGTTGATTCTGGGATTCATCAGGGATGTGTTTTTGATCCTACTCTGTTCAATGCTTGCATGGACTGGTTGTGGGACAGGGTTGTGGGGCCCAGAGGCTGTGGGGCATCTGTTGGTGAAGAAAGATTTACTGATCTTAACTTTGCAGACAATGCTGTAATCTTCATGGAGTCAATGGAGGCTCTGATTGGGACTCTCAAGAGACTGAGCCTGGAGTCCGAGTGTCTGGCCTTGCAAGTGTCCTGGATAAAAACCAAGATCCAGGTCTTTAATGACCACTTTGGCACAGCCATCAGCATTGTGTCTGTCTGCAGAGAGAATGCTGACCTTATTAAGAGGTTTACTCTTCCTATAAAGTCAAGAGGACACCCACGTAACACCTGGCTGTGGCAGATAGATGGTCATTTTTGGGGGGTGGGACTGGACCGCGTGTCTGCCAGGGGGGTTTCCAACCATGATTCCAGCCTGTTTCTTTGTGTGGTGGGTGTTTATCAGTGCATGCTCCCCATCCTGACCTGACCTGCTCTTTGGTAAAACTACTCTTAACAAAGTTGCACCAAAATCCTTTAAAAAAATTTGCCAAGATTAATTTAAAAAGAAAGAGAAAGAATATGCACATAGTTGTTTCATTAAACACACACCCACACATTCTCTCTTACATTGTTAAATGCATCAACTGAATATACAGCAGAAGAGGAGAGGTAGGCAAGATCCCATTATAAGTGAAATTCTCTAAATGTCTGGAAATCATTCAAAGCCAATATAGCATCAGAAGGAGAGTTTACATGACATGGCTATTCCCATGAGACAGTTTTAAACGAACTGGGTAAACTGGAAAGAACTATATGCCTAATTCTTTCGATTCTCAATTGGCACATTCATTAATCTTCTCCCATTAGCAGTGGCTCCACTGATGTCTTGAACTAAAGACAGGAAGCATCCTTCATAAATTAGATTAGTAGTATTCTTTACAGCTTGAAGAGCCCACTGACAGTCTTTGTAATTCAGAAATTTTAAAATAATATACTGCGGATGTACTGAGGGGTCATATCTAGTGCAAATCGTGTGGTATCTCTTTATCTCTGGATCTAAGTCATTTAAGTCTAGAAAGACCATCATCTATATTTTTTTTCAAGGTCAGAACATCAATACCCTCTAAATCTTCTTTTACACCCAAAATACTGTAGAAAGATGAGCCCTACCCTCTGCTTTAGTAAGCTTAGCCAAGAAAGTAGCGTCTCTGGGTGCAAGTACCATTAGCTCATTAATACTTGCACATCCTTGGTTTTAAATAATCCTAATGCAGGAAAACGAAGAAGAACTCAGAAGTTGTTGTTGATGGGAAGAACTCAGAATATGGTGTTGAACAAGATCTTCATTGGAAGACGAGAGGGAACCTGTAAATGATAAAGAACAAAAATAAAAGGAAAAAAAGAGTGCCTAATAATTTCCTGAAAACACTTTTGTACTTGGCCACTGAGAGCTAAAACTGACGAAGGTAGAAACTGGTGCATAGAAGCAACAAACTCACAACACCAGATCATTATAGAGTACATTTCAATATACTTGGCAGTATTTTTGTGAAATGCAATACTTTCCTTGTTTGCCATTCTTTAATTTGTCATGTTTGTGCAATTAACAATTAGTGCTGCTTCTTCATACCTATAGAGTTAAGGTTTTTTTTCTGGGCCTGGGTGGTCTGCACATTTCCTTTCATAGCATTATCTTGTCTCAGGATGAGGCAATTGATCACATGACACACTCCAGCACACCAGTCAACTTTGGAGACATGTATTTGTCTGTTATACTGAACATTCTGAGATGGCAGTTGATTTATGTAATTGGAATCAGGAGACAGAGCAAAGTCAGGTTTAAAAGGCCAACTGGGAATCTAACAAACAAGGTCCAGACCATGAAACAATAATAATCACAGGCAAGAAATGGAGAGGATCAAAAACCAAAGGTTCATGTAACCAGAGGGAAGATGTAAGACAAACTTTGCAGTCAGGATACAAACAAGGGAACTATAACCAGAGAGACTTTTAACAAACAATAAATATCATAGGGCTTTTAGGTTGAATCCATAAACTTGGACAACTAGGAACTGCATGAAGCTAACCTTTACATCACTGACCCGGTGATGTTATACACCATAAACTTTTGGTTCACCTTATCTGGCAATGGCATAACAACTGTCAACAGAATGGTTCCAAAATGATAATGACCATACAACAACCAAAAAAAAAATTAAAAAATTACTAACATAAGGAAAAATGTATTTAAATGTAAACAAAATGTGAATTCATTGAATTCATTGATTTCAAAAACCCCAAAACTATGTATAAAATCAATTTTTAGAGCCCCATGAACCATTTAGGAAAATATCAAACAAAACAAATAATGACAGCTGTCATGCATGCATGTGGAACCACACATCACAAATGTCCTGGGTACAATACTGTCCCTGGTCACTGCCTAAATGGAGTTTGTATCCTCTTCTGCATCTACATCCGGGCTATTCAATTACAATTTCAGTTGAGCCAGATTTTCAAACCAAGAAATTTAGCTGGGCCAGACATTTTCAGCAGCCAGTAATCAGCAGGTAATGACAAATTTTAAATTAACACAAACAAATTTATTTAAAAATAAGTACTGTTTATTCATTGTTTCCCTTTACATTGTGTAACATCTGACATATGCACATCAAAAATGCATAAAAAAAACCAAAAAAAGCTATAACTGAACAGAATCTGAGGTAGTTATACTTTTTTTTTTTACCACTTTTGAAATAAAAAAATAAAACATTTTGCTCACATCTGACCCAGGCACATCTCAAGTGCATAAAATGAAAAAAGTGCACAGTATTAGCAATAACATTTGTTTCCCTTTTGAAATATGAGGAGGAGGTTGGGAGCATACACTGATCCTCCCCCAATTTAAATGGGTGGTCATGACAGGCAAGGCTTTTTTTTCATAGAACTGAAACTATTTCATTCACATGATTTTAAATCACTCATATGACAGAGGTTAAGTCTGAGTTGCACAACAAAGCCTATCCTGTTTAAATTGTTCAGAAAAAAAATACCTGAGTACATTTTTAAGTGTAAGGCACCACATATTGCGTGAAAGTGGACTGGTATTTTAGTGATTTGTCTTTAAAATTTCTTTATACAGAGTTCTTGGGTGTGAAGTAATGAATTATTAATTATAATTATTACTATTATTATTATTTTTTTACTAAAATGATATTTTCCATGTTTCTTTGTTGATGAGCTCCTGTTGAAAAATTTTTTGGTAACAGAACATATAGTGTCCACGCCAAAACAACTGAAGTAACAACTAACAAAGTAGCATTTTTGATATCATTTTAACAAAGTTTACTGTCTGGCGTCAATTACAGAGCACCAGGTAAAATGACTGTAATACACCTTCAACATTAAAATGCAGACTTTATCACATTGCTATGCGTGATTAAACAGCAGGAATGTGACTGCAAGGGGAAGCCTGTACCGAGACATATGTTAACGTAGATGTCCCTACTACCAACTGTGCTCCACGTTGCTCTCGCTTTTTAAATTCTTCTATTATATCCGATTTTAAAACCATATTCTCTAGTCTTGATGTGCATGTCTAATATGATGGTATCAATGATTCTATCTTAGAATTTAATTCTTCTTGTAAAACGGTTTTAGACTCAATTGCTCCACTCAAGATACGCTGTAATAAGGGAAGACCTACTCCCTGGCTAAATGAAACTACGCGATCGCTGCGGCGTGCCTGTCAAACTATGGAACGGCATTGGAAAAAAGATGGACTGATTGTTTCTAAACAGATTTTTAGGACTTCTCTATTCAATTTCCAGGTTGCAGTTAGGAAAGCTAAACACGATTTCTTTGCTGATATAGTATCCCATCATTCTAAGAATCCTAGGGTGTTATTTAATTCAATTAATGCGGCCATTCACCCTCATTCTGTGATGGGATTAAATAGCACTGTTCTTTCATGTGAGCCATTTCTTTCATTCTTTGTCAGTAAAATTGATAAAATTCACTGTGGTATTGTTCCAACTGGCTATGAACTTCCTACTGTTAATCATGATATTGTCTTGGAATCTTTTAATCTTGTCTCACTTTCACAGTTAAAAAGAACTGTTGACACCATTAAACCAGCTCTCAGTCCTCTTGATATTGTACCACCATGCCTCGTAGTGAAAGTCTTTGATGTTTTGGGTCCATCTTTACCAGCTATTATCAATGATTCTATTAGTGAGGGAGTTGTGCCCTCATTTTTTTAAAACATGCTGCGGTATGTCCCGGTCTAAAAAAAGGCAGAATTAGATCCTGGAGTTTTAGCCAATTTTCGCCCGATTTCCCAATTACCATTTCTGGCTAAAATATTAGAAAGAATTATTTATAATTAATTGGTTGATCACCTTAACTCCAATAATTTATTTGAGATCTACCAATCTGGCATTAGGCGTTATCATGGTGTTGATATGGCCCTCCTTAAAGTATTCAATGACATCTCTGTTATTACTGACTCAGGTGGCGCTGCAGTCCTTGTCCTCCTTGACCTGTCCGCTGCCTTTGACACCATTGACCATGAGATATTGCTGTTGCGGCTTGAACATCTTGTTGGGCTTAAAGGGGCTGCTCTTACCTGGTTCAGATCATATCTAACTGGTAGACACTCAGTTTCAGTGACTTTAAATTCCTTTTTTTTGTCTACTGCTCCTCTTAAACGTGGTGTTCCTCAGGGATCCATTTTGGGTCCTATTTTGTTCTCTATATACCTTCACCCTATTGGAGCTATTTTTAGGAAAATTAACATTTCTTTTCACTGCGATGCTGATGATACACAGGTTTAAAATTCCCATCTGCAACTCTGCAATGAATCAACTGCACAACTGTCTTTCTGAACTAAGATCCTGGGTGGCTAATAATTTTCTTCATCTGAATCAAAATAAAACGGAGGTGCTTATAGTGGGCCCATCAGCTAAAGCCCAAATTGGTCTTGGATTTCTCGGCTCTTTCTCTGTCTTTTGCAAACCTCAAGTCCGCAATCTTGGTGTTATCTTTGACTGTAACCTCTCTTTTGAGAAACAGGTTAATTCTGTAGTCAAGAGTTGCTTTTTCCAGCTTTGTCTATTAGGTAATATCAAGCCTTTTTTTATCTATAAAAGAGGTATAAAGGAGCCCTAGTAGTGTTTCTTGACACACTTTTGCTAAACGATTTGTTGGCTGAAAGTACTCAATGTTAGTGTGTTAGAGAAAGGATGTGCAGCACTGTTCATAATGGCACCGAGTTTTGTTTTAATTCTCTCCTTCACTACTCCAGGGGGTCCAGAGTGCATCCTAGAACAGCACTTACCCTTAAAATTTGCTTGTCCTAAAGATGTGCAAGTGATTAGTGTTTTAAAATTAACTTCAAATAAGTAAGTGCAAGTGTGCCCTGTGGTTGACTGGCACCCTATGCAAGTTTAATTTCTGCCTTGATGCTAATGAAGTGGGCTTCAGCCCAACCCAGAACTGAACTATGTGGGTCTGATAATGCTTGGATGGAGTGTATATATTTGAAATGAGAGAAAGAAAATAGAACACTTGAATGAAGCCCAGACATGAAAAGCATGGACAAACTCCATATAGATATAAGGATTGTATTTTTTGAGTTTTGTCCTTTATTTCTCGTTTCCCCCCCGCCGAGTGTGTTTTAATTTGAAATAAAAATAATGGATTTGAAAATAGATGGTAGCATAGATGAATGGAAGAAAAACTGATGGCATGCTCATTAAATGAAGACATTCACCCCTTTTAACATAGTAGTCTCCTCCTTACACTTACCAGGGGCATCATGTATAAACGGTACTTACGCACAGAAATGTTGCGCAAGAACGTTTCAACGTTCAAATCTCGATGTTTAAAACCTAAACTTGGCGTAAAGCCACGTACATTTCCACGGTAGCTCATACCCTGTCGTACACAAGTTCTGCGCTTGGTTTTGCTACTGTTCCTGTGTGGTTTCCTTTTCTTTTTCAAATCCACATCCCTGACGCGGCTTTATAAATACACTGAAATTAACCGCATATTGTTCATTAGTTTAATGCATCTGATTGTAATTAACATGTAACAATATAATGGTCCACAGAATGGTCGAACTATTCTAAATACAATAGCTGCTTTAGCGTGGTTACTCTCACTGCACCACCTTCTTTCAGCTGCTCCCATTAGGGGTTGCCACATCAGATCATCTTTTTCCATATTACTCTCACTGCACCACTCGGAGTATTTATATCACTGTATCTGAGTGTGTATCACAGCTGTACAGCAGCTGATCGGAAAGAGAATTATCGGCATACAGCATCAAACACACGCTGCCTCAGCCATTCGCTATTTGAACTGGTCTCATACGACAAACGCTTCAGAGCCTCTCCTGTTCGGACCTCGCATTTCACAAACAGATTCATCCCAAGTACTATACACGCACTCAATCAATCCATCAAGTGCTCCTTGTAGAACTGTTTGTACTTGCAAGTTTACAGTGAGGTAATTGTACTTATGATACAGTTATAATATCGCACAACCCGAGCCACTTTATAAAGAGCGTATTTACATATGATGACGATATCATTTTTAAGACAAAATGCAGCAAAATATATTTATTATATTATACAGATTAAACTTTAACTACATGGTACCGCAGTGTTAGCGAGGAACTTGAGCTTCATTCACGGTTTGTTTCTGCCTCGCACTGTATTCTTGCTGTGGCTGGCGTGACACTGGAAGGATAGATGGAGAGAATAATTAAACATTACGAAGATATTTCAATGTTCCTTAAAAGTTTTGAAGAATCGGCGTTCTAAGCTTACAGATGGCTTAACGTCTATTACAGAGCTGATTGTGTGGCGATTGGGTATTTGGAGAAAGAAAAGTAAGGACAGGAATTGGGGGTTAGTATGTTTGAAAAAGACAGTATTTCTGTAATAAAGAATTTCATCGAAGGTCACGCATGGCGCAGCAAGCATCTTGAGTAAGACATGAACAATCACTGTGCCACCGTGTTCCCATGTTTAATAACATGCTTTAACTCCTATCATCATGAAAATGATATCACGTATACATCTCAGTATTTTAATTGTTCAGAGAGCTGTAATATTACGAATGTAATGGATTCTATGTCCTGTCAGAGGAAGAGAAAGACCGGAAGCATGTAGTGATTCACACACATAGAGCACATAGAAGATCAAATACAAAACAAAGCATTTAACGTGCTACTTTAGTTACAATAGGATTTGAGAAACTAGTAAATTAAACGATTTTACGATGAAGTTTATGATGTTCTACTTTAATGACAAAATAAACTATGTAATTAAAGTGGAAATTTTGAGATTAAAGTTGCCATTTCATGATTTTTTTCATGCTGTGTGCCTTTTTTTTCTCTGTACCCTAATAAGCTTTCATAGGACACTCAGACGGTGGGCTACGAATCGCCTTTTCACGGCGCTTTTTTATTTCGGGCATTGTGTGACTTTGTGAAATTGAGCTTTCGAGTTTCTCGGACATGCTATATCACTTGATCAATTCCTTTTGTTGTTTATACCACTGTTTAAACCAACAAATAGTACGTTTTTCTTTGCCTCCACTTGGTATTCGCTGAAATTCTTCTATTTTCCCTCGTACTTTTGCCATTGCCTTTTCACAGAACACTAAGCTTAAGGGCTATTTATATTAATTTGCATATTCAAAGAGGTGTAATTCTGGGAGGAGTTGTGGTGTGGCAGCACATGCATTAATTTCCATGCTGACCGGGATTTATGTAGCGGAAGAACATGGAAGTTGGCGAACGCACAGATTTATGCATCTGGATTTTTTTGTGCGTAACTACATCTCTGCTTTTGTGCTTACGTCATGTTATAGTGCAAATTCTACGCACGGCATTATGCATGAGACCCCAAGTCTTGTGCTGATCTGCAAGCTAAATGTTGCTTATACATAATGATACAAATAAATGCTCTTTAATAGCTTTCCAGTTTGGAGGAGGAGAGAAAGGAGAGGTTGGGAGCATGCAATGATACAGAGTGTTTTTAAATATATAAAAAAATAATAACTTCAATTCTTATAAACATATAGTTTACTTAGCATAATGTTAATAGTACATGTAAACTGGATATCTGTATGTTTTTCTCTACCAAGGTGTACTTAAAACATTTATTGCAAATATGTAACTCATGACAGCAGAGAATCTAATAGTCATCAGGGAGGTAGTGAAGATGATGGATGGGGCACTTGCATTTCAGCCCGTAATGACAAAAGGGTCAACATTTAAAAATAAATAATTTTCTTTCCTACCTTAACCTATTATACAAATATATACATGGACAACACCTGATAC
>JANRMT010062854.1:41669074-41688835 GCA_026402145.1 Polypterus bichir lapradei
AGTAAATGGAGAAAAACAGCTTCCAGTTATGACCATTACGCGTAGAATTTCGAAATGAAACCTGCCCAACTTTTGTAAGGAAGCTGTAAGGAATAAGCCTGCCAAATTTCAGCCTTCTACCTACACGGGAAGTTGGAGAATTAGTGATGAGTCAGTCAGTCAGTCAGTCAGTCAGTGAGTGAGTCAGTGAGTGAGTGAGTGAGTGAGGGCTTTGCCGTTTATTAGTATAGATAATGCGATACCATGGCTGTTCGTTTATCTGTTCAGGATTTAAAATCACCTGTAGCTCGCAAACCGTTTCACCTATTGATTTAAAATTTGGTACACATATACTACGTGACGTCTACTATCCGCTTTCGGGGTGATGATTTTTATTACTCTTTTTATTTTTATTTTATATTATTGTAGAATCAACACCCCGCAGCACGGTGGCTGTGCGGCGCATGCGTATGGGCGCTGTTCTCATTCCCCATTACCTTCGTGGTCACTTCCCCTATGTGACACCCCATGTAGTGGGAATTGGGATCACCAGCCTACACTCTAGGTGTCTAGTATGTGGGACCGAGTGTGACCAGGATGATGTTGTAAGACAGGGAGACACGGACACAAAAAGGGTTGGGTTTTTTGAAAAATAAAAGTGAGGTTTTATTTACAGGTGCACTTAAAGAAAACAAAAATAATGTCCTGCAGAATTTATACATCAATACACAGTCCAATACCGCAAAGGACACACAAAAACAGTAATTAAATGAAGCCCAAAAATGACTATATACAGTATTTACAGTGCTGCCTGAAAGTCCCAAATGAAAAAGTAAAATACACACAAACTAGTGAAACCCATATACAGTATATATACACAAAAGCAAAATGTGAAGCTGTCTTCCTCCACAGTGATCCAAGTCAGGAAGCTGTACCTTCAAACAGTGTATAGTACAGTGGAACCTCGGTTCACGAACGTCTCAGAACATGTACAAATCGGGTTACGACCAAAAAGTTTGCCAAACTTTTGCATCTGTTCACGACCACAGTTTTCGAACGAATTATGTTCGTGACCCGAGGTTCCACTGTACAGGATTCACCAAAACAAAAATATTCAAAATACAGAAAAAGTGTATATACAAAAATAAACAGTGCACCAATAACCCCAACCCAATAAATACCTCCACCAAAGTTAATCCACAGATATTTATATATACAAGAAAAAAAAAAAAGAATATTTACAATAATCACGGCACAAGCAGTAGTGCTTGGTAAATTCAAATTGCTGTTCTACCAAGTACCTTTCTCTAGCAAGCCTCTAGAGGCCGTAATTCCTTTTTGTATTCGGCGCCCTCGCGTCGACCAATTAAACTGTTCTACGTCATCCCTCCACGGGTACACGAATACGAGAACGCATCTCGAAAAGAGGCGTCTCCTGCCCTACACTATTCCTATAAAAATTTGAGCAGCCGGTGCGCGTGCACGCGTAGCTCTGCCGGCTTTTGGGACGCAGACTGTCCTTCTTCCTTAAGTGAAAGTAAGCACTTTTACATTTTTTTTCCTCCTTCCCTGAGCTACAGCTCAGACAACTGCCAACATGGGATCCCTCTTCTAAACTGTAGCAAACTAATAATAAGGTGCTTCTCACTTTCTCACTCTTCTGGTGTGATGAGGTTGCGGGAGGCACGCGCACGAGTGAAAGACAGACAATGCCATCCCGGCCGGTCAATGGCAGGGCCGCCCCTCCACTCTACACGAGACCCGCCGTGACGCTCCCCAAAAGGTGCTCATATCGTCAGCAAAGACGTCTCTTTGCGTTATCTAAAAGAAAATAAAAAGGCAAGTTTCCTTTTATACTTTTTTCTCCCCACTTTATTTCCAAACAAATGCCTCTCTCATAACCCGGCAGAGGCACATTACCACACACCACCTCTTCATATCTTTAATCATTCTTGAGGCAGATTGAAGACTTAAGTGCCAGCTTATGTGAAAAATTTAAGAAAACGTACTTAATAATTGCAACACAAAAACTAACTTAATCAGTTTTAACGCAAAAAGATGCCGGCGAAAGAAGAGAAGTAGCGGGCCACTAAGATGGAGAAAATAAGAGCTGCCCAGGAAGCAGCAAGCGCATCAACCTCTGAGCAAACAAATGCTAAACAGAAAAAGAGTATGAAAACCAGGAATGCTCAAGTCAAGTTGTATTCACTGGACATTATCGTGCAGTACGCCATTACTGGTTATATATAAAAGGGGTATTCTTTTATTCCAGCCAGCACTGTTATGTAAAAAAATACAGAATGTAACTTGCTAAATATCACACTGAACTGAACTAAGAGGGTTTGATAATGGTTGGATGAAGTGTATATATTTGAAATGGGAGAAAATCAAGCCATTCAATGAAGCCCACACACAAGAAGAATGAGCAAAGTTCATATAGACGAATACTAGGCAAGTGATCAGAACGAAGTGCCCAGAGCTTTGTGGGTGCTATGACACCCAAAAAAGCTACCTACTCAAAACCTGATAAGTTGTTTTTCCTTAGCATTAGGATTATTCTAAGGATTTTTTGAGTTTTGTACATTATTTCTCAGTTTTTCTTTTTCCTGAGTGTGTTTGAAAATAGATGGTAGCATAGATGGATGGAAGAAAAATTGATAGCATGCTCTTAAAAGGGATGAATGCCTTCATTTAAACATAAAGGGTTCCTTCGTACACTTACCAGGTCTTGTGCTAATGTGCAATTTATATTTTGCTTATAGATATTGATACAAATAAATGTTCTTTAATAGCTTTCCATATTGGGGGAGTGTTTCTAAATATCAAAAAAATGAAACTTTGATATTTATAAACATATTTTTACTTATGTAATTTTAATAGTCCATGCAAATTGGATATACAGTTGTGCTTGAAAGTTTGTGAAGCCTTTAGTATTTTCTATATTTCTGCATAAATATGACCTAAAATATCATCAGATTTACACTCGAGTTCTAAAAGTAGACAAAGGGAAACCAGTTAAACAAATGAGACACAAATATTATACTTGGCCATTTATTTATTAAGGAAAATGAACGAATATTACATATTCCTCCTTACAGAACAGCATCAACTCTGGGATGTTGGTGGGTTTCCTCACATTAACTGCTCGCTTCAGGTCCTTCCACAACATTTCAATTGGACTAAAGTCAGGACTTTGACTTGGCCATTCCAAAACATTAAAATTTATTATTCTTTAACCATTCTTTGGTAGAACGACTTGTGTGCTTAGGGTCGTTGTCTTGCTGCATGACCCACCTTCTCTTGAGATTCAGTTCATGGATAGATGTCCTGACATTTTCCTTTAGAATTCTCTGATATAATTCAGAATTCATTGTTCCATCAATGAAGGCAAGCCATCCTGGCCCAAATGCAGCAAAAAAGGCCCAAACCATGATACTACCACCAGCATGTTTCACAGATGGGGTAAGGTTCTTATGCTGTAATGCAGTGTTTTCCTTTCTCCAAACATAACGCTTTTCATTTAAACCAAAAAGTTCTACTTTGGTCTCATCTGTCTACAAAACATTCTTCCAATAGCCTTCTGGTTTGTCCATGTGACCTTTAGCAAACTGCAGATGAGCAGCAATGTTTTTTTTTTTGAAGAGCAGTGGCTTTCTCCTTGCAACCCTGCCATGCACACCATTGTTGCTCAGTGTTCTCCTGATGGTGGGCTCATGAACATGAACATTAGCCAATGTGAGAGAGGCCTTCAGTTGCTTAGAATTTACCCTGGGGTCCTTTGTGACCTCGCCGACTATTACACACCTTGCTCTTGGAGTGATCTTTGTTGGTTGAACACTCCTGGGGAGGGTAACAATGGTCTTGAATTTCCTCCATTTGTACACAATCTGTCTGACTGTGGATTGGTGGAGTCCAACCTCTTTAGAGATGGTTTTGTAACCTTTTCCAGCCTGATGAGCATCAACAACTCTTTTTCTGAGGTCCTCAGAAATCTCCTTTGTTCGTGTCATGATACACTTCCACAAACATGTGTTGTGAAGAGCAGACTTTGATAGATTAAACATTCAATGCAAATATGTAACATATTGCGTTTTAATTGTTTGTATTGTAACATGTTATGTTGTATTGCCTGTGTTGTATTTTAACATGCTTTGTTTGCACACACACCTTACGATGCTGCTCTCAACACATGGAAATTGCTGCTTAAATAAGATTGATTTGTTAAAATGAAGCTTTTTATAATGTCACCACCCTTAGTCTTATTGAAGGTTATGAACTTGATTAAGAAGGTATGATAATGGATGTACAGATAGGTTTAATGAATACTACACGAGATTTGAGTAAGTACAATAGTTAAAGCAGATGGTTTCTGGTAAAAGATTTTTTGTTAAAAAAAAAAAAAAAAAAATGTACATATGAACATTGTTGGAAAAAGTTACTTTTGCCCTGCTCAAAGTAGATATCTTAAATGACAGGGGGAAATTTAACTTTTTACATAAGTTCTTTATTTACTGATCCACCTATTTATTTAAAGAATTAAATATACACACAAACTTTAGTCTGAACACACACCAGAATGATTTTAAAACAAGAAAAAAAAATAAATAAAAGATGACTTGTCTGACTTGACTGTCACAGTGAGGCATTATGTGGACTTATTGCTGCTGGTATAAAGAAGCCCCAGTATTGTTTCTTGAAACACTTCTGCTGAATAATTTGTTGGCTGAAAGTACTCTACTCAGTGTTAGTATGACAGAGTGAGGATGTGCAGCATTTTTCATAATGGCCCTCAGTTTTGTTTTAATTCTCTCCTTCATTATGACCTTCAGGGAGTCCTATAACTGAGCTTGCCCTTTAAATTAGTGTGTTGATTTGGTGGGCTGCTCTTCAAGTGATATCAGCCCAGCACATCACAGAGTAGATAATCACCCTGGCCATTACAGAATTATAAAAGATGTGAAGGATGTCACTTCCCACATTAAAGGGGAACAGTGGCCTAAGAAAATAGAGCCTGATCTGCCCTTTACCCTAACACTGTTACGCTGAATCCACTGGGAATTTATTGGTAGCTATGGAATGTTCAGGCCTAACCCAGTCTTAGAATGTTTGCATCATACCAGTAAAGTAACCTATAAAGCTACAGGAACACTCTATTCCTACATCACATTTAAATACAGGTAAAATTCCGTGGCAATGAACTCCCAGGAACCTAAAAAATATTTTGTTGTAACGTAAATTTTGTTGTAATGAGATTCTGTATTTGTTACTATAGTGCTTTCTTTAACTTGTGTCCAGGCGTTTGCAATCATTTCAATAGCTTCTTTCACGTTAATTTTAATCTCCTCCTGCCTACAAGTTATGCTGATGAGAATTTTTCTCAGCATTTCCTTGCCACAATACACTTTCAGGGTGTGAATGATGCCCAAAACCAATGGCCGAAGCACTGCTGTGCAATTGGGTGGGTGGAATTTAACGCAAACATTATCTAAATGTGGAAGCATGTTGTGTGCAGCACAGTTATCAATCAGACGCCGAATCATTCTTTTCTTCTTCTTTATATTGTGAGGTTTCTGAACACTTTTGGGATCCCACCCCAATCCCCATCCAACGGGAACAACACGCTGAAGTGTCCCAAAGCGTGATTGCAGTGTCTGTGGAAGACTGTTTGTCCGTTGCTGGGGCAGGGCAATAGCAGGCTCACAGCGGTGCAGTGAAGCACCACAGAGGCAAATCATAAAAGATCAGGGTCACGCTATGAGTCTCTGTCTTTCACCCCAAAACCCAAGATTTTTCTTTTTTTTTTGCTCTGTCTTTCAAGAAAGTTGACAGCGTCGATGGATAAATTCTGAATTCACTGGCAACGTCTTTTTTCTTTTTGCCGCAGTTGAGAGCTGCAAAAAATTAAATTTTTTTTCTTCTAATATGAACTGTTATCGTTTTTTCATGTCTGCCATTTCTATAGAAGGGTGACAATGAGTTAAATTCCAATGGATGTTTTTCAAATGTTGACGAGCAATAAGCAAAAAGGTATCACTGAAAACCGCAGGAAACAAAAAAAGGTAAAAAAAAAAACCAAAAAAAAAAACAAAAAAAACACAGTACGAGAAAAGTTTCAGAGAAAGAAAAAAAAATTAGTGTTTCTCTTTGGGGATCGTTGTGCACAACTGAGCTGAGGCCACAGCACTAACTGTTCTGCAGATAATTCATTCAAGCATTTCAAAGTCTTTTGTGCACTTCGTTGTAAAGAAAGTATCTGCTGAATGTACTTTGTAGTAACGAGATTTTTATAGACTCGTGTCATATGGGAAAGCTGTTGGGACCATAAAAATACTTTGTTGTAATGAAAATTTTGTTGTAAAGATATTCGTTGTAACAGAATTTTACTTGTATTTGAATCTGGTTTGCTTTATACAACATTGTGAGATGGCTCAATCCAAAAAGGCACAATAGAATAAGATCAGAGAATAAACAAGTGTTCCCTAATGTGTGCAGTATCAGCAAGTTTAAAATTTCAGCATCAGAGTCGGGGCACAAAGTGAAATAAACATCCCTCTGCATCTTTTTTGACAATACCCCAACTCTTTTGCCTACACTGACATCTTATACATCTTATAGAGCTCTTTACGGCTCTATTACTCCATTAAACCTGTTAAATCTAGTAGTCCAGATTGCTTTTCATTATTGTTAGTCTTAAACTACACATCATAAATCTAAAGGACAAGTGATGCCAGTGTTTTCACTATTTCAAAAACTCTTTATAGAATTCTCGTCTATGATCGTTTAGCATCCTTTCTCTGGAACATTTCTTTAGGTTTGCCTATTCATTCCTGGTCAAATCATATGAGAAAAAAATGTTGATTTTTCTCTCATCATAATCAATTATAAGTATATATATATATTACAATTTGAATATTATCTACAAACTATAATGATCCAGACTGTGCAGCACTCTTAGGTTTTTTTTTTCGTACAAAGCAAAGTCAAAATACAAGTAAAACCAACAAAAGTGCCAATGGTGCACTGTTCAAAAAAGAAACACTACATATATAAATCCATAAAATCCAGTGAAAAGTGAGAATAAAAAATAATCAATACATAAATCCATTAAAATCCAAGGTTAAAATGCAGTCTAACTTGTTCCGATCTCTTTCCACCTCCTTCTCATGCTCCTTGACTCACCCATTGCTCGAGTAGCCAGCGGAGACTCAGCAGCCATGAGCTCCTTTCAGCCGACCTCTATCTTGGCTGCCACCAGGCATCATGGCCAGACCGTCCGAGGTTGGCTCTCCTGGCTTCTTCCTACGTGCTCACACAGTTGCACCTCGGAAGCCAAGGGAGTGCTCCTGCCTTGCTTGCCACACTCCACCTGGATGTTCAGTGGGGCGAACTAGCCCCTAGAGCACCACAGCTAACGGTCCTTCACGGGGCTCCAGCTCGTGCTGTCTCCTCCTTCCAGGTGGCAGAATCCTCCTGCTAAGACTGCCTTTTCACGTCTTTTAACCTCTTTCCTTCTTTTCTTTAATTTTTTCCCCTTTCCTTGTGCCAACCCGTATATATATACACTCACGTCTCCGTGGGCGCAGCGCCTTAATCACATGCCGCAATAAGCCGATGAAGCAATCGAGAGCGATCGTACCGGCACATGCAGGTGCAGCTCGCTCCAGCTACCTCAACTCCTCGCGGTCGTGCAGTTGCACCCACGGAGAGCGACGCAGCTCTGTGGATTTGAAACTGGCCTTTTTTTTTGAAGCCTCGGACCCGCTATACAACAACACCGTTTTCTATAATTCTGTTGCCACAACCATCTGCATGAATGCATGTCCGTAATTAGATGTGTTCATCATCTGCAAGGTATAAAATAATTTGAATGCTGGGTATGAACTGAAAGGAAGTTGTTTAAGTTTTTGTTTTTATTTTATATGAAGTGAAAAATACTTGATAAATATTACAAGACTTCACCTTATCTTTAAAGTATTAAAACGGTCTGGCCTTTCCTTTCAACTTCTGATCTCATAGACACCCTCAAGTACCTTTTAAGTCCACTATCAACGGTTTGTACATGTCTCTCAGAATCTCTTGGACAGAATATTCACTATATAGTCTAGTTTTATGGTAAACTTTGACATTTCAGTGATTGCACTAACATCTAGCTGGTCTCAATAAATGTACTTCGTGGCCTAATTCCATATGCAGTGGTCTGAATTTTTTTGCATAAGTTGTTTTTGTTAGAATATACATATAATGATAGAACGCTGGGTGCATGATTACCACATAATTCATAACTGATATTTATTGCCATTGATATTAAAGTAGTGATTATTATTTTCTGTTAATACTATAATGAAAAACGTATTATGTTGACGACTGCATATACTATATAATGTATAGATACAGTACAGTAGGACCTCCATTTAATAACCTCCTAAAAACTGGTAATGTGAAATTACTGAAAGGTGGATTAGTTTAAAAAGTTACTGATAATGTTTCTTTTTATTTTTTTTTTTACAATAAAAATACAATACACTTGTTAAACATTTATCACTGTTTTTATAATACAGAAAATAAAGTAAAGGAATGATATTCAAATATTTATGAAGTTTAACACAACATAAAAATTCCTTTTTTTCAAAACAAAATATTAATTCAACTACTACTCACTATTCAAATTTATAAAATGTGGGGAAATGTTAAATTGGGTCCTGCTGTATTAAGAAGACAAAAGTTTTATGTGTATGTAAAATCAAAGCAGATGGTAAAATCTTAAATGACAGTAGTTTAAGATTAAAAATAAAATATAAACACAACCTGGTAGTTCTGTTGTACATGTATGTAATAGCATTAAATGCAGCAATGCTACACCATTCAATATATAGTCCTTGTGTCATGCATTTGTATATAATGCTAGAATACAAATGCAGCAGTAATAAAAGAGAACATCGCTGGCAAAGCACTTTTCAAGTTCACTACAGGCTTAAACAATATTTGCACACTATCTGGCAATTATTTGTAACTTGTATAAGATATGGCAACATTGCAACATCTAAACCACCGTGGTATGCACAGTAGTGTTGGGCCAATACTAAAAGTTTGATTTTGGTACTGATACTAGCTTTTGCCCCTCAGTACCAGTACCAAACCTATACTGAAGCAAATAATGTATATCCCCCCAGCCCCCTAGGCTCTTAGATGCCACACTCCACTTGTCTTGTAGTCAGAGGCAATCTTACTGCCACACTATACCCTGGTTCTGCTAGGGTTCATCTGAAACTTGCCGGTGGCCATGTTCATAGGCCAATAAACATGTAATAAGTGCTTCTTACAATGCTGGATCTGTGATGCCCACTGTAGCCCATGATTTCATGGAGAATGTGAATGTTGTGTCCCTTGAGAGTGTAGAGAGTGCTGATATATGCATTTTACAACAAGGTGTGGTGAGGAGGGGGTTCCTATGGAGTTTCAAGTGCAATGATATACAAATATTGCTTCAAAATGGTGTGTGTGTGTGGGGGGTGTAATCAGAATATAAATTTAATATTTCGCTGTGCTCTGTAAATATTTTAAATCTGCTTTTTTTATTTCTACTCATATACGCAGCTGAGCCAGATTTAGTACAGGGGCCCAGCATTTAGAACTCCTAGGCAAAGCATTTTAAGACAAGACAAGTTAAGGACAACTACGAAATGAGCAACGTGCATTATTTTTGTGTGTCAAACTCCGCATGAAATTGTATCCTCTCTTTGCCTTGTTTGGAATTGTATTATTCACCTAAGTGGGGGCCTGCACATGGAGAAAGAGCATAAAGCCTTGGAACATTGCCCGGCACACCTTTGAAGCCGATGGACGGATGGGAGATACTGTCATCCAATCCAGAAAATCCTTCCAAGCCAGAAACGAAAATGGCAGACTGTATACATCAGGCCCCCACTTCGGTGATGGTCTTGTCATGGCTTCCTCATCTGTTATGCCGCATAAACTGTCATTAAAAAAAATGTTATTTCTTCTATGTGATTTCTTACCGCCTTATCACTAAGAGAGGGGTATCGCCTTTTTACATTATATCTATATAGTTTTGGGTCATGTAACATGCTGCAATTAAAAAAGAACTTATTCCAACAAGGGAGATAGCGCCCCCTGCTGGATACAGGGGGCTCCTTTGTGTATCAAAGTGCAATATGCCTGTACACAATTACCATTAAATGTTGGAACATGATTCTGGTTTTTTGTTGGTATAGTACCATTTTAAACATTTGATAGTTCAGTACTTTTTTAGTACCAGTGTGCCTCGCAATACTAAGCACAGTCTATACTTTTAGCAAAAAAATGCCTAGTGATTATCTTATGGTAAATTATAGCCTATGACCAAAGCACTGGAGTTTGGTCTAGTCATCGACAGCAGTGTCGTTGCTAAATTCGCCAGGTTATCTGTAATCAAGCAGACAGCCAGTGCAACTCTCAGTCCTTGAGCAGTTGCATCTCTGTTCCTGAAGAAAATATGCTGTTTGTAAGAAACTTTGGCATGTTTCAATAGTTCTACTCTACCACCCATATCAGAAACATGGTTCTACTTAATCACCCAAAAAGTGCCATTTGTTTCAAATACAATTTCTCTCCAATATTTGGGATAAAGTAAAGGCAATGTATCAAATAATTGCTCAAGGAGATGACTTATCTTTTACCCTGTGTGTTGGAACCTTTATTTGAAACCTTTATTGTGCACGGTTTTAGTAATCTTATCTTTAGATAAGTAAAATGTGATGACTATTGACTATCTGATTTTACTTATGGAAGGTTGGGAGCATGCACTGATAGCGCATTGCCGCACCCACCACACATCGAACCACCTAAATTGGGACCAGAGTGTAGTGGATGATACTTCAGCACCACACTGGAGCCTGCCGGATATGGACGTACATTACAGCGTGAAGTGGAGATGGTTGTCTCTGTTGTGGTCCCTAGAATTTCTGTGTCTTGGTGATGCTCACCTAGCTTTAATTCACATACTGTATACTATGTGGTAGAATTTTCAATGGTTGTATAAATATGTGCTGCAGTAGTTTACACATTTTTTATCAACATCATCACTGTTGAAAACAAAATGATGCTAAAACATGGACAGTAATTTTCATTTTGATACTAAAACATTTAAAAAAGTATTGGGTAATTTAGAATCAATGTTACAGTTGAAGTTTACACATACTTAGGATGAATTCTTTAAAAGTCACTTTTAAACCCCTCCACAGATTTTATACTAACAAACTATAAATTTGGCATATCGTTTAAGACATGTACTTTGTGTGGGACAAAAGTAATTTTTTCCAACAATGTTCAAATGTACATCTTTCTGAACAAAATATAAAACTCTCTTTTTTCAGAAACTGCTTTAACCATTGCACCTGTTCAGTAAAATCAAACTACTCCAATCTCGTATAGTATTCATTAAACTCGTCTGTATATCCATTATCATACCTGCTTAATGAAGTTCATAGCCTTGGGTTTTGCAAGAGCACTAGCGTTTTAAATCAGTCACCTTCAATGAAACCAGCTGTGGTGACATTATAAAATGCTTAGGTTCAACAAATCAATCTGTGTTTAAGCAGCAATTTCCATGTGTTAAAAGCAGCATCGTAAGGTGTGTGTGCAAAGCATGTTAAAATACAACACAGGCAATACAAGATAACAAGTTACAATACAAACGATTAAAACCCAAGATAAAACACAATATGTTACATATTTGCATTGAATGTTTAAGTGCAACTTGAAAGAGAAAAATATACACACAGTATATCCAATTTGTATGGACTATTAAAATTATATATAAGTAAAAGTATGTTTATAAATATCAAAGTTTCATTTTTTTGATATTTAGAAACACTCCCCCAACATGGAAAGCTATTAAAGAACATTTATTTGTATCAATATCTAAAAGCAAAATATAACTTGCACATTAGCACAAGACCTTGTAAGTGTAAGAAGGAACCCTTTATGTTAAAAGGGAAGAAAGCCTTCATTTAAAGAGCATGCTATCAATTTTCTTCCATCCATCTATGCTACCATCTATTTTCAAACACACTCAGGAAAAAGAAAAACTGAGAAATAATGTACAAAACTCAAAAAATAAAATCCTTAGAATAATCCTAATGCTAAGGAAAAGCAACTGATCAAGTTTTGAGTAGGTAGCTTTTTTGGGTGGCATAGCACCCACAAATCTCTGGGCACTTTGTTCTGATCACTTGCCTAGTATTCGTCTATATGAACTTTGCCCATTCTTCTTGTGTTTGGGCTTCATTGAATGGCTTGATTTTCTCCCATTTCAAATATATACACTCCATCCAACCATTATCAAACCCTCTTAGTTCAGTTCAGTGTGATATTTAGCAAGTTACATTCTGTTTGTATTTTTTTTTAATGTAACAGTGCTGGCTGGAATAAAAGAATACCCTTTTTATATATAACTAGTCAAAATATCAGGTGTTGCCCATATATATTTGTATAATGGGTTAAGGTAAGAAAGAAAATTATTTACTTTTAAATGTTGACCCTTTTGTCATTACTGGCTGAAATGCAAGTGCCCCATCCATCATTTTCACTACCTCCCTGATGACTATTAGATTCTCTGCTGTCATGAGTTGAGAATTCGTTCTTCTTGTACATAATTGGATTCCTTGCTGGTCTGGAACCATGAATGCATTTCCTGGTTTACTATGGTTTCATTAATAGATGATTAATCCCACATTAATGAAATAGATGGCTTGTTGAATAATCAAAGATCATATAATGTCAATGGGGGATTTTAATGTACACATTGATGAGAAAATGGAAAGTTTTAGCAAATGTTTTACTTATTTGTTAAAATCAGTAGTATTTTGTTAGACTGTAAAATGTCCAACTCATAACTATAACATTAGATTTAATTATAGACTTGGAAGTTCAAAATTGAAATAGTAATCCATTAAATGAAGTTACTTCTGACCACTACTTAATTACGTTTGATTTGGTTCTGCACTTACCAGTACATTCAAAGATTAAAAAAAGTAATTTTACATTGTAATTCAGCTTTAAAATCTATAGATACTTTGAGTAAGTCAAGTGTAATGTTGGAAAACTATTTAGATCAGTTAACATCAAATGTAACCATGGAAAAAAAATTATAATCTGACTTTAGGAGATGCTTTGGTCACAGTGGCTCTCTCCTTAAAACAAAAGTGATCAAAGCACATAAAAACTCTCCCTGGTTTAATGATAACACTCAAGCTCTTAAATTAGAGCTTGTAGCACCAATTTTTAGCATTATCAATAGTTCAGTATTGCATGGCACAATACCTGATGCACTAAAACGGTCAGTCATCAAACCATTACTTAAAAAATCAAAACTAGACCAAAATCAAATTTAACCTTTCTCTCTAAAGGTTACTAGTCGCCAGTCTGCTTCAGTCGCACCTTACGCATCACAATTTATTTGAGAAATTACAGTCTGGCTGCCGCACTGGTCATAGAACAGAAACGGCACTAACGCATGTTGTAAATGATATTCTGATATCCTCTGATGAATGAAACTCCAGTGCAATTATGTTGTTAGACTTAAGCGCAGCATTTGACACCATTGACCATTCTATTTTATTACACAGGCTGGTAAATGACATTGGGCTCACAGGCAATGTCCTTGCCTGGTTTAGTTCTTATTTATCAAATCAATTCCAGTATGTACAAAAATGTGCTGACAGTACTTCATCATTATACACAGAACTGAGATATGGTGTCCCGCAAGCCTCAGTACCGAGACCTTTACTGCTTTCACTTTACATTTTTCCACTGGGATCTATTATTAGAAAACCTAAAGTTAATGTTCACTAATGCACAGCTGACACCAAGTTACACTTTTCTTTTAGACCAAATGAAGTTTCTCCAATGTTGTCTTTAGTTAGATGTGTTAGTGAATTAAAGGAGTAGACAGATGAGAACTACTTGTCTTTAAACACAGATAAAACAGAAATGTTAATTATTGGATGGAATGATGTTGATCACAACAATATTTTGTCATCGCTTAACTTAGTTGGAATCTCCATTAGTTTTACTCAATCAGCCTGCAATCTAGGCATTATCTTTGAATCATTTAAAGCGCACATTATAAAACTGTCTAAAACATGTTTTTTCCATCTTAAATATGTTGGTAATTAAGGCATTTTCTAAATATGTGGGATACTGAGAAATTAATTCATGCATTTATTTTTAGTAAGATTGACTATGCAATGTGGTGTTCACTGGATGTTCGCATTGTACCTTATACCGTACTTTATACAGCTTTCAGTTAACTCAGACTTCCGCTGCAAGAATCACTACAAGAACAAGAAATTACACATAACTCTGGTTCTTAAATCCTTACACTAGCTCCCGGTTAAGTTTAGTGCAGATTTCAAGATCCTACTTTTAACACATATAACCTTAAATGGCCATGGTCCAGCTTAGTTATCTGTCCTTATTACCTATAAACCAGAGCACACATTAAGATCTCAAGATGCTGATCTGCTTATGATTCTAAGGATTAATAAAATAACATGTAGGAGGTCAAGCTTTTAGTTACAGAGCCCCAAAGCTATGGAATAGTCTGCCTGCTACTATAACAGATGCCCCTTTATTCTCAGCTTTCAAATCCTGGCTGCTGATTAATTGTGCATACTGCATTTCTGTTGTTAGTCATTAGCACTAAAACATAAGTAATATGATAGTTGTAATTTGTTACTAACCCTTTACCTATTCTGTTTCTCTTCTCTGTACTCACATGTGGCACTTTGTGAGTAATGCCAAGCTATCTGCCTGCCTCAGGAAAAGTCATCTCTGATAGAGGAGCACTGGAATCATAGGGTAGAACGGTTCTTTCATCAGATTGGCTGACTCAGCTGTGGAATGGCCAGTAAGGGGGAGGCAGCTTGATGGACGAGGTCTCCAGGATTCTGAACAAATCGGAATCCCCACTGCACACACAACCTACCTGGAAATGGGTCTCTCTCTGAATTGCCTTTCCAGACATTTCTTCCATTTTTAAACTACAAGGGTTTTTTTTTTTTTTTTTAAAGTTTTTTCTTGTTGTCTTGGAGAGTCAAGGCTGGGGGCTGACAAAAAACAGGGCCTGTTAAAGCCCACTGCAGCACTCCTTGTGTGATTTTAGACTATACAAAAATAAACTGTATTGTATAATATCTAAATCATTGCTTCAACACTTAAGTTGACAAAAGTACCATTTTTTGTGTCATCCCCTCTACTGAACCCCAATTCACGATGAAACTTTTGAAAGCTGTGTTAGCTGTGATACACAAAAGTAAATCAAAAGGTAAGGGCAATTTGAAAAATACATGGTAAATGCAATGGATGGAAGCTGACCCAATACAAAACATCTGTATTGGCTTATGGGTAGTATGAACACGTATGCTCTGCTGTTGTTTAAATGAAGTCAAGTCAAATGAACATGGATGATATGCTGCAGGATTACAGCATTGTTGAACAACACACCAAAATGAGATTTCTTTGGGCAGAGGGAGAGAATTCTGCAGAAATTAATTATATTAAACATCTGGTCATGAAACCACATTAAACCAGAAAATATAAGGAAGTGGCATTCATGGATCCAGCCCAGCAAGGAATGCAATCATTAGTTAGTATAGCTGGACATAAGCAAGTAAGACATTTGGCAGAAAATGGGAAAAAATCCAGTCAGTCATCTCATTTGGTTTGCTAATAGCTAGGTTGGCGTCAATATTTTGATACATTTATAAGAACATGAACATGATAAGTCTGACAATGAGGAGAGTTGAGCTGCAGAAATATTAAGCAGTCCCAAACTGCTATGTGAAGAGGTGTATTGTGTATTCTCTGTCATTTATGGTTACTGTAGCAGCCCAAGGATATCTGGGAATGAGAAGCTGAGACATCAGAATGATGAGAGAATTGAATGATAGCTGTATGTTCAATAATGAATTGTCAATTTTTGAATGTTGTTTAGTCACGATAAAATTCCTTAGAAGTAAATCATCATCAATAACATGATGTGTCTAAAGATGCATCTGAACATCATTAGAGAGGAAATGGGGCAAACTGTAGCAAAACTACCTAATAGTTTCCAGGAATCCAGGCTTGATTCGCAGCTTGGTAACACAGTGGTTAGCGCAACTGCCTAGCAGGTCCAGGTATCCAGACTTAGTTTGCAGCTCTGTCACATGCAATTTTCCCATCTGCAAGAACTGTCACCAGGTATTTCTAATGGGTCTCCTTTTTTGCATCACAAACATCTGTATGCTAAGGTAAATGGAGTTCTTACATTGGCCCTGTGATGGACTTCCAGCACAGAACTAGTTTTCAGAAAATTGACAGATGTTGAAGAGTTACGCAAAAAGTAAGCAGATTAACAAGACATATAACCGAACAGGCAAAGTTTAGTTTAAGATTCGAGACAAGAAAAATCGTGAGTGTGCTCCCCTTCACTTACTTATATTCTGAAATAGTGGAAAAGGTCATCAGAACCACTTCCAGTTGAGCAATATTTCTCAAATATCATACCTCTTTGTATCTCATCTTAACTAATTGATAATATCGATACATGATCATTTATCTCTATTTATAATCAAACTTTACATTAAAATTATATTTTCGCATTCGAAAGGACGAAAACGGTGGTGGAATTTTTTTATGATTACATATGCATTACCTAGATTACGTTGAAAGTAAAAGAGTTATAGTCACATAAAAACATAGAAAAAGTGTTAGCATTATACAATATTTGTTGCAATAAATTGCTTAGATAAAACTGCATTTCACTATATTTAATTATGAGAATGATGGCGGAAATAAATTAAAAAAAAAAAATCACAAAATTAAATGTATTACCAGGAACACGACGGAGACGTAGCAGGTTATTATTCCCATTACATCTTTATATACTGCTCAAAAAAATTAAAGGAACACTTTTTAATCAGATTATAGCATCAAGTCAGTGAAACTTCTGTGTTATTGATCTGGTCAGTTAAGTAGCAGAAGGGGGTTGTTAATCAGTTTCAGCTGCTTTGGTGTTAATGAAATTAACAACAGGTGCACTAGAGGGGCAACAATGACACAACCCCCAAAACAATAATTGTTTAATAGGTGGAGGCCACTGAGATTTTTCCCCCTCATCTTTTCTGACTGTTTTTTCACTAGTTTTGCATCTGGCTACGGTCAATGTCACTACTGGTAGCATGAGGCGATACCTGGACCCTATAGAGGTTGCACAGGTAGTCCGGCTTCTCAAGGGTGGCGCATTAATACGTACCATTGCCAGAAAGTTTGCTGTGTCTCCCAGCACAGTCTCAAGGGCATTGAGAAGATTCCAGGAGACGGGCAGTTACTCTAGGAGAGCTGGACAAGGACATAGAAGGTCCTTAACCCATCAGCAGGACCGGTATCTGCTCCTTAGGCAAGGAGGAACAGGATGAGCACTGCCAGAGCCCTACAAAATGACCTCCAGCAGGCCACTGGTGTGAATGTCTCTGACCAAACAATCAGAAACAGACTTCATGAGGGTGGCTTGAGGGCCCAACGTCCTCTAGTGAGGCCTGTGCTCACTGCCCGGCACCGTGAAGCTAAATTGGAATTTGCCATAGAATACCAGAATTGGCAGGTCCACCACTGGCGCCCTGTGCTTTTCACAAATAAGAGCTGGTTCACCCTGAGCACATGTGACAGACGTGAAAGGGTCTGGAGAAGCCATGGAGAACGTTATGCTGCCTGTAACATCGTTCAGCACGACCGGTTTGGTGGCGGGTCAGTGATAGTCTGGGGAGGCATATCCATTGAGGGACGCACAGACCTCTACAGGTTAGACAACGGCACCTTGACTGCCATTAGGTGTCGGGATGAAATCCTTGGACCCATTGTAAGACCCTATGCTGGTGCAGAGGGTCCTGGGTTCCTCCTGGTATACGACAATGCCCAGCCTGATGTGGTGAGAGTATGTAGGCAGTTCCTGAAGGATAAAGGAATTGATACCATTGATTGGGCCCCACGCTCACCTGACCTAAATCCAATAGAACACCTCTGAGACATTATGTTTCTGCCCATCCGACGCTGCCATGTTGCACTTCAGACTGTCAAGGAGCTCAGCGATGCCCTGCTGCAGATCTGGGAGGAGATCCTCCAGGACACTATCCCTCCTCACATTAGGAGCATGCCCTGACATTGTCAGACATGCATACAGGCACGTGGGGGCCATACAAACTACTGAGTACAATTTGGAGTTGCTGCAATTAAATTTCAGCAAAATGGACTAGTCTGCAGCATCATTTTTTCACTTTGATTTTCGGGGTGTCTTTGAATTATGCCTTCTGTAGGTTGGTAATTTTCATTTCTATCAAACAATGTGGCATCCTTTTGTTCCTAACACATCACTCAGTCCGTATCAGTGTAGATATCTGGCATGATTTTTTTCCCCCATTGAGATCTGACGTGTTTTCAACGTGTTCCTTTAATTTTTTTGAGCAGTTAATTTACATGGCATGTTCAATGTTTACACGTTATTGTTAAGCTGATGATGTATAAATTAAATTTAATAATAGTTATTGAAAGAATATGCGTTATATTGCATACAGTTTTTAATATCGTGTACACATTTATATTTACATGATACAAAAAAAATCGGATGGTTGTTTAAATAAAATACTACTTCCGGTTAAGTAATTTTTTTCAAATTTCATATCGCTTTGCTTTATATCATTATAAATATCTATACAAAATTTCGATTCATCTATCTGTAATTATAACCATAGTTTACTTGAATATTAGCGAAAGTATTCAGTTAAAGTACCACTTCGGGTTGGATTCCTTATCTATACTAATAAACGGCAAAGCCCTCACTCACTCACTCACTGACTCACTGACTGACTGACTCATCACTAATTCTCCAACTTCCCGTGTAGGTAGAAGGCTGAAATTTGGCAGGCTTATTCCTTACAGCTTCCTTACAAAAGTTGGGCAGGTTTCATTTCGAAATTCTACGCGTAATGGTCATAACTGGAAGCTGTTTTTCTCCATTTACTGTAATGGAGATGAGCATGAAACCCGTGGGGGCAGAGTTTTGTGTGACATCATCACGCCTCCCACGTAATCACGCAGTAGGTTGAAAACCAGGAAGAGGCCCAAAAAGCGCTGAAGAAAACATGCATTATATAATTGAGAAGGCAGCGAAACAATAAGAAGCGAGCGAGTGACATATACAACCATATTCATGAGTTCTGCTACTTCGTAAACAAAGAACGATGTAAACCTAAACTTTAAATTAAGTTCATAGACAGGCTGCCGCTAGCGTTTGTAATTTAGTGCCTGCCCATATAAGGCCGTCCGTCAGCGGCAATCCAATAGAAACACTGCCACGGGTAAATATTCACAGGTGAAGGACTGTGCTTATGCAGAGGAAGATGAGATGGTCAGGGTGGTGTTTGGCACAAACTCAGCGAAACTGCGAGAGAAAGTTTTAAGTGCCGGGAGTTAGGTAACATTAGATACAGCCATGGACATAGCACGACATGGCACCAGCACAGCTGGGAAACTTCGATGCATGTACACCGAGTGGCTCACGTGAACTGACGCAGTGCACAGACAAAAAGCAACAGTTCCAAAGAGCGCTGAACAAAAACCGAATTACACAATTGAAAAGGCAGCAAAAAAATATGAAGCGTCTGATACATACAAGCATATTATTCATAACTGCAGCTACTGCAGAAACAAAGCACACGGTGGAAAAAGTGAATGTCCCGCTAAAGG
>JANRMT010062854.1:41713835-41731298 GCA_026402145.1 Polypterus bichir lapradei
TGGAGGTGGCGCAGGCCACCACCACAAAGAAACCGGAAAAAGAAACAGAAAAGAGAGTAGGGGTCAGTACGGATTTTAGAGCTACCCTGAATAGTTATTATGAGGAAATTGAACATACAGAGTATCAGGATTAAGTTAAATTAAGTTAAATTGAAGTTATAGAAAGGCCATGTTAAAGTAATATGTTTTCAGCAGTGTTTTAAAGTGCTCTACTGTATTAGCCTGGCGAATTCCTATTGGCAGGCTATTCCAGATTTTAGGTGCATAGCAGCAGAAGGCCGCCTCACCACTTCTTTTAAGTTTTGTTCTTGGAATTCTAAGGAGACACTCATTTGAGGATCTGAGGTTACGATTTGGAATATAAGGTGTCAGACACTCCGATATATAAGAAGGGGCGAGATTATTTAAGGCTTTATTAAACCATAAGCAGAATTTTAAAGTCAATCCTGAATGACACAGGTAACCAGTGTAGTGACATCAGAACTGGAGAAATGTGTTCGGATTTTCTTTTCCTAGTTAGGATTCTAGCAGCTGCATTCTGCACTAGTTGCAAACGATTTATGTCTTTCTTGGGTAGTCCTGAGAGGAGTGCGTTACAGTAATCTAGTCGACTGAAAACAAACGCGTGAACTAATTTCTCAGCATCTTTCAGTGATAGAAGAGGTCTAACTTTACTTGTGTTTCTTAAGTGAAAAAATGCTGTCCTAGTGATCTGATTAATATGCGATTTAAAATTCAGATTACAGTCAATAATTACCCCTAAGCTTTTTACCTCCGTCTTGACTTTTAATCCTAATGTATCCAGTTTATTTCTAATAGCCTCATTGTATCCATTATTGCCAATCACTAAGATTTCAGTTTTCTCTTTATTTAACTTGAGAAAGTTACTATTCATCCATTCTGAGATACAAGTCAGACATTGTGTTAGTGAATCAATAGAATCGGGGTCATCAGGTGCTACTGATAAATACAGCTGTGTGTCATCAGCATAGCTGTGGTAGCTCACGTTGTGCCCTGAGATAATCTGACCTAACGGAAGCATATAGATTGAGAATAACAGCGGACCCAGGATAGAGCCTTGTGGAACAGCAAATCGGATATCATGCGTCTTTGAGTTGTAATTACCACAACTTACAAAAAATTTTCTCCCTGTCAGGTAGGATTCAAACCAATTTAAGACACTGCCAGAGAGGCCCACCCATTGACTAAGGCGATTTCTAAGAATATTATGATCAATAGTGTCAAATGCAGCACTCAGATCTAAGAGGATGAGAACAGATAAATGGCCTCTGTCTGCGTTCACTCGCAAATCATTTACTACTTTAACGAGTGCAGTTTCTGTGCTGTGATTTATTCTAAAACCCGACTGAAATTTATTAAGAATATCATGTTTATTTATATATAACCACGTTGTCAGTTCAGCACTCCGGTTGTAATATGACCAAGCTGTGCACTGAGATTACTTTTGAGAATGCAACGTATAGTTGTCCAGGAGAAAAGCAATGTTGCCTCAAATCAATGGCAACCTTTTGTAGGGTCTGTCCCTGAGACTTATTAATTGTCATCGCGAAGCAGAGCCTTAACTGGAAATTTGAGGCATTTGAATTGAAATGGGAAATCGGAGGGTATAACGGTGATGCGAGGAATACATTCAGAGTGTGGTGCTCTGCTGTTTTTTTTGTGTAGCTGCCTTCACACAGCTTCTCCGCTGCTTTATAAACGAACGCCATATAAGGCCGTCGTTTCTCCTTGCTTCGCGGTTCTGTACTTTTTTATTGTTCGTTTATTACGATTCTTATAGTTATTGTGTAGCTATTCGTGACTTACTTTACTGTTCAGGTACCCATTTCCTTTATTTAATCCGTGGCTTGTACGCTATTTTTTTTGTTCGTTTATTACGATTATAGATATTTATTGATTCCCTTCTTTAGATGACTGCCTGCTCATGTAAGGCGCTCTGCTGGTTTTTTGTGAAGCAGCCCTTACACAGCTTCTCCACTGTTTTATAAACGAACGACATATAAGCCATCCTTTTCCCTTGCTTTGCCAAGGAAGCTGCCTTTTTATTTAATCCATGGGTTCTCCACTGTTTTATTGTTCGTTTATTACAATTATTATAGTTCTCTTTATATATCATGTTGTCAGTTCAGCACTCTGGTTGTAGTATGACGAAAGCTGCGCGAGCTCACTCTTGAGAATGCAACGTATAGGTGTCCAGGAGAAAAGCAATCTTGCCTGAAATCAATGGCAACCTTTTGTAGGGTCTATCCCTGAGACTTATTACTTGTCATCACGCAGCAGAGCCTTACTGGAAATTGGAGGCATCTGAATTGAAATTGGAGATCAGAGGGTGTAACTGGAATGCAAGGGATACATTGAGTGTGGAGAAACTCTAGAGACAGCGTGTGTATTAACTTGTGGATTTTCTGTGAGTATTTGGTGGCAGCGTGACGAAGTTGCTTCCGCAAGACCGCGTTAGCTGTGGAGCTCAGCTCGGTATATTCTTTTCCCACCTTGTCAATTGTGTAATGCGTTTTTTGAACAGGTTTGATGCATGGAAGTGATCACTCGTACTGCGTTCAGTTAGTTCACGTGAGCTGCTCTCTTGTGTGATATTGCGATGTCCACGGCTTTATTTAATGTTAGCTACGACCCGGCACTTAAAAGTTTCTCGCTACAGCAATTTTAACTCCGTTACAAAGTGATCCAAAGTCTCGTTTATACCTTATGTCTTCTCATTAAACTTGTATCACGGGAATGAAGTATTCAGCGTTTTTCTTCAGCGCTCTTTGGGAGCTCTTCCTTCTTTTCTACGTACTACATTCACAGTCAGTTCACGTGATTATGTGGGAGGCGTGATGATGTCACATGCAGCTCTGCCCCCCACGGCAATCGAGCTAAAGTCCATTACAGGATATGCAGAAAAATAGGTTCCAGTTATGACCATTACGCATAGAATTTTGAAATGAAACCTGCCCGACTTTTGTAAGTAAGCTGTAAGGAATGAGCCTGCCAAATTTCAGCCTTCTACCTACACGGGAAGTTGGAGAATTAGTGATCAGTGAGTGAGTGAGTGAGTGAGGGCTTTGCCTTTTATTAGTATAGATAGGTATCACTGTCAGTTTGAATTGAACTGCATACATAAACTAATGTTTTTGGACATGAGGATGTGTATCTGTATGATAACATCCTAGTGCCTGTTTGTCCAAGTATAATGATCCATTTGGACCTACCACCCCACCCAAAAATTATTATTTTGCAGTTCAACACACTAACAATGATTATTAGATCCTGATATTTGAAACTGATTGTGTTATTAATATCTCATACACTGTTCAAAGTTCAGAAGAAAATCGTATAATGACAGAAAGGAAGTATATAAAATGAGTAAATTAAATTTATTATCATATACATGCTTTATCTTCCAATCATCTGAGGTCTTTTGAAACATTCTTCTGTATTATTTCTTCTAATTTATGAAGTACATTGTTAGAATATGTTATAAGTGCATAGCCCGTCATGGCTACAATTGGGCATAAAGCTTGAACTAGCTGCAAAGATGACATCAGTCCACAGTCAAATACATACATGTATTCATCTAATATCAATCTCATTTTGGTAATAGATGCATTCATAATACAATCAATGTTTACCTGATGAAGTATTTTACTGGCCTAAGTTTACTTTACAGATATGACACAATAATTCCAAAATAATGTACTCTTGATTGTTGCATTAACTGTTTTTTCAATTTGGCAAGCTTTTCTTATTTTCATTATTGTTCATCTTCAACATGTCATCCATCTTTCTGCTGAAATTGCATCTACTAACATCATGCAGATTCTTGATTTACACAATGGGTGGCATTTTTTTTTCCCATGTTTTCACATTTGTTACCCTATTTTTTAAATCCTTAACACATTAATGATAAATTGATGTGTTTTAAAGTGGGACATTTTGCTAAACACCAGTAAAATATCTAACACTCCTTTTTAAAAGGAAATAGGCATTTATTTTATTAATATAGTGTGTTATATGTTTATGAAATTTAAAAAGGAATGCAAAGTGCAAAAAAAGTAATAGCCAATTATAAGCAATACTGTAATTTTAGTTTATTTTTAATCATGCTTTGACAACAGTAGTACTGTACTGTGATTAAAATAAAGTATAGATGGTTATTCATAATTAACACAATTTTGCATATTAAAATGCTGAGAATTGTTACCATCAAGTATGCATGCTTTCTGAAATTGGATTAGCAAGATTTTTAAAATAGTAAAAGGATAAATTGGTAAAAGTTGGTAAAGGACTGTGTCACCATGCATCTGCATGAAGAGGGACAAACAGCTGTTTAGAAATAATTGGTATACTACTAAACAGAATTTTCTTTATATATTAGGGCAGTTTTGCATAAGATTAAAACTGAGATTGTTTCTTTTCAGATATTTTATCCAGAAACAACAGATGTATATGATAAGAAAAACATGCCTCGAGTCATCTACTGTATTCATGCTCTCAGGTTGGTTTAAATTGTTTGTTGAATCAATAAGAGAAAACTGCATAAAGGGGCATTTTATTTTGTTTGTTTGTTTGTTTGTTTGTTTGTTTTGCTCTAAACATTACATTTCCAGTTAAAGCTAAAGAAAAAAAATGTCATTGACTTTCCTGGGCATACCAGCCTTAACAATGATTTCTTCTTCACAGCTTGTATCTATTTAGGTTGGGTTTGGCCCCTCAGATTCATGACCTTTGTGGCAAAGTGAAATTTACAGGTAAAATAACGATTTATATTGAGTGCTAATTTGTTTTAAGTTTTTTTCCAATACTGCCTTATATCATTATTTTTATGCCAGAGGAAGAAATAAATAACATGAAGAGAGAACTTGACAAATATGGGATTCAGATGCCAGCTTTTAGTAAAATTGGAGGAATCCTTGCCAATGAACTTTCTGTTGATGAAGCAGCAAGTGAGTGAATTTGATAGTCTTTGACTAAATTCCATGTCCTTCAGTGGCAGATATTTCTAGTAAATTGTATAGATTAACTCAAAATTACCCCGGTTTTTATTTTTTTAATGTCTTGATGTTTGTAGTGCATGCAGCTGTGATTGCTATCAATAAGGCTGTAGAAAAAGGGTCTGCAGAAGAGACAGGAATTGCACTACGCAACCCTAGTGCCATGCTTCTGAATCTTGATGACTGCTTGGTAACTGTTTATCTGGAGGTTCTCCAACAAGCCAGAGCTGAAAAGGCTGTCGGTGCAAGGAACAGGGTATGCATTTATTTTTTATAAACATACATAGGTGACAAACATGAGTAAATATGGCTTAAACTTGAGTGGGATCGATTAGGCAGTTCACTGAGTATGACTTTTGTAAACCAGTGCTCAATGAAAGTGGCATTCAAAGTAGAGGCTGTGCTATAAATAGCAAAGATCAATGGTGCTCGTTAACATGGCCTGACAAACCACAAGCCACTATTTATGATGGATAAACCTTCACTGGATGAAAAGTCTCCTAAAACATTTTAGTTAAATGTAAAAATGTGTTTTTGTGTGCAGAAGACACATTACATATGCTAAAAATACAGTCTGATGCAGGTGAGCAGATTATACTTTGGTATTTGCAAATATCACTTCTCAAATGACAAAAGTTCACAAAGTATTGCTGCTGATTGTATGTGCTCTCTTCATCTTTTACTTACAACTATACAGCCCGAGTCAATATGTGGCCCAAAAAAATGGCAGCTACATTTGCGAACACATGAACCATAAAAGACATACTTATACTAAATGGTATGCTGTCACACCCAGTGAGAAGGAGGTGAAAAGAATTGCTGAGTTGAAGTGAAGAGCCACAGGAGATACAGATTTTGGTACTCAATACAAAAGAAACATTAAATGTATCTAACAACACTGAGCAAACATTTAGCTGCAAGTCTAAATGAGTAGGTTTAAGACGTTAATATTACTATTTAATAGTAAATGCCAAACATGACATAGCAGAATGTAATTGAAGGTTTGCAGCATTTCAACATGTAGTGTATATATAGACAACAATGCTTCTTTAAACTCTACTTGATGTTTCTCTGCCATGCAGTCAAAATGACAGGAGCATGACTGTAAAGCGCGGCCTGGATGAAAGAAATAGGATGGATTAGCTGTGGTGAAGTGGAGTGAATAAGGTGTTAGGAACTGACAGCCATGCTGATTCACATGTGGAGAAACGGGATTCTGAAAAGGCCACCACAAGTTGGCAGTTGTGAGACTAAAACATGCTCCAGTGATAACCCCATGTCATTGGTCATAGGGGACAAGACATTGGTTATTTGTGACTTTTTGCAGTATATATATATTTTTTTTTGGGCAGTATCTCCCATGGCCTCCAACAGTGGCAAAGTTTGCATAAGCACAGAAGGGTTTAGCATTAAACATGTTAAGCAAGAAATACACCCAGCCATCTATGGGCTCAAATTTGCACATGCTACTGTATATTTGTGTGCACGCGTGCCTGTTTCCTTCCTCACCGTGCTTGTTACAATATATGAGGAGGAGTCAAGCTAAAGTTAGAAAATGGGATTTATCAGAAACTGGAACGAACGTTCACAAAACTGATATGTCATTTCTCAATTTAGTCTCTACTCTTCTCAATGCACTTGCTCCACCTGCTTGAAAGCCCCTGGATTCCAGCTGAATAAAAGGTTTTTGTCTTGTCCTCTCAACCACTCGTGCACCACTTTCTTCACATCATCATCTGTGTTGAATCGACGACCACCCAGATGTTTAACAGCCCAAAAAGCTGGAAATCACACGGCACCAAATCTGCTGAATAAAGGGGACATGGCAATACCTCAAACTTCCGTTTATCCAGACGAGCCTTGGTGTTTTTAGAAGTTTGTGGGCGGGCATTGTCTTGCAGCAAAAGGACTCCTTGAGACAGCAATCCCTACCGCTTGGATCGAATAGCAGGCTTCACATTGGTCTCCAGGAGGTCACAGTAACTTGCACTATTGGCTGTTGTACTCCTCGACATGAAGTATTCGACAATTACTCCGGGGCACAAGTGATTGTGAGGACAAGACAAAACCTTTTATTCTGCCAGAATCCAGGCAGGTGGTGCAAGTGCATTGAGAAGGGTGGAGACTACATTAAGAGATGAAAGTATCAGTTTTGTTTTTGGTTCATTCCATTTTCTAACTTTAGCTTGACTCCCCCTCGTATACATTAATCATTAAGCAATGCTTAACTTGTGTTACTGAGCTCTTAAATTGACAACAGCAATTTTACCTTTCTATTTTTGCCAGTGTCAAGTCTTCCTTCAGTTTCTTTTTCTTTTCATTGTTATTTTATTGTTTTGTCTAGAAGAAATGGGATACTACAACTCTGGTTGTTTAAAGTTCACATACTGTTGACAATCAGGAATGAGTTTTTAGGTAGAAAACCTGTGTGTGTACCCTTTTATGTGCATATTTCTCTGGTATCTCTACAACATTTTTATGAAGTTGTACAATAAATGTGTGTTCTCATTTAAGAATCCCATCTGTACTCCTAAGATTTGTGTCAGTGTGGTGTATTATAAACTCCAAGAAAGCACTTTCTGGCACAGGTGAATAGAGGGAGAAATTTAGATAAAAAGAAAAATGAAAGCTCACAAAAGTAAACAAAGAGCAGTATACTAAAGAAATGAACAAATTAAGTAAAATCGAAGTGCTTAGAAGATCAGGGTAACAGTATTTTTTTCCTTATTTCATAAGTTTAATTTCCAATACTTTTTGAAATAAAATTAACCCCACTACTCATTAGTTGGTGTTTTTTATAATGATTTAGTAATATTTAGTAACTAGACTAGTAACGGCACACTGCACAAGAACAACATTTATTTATATAGCATATTTTCATACAAATAATGTAGCTCAAAGTGCTTTACATGATGAAGAAAGAGAAAAAAAAAGACAAAGTAAGAATTAAAATAAGAGAACACTAATTAACATAGATTAAAAGTAAGGTCCGTTGGCCAGGAAGGACAGAAAAAACCAAAAACTCCAGACGGCTGGAGAAAAAATAAAATCTCCAGGGGTCCTAGGTCATGAGACTGCCCAGCCCCCTCTAGGCATTTTACCTAACATATATGATCAGTCCTCATTGTATTCAGGGTGTCTCATGGAAGGACTTGATGATGACGGTCACATGGACTTCTGGCCTTCACATGCAGTGAATACACTTGACTTGAGCATTTAGAGCTTTCACACACTTTCTCTGTACGCTTAGCATTCGTTTGCTCAGAGGTTGATGTGCTTACTGCTTCCTGAGGAGCTCTTCTTTACTCCACCCTAGCGGCCTGCTTCTTCTTTTCTTCCGTCAGCATCTTTTCGCATTAAAACTGAATAAGTCGGTGTTTGTGTTGCAATTACTTAGTACGTTTTCTTTAATTTTTCACTTAAGCTGGCACTTAAGTCTTCAATCTGTCTCAAGAATGATTTAAGATATGAAGAGGTAGGGGAAGTGACGGTGAAGGTGGTAGGGATGAGAACGGCACCCGTACGTATGTGCCGTACGGCCACCCTGCTGGCTGCTGCCAAGAGTTGATTCTACAATAAAATAAAAAAAAAAAAAATAGGTCAAACAGTTTGCGAGCTATAGGTGATTTAAAATTTTGGACAGACAAATGAATACCCACGATAGCATATTATATATAAAGATAAATGTTTGTTCACTTTTTTTGTGTGGAATATCCTATTAAAGACAAAGTCCTTAAAACTGGCCTAAGTAAAGGTTCAAAATGTTTTTTGCTGCAGTTTAGCTCAAAATTGTTTTTAATCCCACAAAAGTATTATACTAGCTATTCCACAACTTAGTAGTCAGATGTGCACTAATTCAGGAGATTAATTTCATTTGACCATTAGGCTTTAGATAATTTCGGTTAATCTAATACAAAAACTGATCTATTTCAGATAATGTATCATTTGTATTAAATTGATGTTTATATACACACCTTAATTAAAATGTCTTTTACTTGTTTCACTTATATTGTAAATTTTTCATACATCTATGATCATGGTTTGCACTTATTAGTTATGTTTATAAACAAACTTGGGTGTATATACCTGTGGAAACTCTTCTAGCCCTTTGCAAAGTAAAATGAAAGTGACCATTGAATGCTAAAATGAAAATACAAGCATGTTTAGTCAAAGCAGTGTTAAAGTGGGGGACTGTTAAACAATAAAATATGGTGTAAATTTTCAAGATTTTTTTTTTTAATTGTTGAGAAAAGTATGACATGTACAGAGCACTATAGTACTGTATTTCATAAGAACAAAACTAATGAGTGAGCCACATCCAGTTCTAACTTCAGTGCCTCTGAGTATACTTTTTGTAAAGTGGTTTGATATAAATCATCAGTATACAGGCCTTATTATAAGAAAGTTTGATCATGCCTTAAATATCCTGCTTGTTCTTGGCATTGTATCAACCATTTCTGGAGTTTGACAAGCAACAATTTAGAGCAGAACAGAAGCCACAAGACAGAAATTACCCTTTGTACTTTAGAACTTTTGTTTAATGATTAAGAGTAGCTGAGAAACTGAAAATAATTCTTTCCATATGAGTGAAAAAAACATTTTTACATATTTTTTTCTTTTGCTCTGTAACTGTGACTCAAATGATTAACTTTTCCTACTCCAACATGTGTTTTATGGCTATTTAACACTAAATTTGCTCAAATTCTCTTGATGGAGATTTCTGATTATGCGTCACAGTTAAATTGAAAACAAAAGACAGGTGTTCTTAATTTTTTTTTTTTTTTTTTTTTTTTTTTTTGTGAATTCATACTGTTTAGTAATAGTTTATTTCTTTTTAACAGATTAACATACAATTTTGTGAAGAAAAAGATATTTATGAGGAATATTTAACTCAGGTGGAAATCCAGGGAAACATAAACAAAATAAATGGTGGGTACAGTTTTTAAATATTCTCTGGCATGAAAGTCCCATTTTTACTTTAAGTTTTTATTTTTTTATGTATTTAATTAATGTTACAATCTTACAAAAAATATGTAATAGCATTATAATGTTGAATAAAGAAAATGACATTAACAGACTTATTGTAAATGTGTATATATTAGCAAATAATTTATTGCAAGATTTCAAAGAATGAAAAGTGACAAATCAAACAGTGATTAGAAAACCAGAAGCAATATGTATGTTGCTTTTAACTTATCAACATTGTTTAGTAGTGGGGGGAAAATGTGTTTGTGCCAAAAGGAAAAAAGCTGGATAAAGCAGATTAGAAAAAAAATTGAAGATCACATGGATGAGTGGTATTTAAGTAGAGGTGAGCACCAGTATACAGTTAGCAAAAAGGATTTTTATAGAAAAGTAAGTCCAGGTGACTAGATGATAGGGTGCATAATGATTATGGGGGAATTAATGCCGATCACAGGTGACCAAACAAGTGGCCTTAGCTTTAAGGATGCCTAAAACTAAGGAAGGTGCAGGATGGGAATTCAGGGGTCGAATGGCCAATATGGATAAACACAACTAATAAGAGAAGAACACGTTTGACAAACATGCGGAGGCTTTTCAGGCCATCAAGCCTGTTCTGTTTGCTATAATGTTACTTGTCACATTATCTTCTTAAAGTTTTGAAGCTTTTCCACTTTAACTACAGGGGTCAATAAATTGTTCAAGCAGTACATTTTACGATATCCTTCTTCCTCTTGTCAAAAGTCTATCCTCTATGCCTACCTTAAAACTGCATTACCTTTCCTTCGGAATCTTTTATATCATCTGAGGCATGTTTTAGAAATATTAGATTTGAAGAAAACATTCTGTTACAACAAAAAGCTGAATTTTAAATTTATGGCACTCATGCTAGTTACTATGCTCAGGGTTCCCATGTGTCTTAGAAAAAAGAAAAAAAAAAAAAAGATTTTTCCATGGACAACATTTGGAAAAAACAACAAAATGTCAAATGTCCTATTAAAAAAAAAAACACTTGTAGTTGTTGAATTTGCAAATAAAGCCAGTTGTATCTGAAAGAATTTAATTTTACACAGCAAAATATATTGAATTTTAAAGTGTACGTAAATATTTGATTGCACAGAAATATTGAAGACCTGGCACAATGCGTTTACAGGTGGGCAGGCCACAATTGCAGCACAAACTGGAGAAGGGTCTCTGTTCTTCCTGACTCTCAGACATTCCCACTTAAAGACATGCTCACTTCTCCCTATAAGTTGGTATGGTTGCATAATTTAATAACAACTTTTTTCTGTTACAATATAATTAGCTTACTGATCTTCTACAGGTAATTTTATTTTTTGTTCTAGTTTATGATAAAAAAATGTCTCTATTCAACTCCACATATTCAACTGTAGATATAACCTACTAACAGTCTTAGTAATAATAGTAATTGTGATCTGTAGTTTGTGTTATCGAATGTTGTCTGATGGATGAAAAGCATCTGAAAAGACTTTGCTATATGATAATTGGCAATTATTTTTGTTTTGTTGTGGAGCCTCAGATTTTTATTTTTTTGAACGATGTATGCAGTTATTTATGATAAATAGATTAATTTTATTGCTATGTGTTTGTTGTCGTAAGCTTCAAATGCATAAGGCATATTCTCTGAAACAAATTTAAATAGACTCTTTGCCACTTTGAAGTGGATGTTTTGTTGGTGTGTTAATTTTATATAATCGAAATACTTCGGTAGCTACCCTAAAAATGAATTGGTCATTTGCAGAAATTAAAACAAATGATAAAGTCACATGGCCGTGTCTGTCCAGAAGTTATTTTAGCTGCGGTCAACCAAGTATATAAAAAGGTGTGCAATATTTACATTCTACAGAAGTGCGTACTTCCTTGCCGAAAATTGTTTTGTAGCTTAAGAGAGTGTTTTGACAGGAATGTGCGGATTTGAATAAACTTTTCCCAGAGATAACCTACTCTTGGCCAACCTCTTATTGTACATAGCAATAATACCAAAAATATTCATTAACTTTTATTTAAATTCAAAAATAAAATATATATAAAAGCATTCTCGTTTTCAGAGAGTGGTCTACATGCATATTACTTGAGAGTTGCGCTGCTAACACGTCCTCATAGTGGTAGTTAGTTCATATTATGTTTAATGCTATTTAGGAGAGACATGATGATAGTCGGTCACTCTAAAGAGAGATTTGGAGATTTTCCCACAAAGTATTGGTAAAGTAAGAGGTCAACTGTAAAACAATTGGCACATCACTTTTTACATTTCAAAAGAATTTCGTGCATTACTGCTAAAGCAAGAAATTTAAATTAACAATAACATACTAAATATAATATTAAAACTAAAGGCATTTGCAGATTACATTTGTCACTTCATGTCTGATTCAATCTGTCAGATTAGCTAGCAAAAAATAACATTTAACTTGTGGGGCTGTTGGTATGAAAAATGCAATGAATTTCATTAGTTCAGTGCTTTACAAACTTTTTCTGTGACAATCTCCCCAAGATCTTCCAAATTTCTGCTAAACGACCCCAGCACAATAGACTGGTGTATTTACAAACATAGCTAGATGTAGAAGGTGAGTTGAGAGAGAGCCATGTTTCCACTGACATTTTTTTAAGTAAAGATTTTTTACAGTTCGTAACTCACATATGACTAGTGAGTTTTACAGGTTTCTTTGCTAAATCAAATTTGAGACAAACTTTAATTTCTTCATAAAGCATTTGTAAACTTAATGCTTTTTAATGTTTTATATAGTACTATATTTCTTTCTTTTTTTATTTGTTATTATAATGGCTTTAAAATCACAATTTTAAAGTCTATTAAATTTAAGCAATGCTCATTTTAGCTTACTTAGTCAACACAGAATTTACATTTTAGGCGACTGTTCACTTGACACACAATGCCTTAAACAAAGGAGTAATGAAAGATAAATACTAAAGGTGCCTGTTTAACATCATTGCTGTAACTGTTAGGCGGGGGAGAAAAACCAAGAAAGTGAAGTTAGTTTAGTCTGCAGCACTCCACAGGTATTCTGTGTTGTAAAAATGTCAGGTCAGGTCCCCACACTTAATATTTGTTCAGTGTCCGTTTTTTTGTGTGTGCACGTGCAAACTGTTTCCCATTCCACTTTTTCTTTGATAAAGCACCTTTTGTGAGTGTACAGTGAATTTTGTTTTTGTGAAGGGCTTTGTATTCAAGTGTCACAATTTTTTGAAGGCTGCAGTTTTCAGCTATTTATTTTAAACAATTTGTACAAGTCATAAGCATGTTATGCTTTGCAAATACATAAGCAAAAGTGTAAATGTTAATAATAAGAAATATTAAAAAAAAAAAAAACATGCACAGTACAAGTGTATAATCAGCACCCAGGATATTTAAGCTATGTTTGAATATTCAAATATATACTTATTTTAATATGATTATTTAAATATTTGTTTTTGGCTAATTATACAGCAATACTTTTTAGTTAGTTTAGTTTATTCTGTATTAAAAGTTAAAACTGAAACTGAAAATTTAAGGCAAATGAGTCAATTACCATTACATTACATTTGTAGCAGAATGCATTCCATCATCATCATCCGTGGAAGTGAAAAATGTATGCATGTTAAGACATATATTACAAAATGTCATTTTTCTTGTAGACTTTTAGCTCTAATAACTTAATTTGCCGTAGTAGTTGAAAGATGGGATTAAAAAACTGAAGTAATTACAAGTCATATAATTTACTACCCTCTGAGGAACAAGATTCTGTAACATCAGTAGTTAATTTTCACATGCTCTCCTACAATTAGTCATGCCAAGTCCTGTAGTGTGATATTGACGTAATGGACAGTAATTATGTTTAAAACAGTTTTCATCTCTTCCATTTACTGCTTGTGAACTTAAGGGCCTTAATTCAAAGTATGAGCTTTAAGTTGCATATGCACTAGAAATTTGGCTTCCTTATCATTCCCTTCCAGTTCAGTCAGTCTGGCAGCAAGGACTTGTTCCCTGCTATTTTCTTGTTTTGGAATTCAGTGTTTAAAAATATTACCCAATTATCTTAAAAACATGAAACATCATCCTGTATAGTTTAGGTATTTATACTGTTCATATGTAGCCTCTTGTAAATGTTGTGGCAAAATCCATATACCCTTCCAGCTTATGTTCTGGGAATATTCCTTAGTACTTAAAGTATGTTCTGGTCTGCCATCTGAAATTTACTTTCTGCTATACTTTTCACCAGTATCCCTATTCTGCCTCAGATACTTCTACTTTAACCTTTCTTCTCTAAGACTTAATCCAGTCCAAAACAGTTTATTTTGTTTAAGTACAAATGCTGCAAAGCTAGCTTTAACTTTTCTAGATAATAGTTCTGTAGATCTATTGTCCTTTAAACAGTGGAAACTTTTCTTCCTTACCCTAGTCGTTCTCAGACTCTGCAGCAAACATTAACAATTAACTGGTTTTCAGGATACAATATTGCTAAATGGTATGACATGTTGTACCTGGTTCAGGCTCCATTAGCTGCCAGTCCTTGAGCTTTTCAAACTGCAGCGTGCTAGACAGACAGTCCACTATCCAGGACACCAAAGACTCATCCTGGATCTTACCCTTTAACATTAATGGCTGGAAAATATGGATGACGCTGGAGAAATAAAAAAACATAATCTTCACAGTGCTGCCAGCTTTGCTAAGCTATGAAAATAAACCTTGTAGAACAGGAAGATCATTGCATATTCTACTCCAATCTTTGTCCAGAAACCAAACTGTAGTGGGTCCATATGGTCTTTCACATTAAGACTTGTATAGTCATGATGTGGGATATAAGGGCCACTGGTATGTAGCCATCAGTGAAAATAGCATCTGCCTTCTTTGGAAATGGAACATGTGTTGTTTCATAGGTTCAGTGCTTTTCATAGGTTTCCGTTAATCTTTTATGGAGTTAAGCAGTGAACAGTACAGAAATTAAATATTAAAATAAAGAAGCACAACCATGTGTATATAATGTTGAATATATAGTCCAAATTTAAACTAGAGCAGGAATGCCTTTTGAGTGAATTTCACCTGTCTCTGTTTTTAAGACTTTTTCCAGACATTTTAATGAAAGCTGTAATTGAGAGATTGATATAAAGTTGATCATTAGAATTTTTTCAGTCTGGCATACCATTTTGGGTAAGTTTCTAAGTCATGCAATTGCTTCCGAGATGGTTTCTAACTTTTCTATGACTCTGAACAATGGAAAAAAGTTGATATAATAGGTGGATACATTTTTACAATGTAAAACCATACTACTGCCATTGCACTTGAATGATCTGAATGAATGGATATAACAATGAAATATTTGTTTACAGTCCTACAATACTGCATCGGCAATAGAGCAATCACTGCGTTTGTCTCCATTTTTAGTTCATGCTGCCTTGGAAATGGTGGATGAATCTTTGGAGAGGAGAGATCCACTGGTTTTGTATTCTGCACTTGAAAACTCTAGTCTGTGCCTTCGAGACCTTCTCAGGGAGAATGCAGACTGGTACCTAGAGCAACTATCCTTGGACCGGCAGCAAAAGGCTTTGGTAGGTTCTATATTTATTACTTTGAGTTTTGAGTGCTGTTTTTAGAATATTTTGTGGGACTGTTTATAATTATGTATATAAGAGATTCTTGTGATTCCATAGACGATGCTCTCAATAGACTGACATAAATGTATGTGAAAGACATCCTAGACAGATGACATCACGTTTATGTGTACTGTATAGCAAAACGTAATGCTCTTTGTAAACAGTAATGGGATCATGCTTTTTTTTTCTGCCCTTTTTACTTTTTTATTGGTACTGTAGTTATGATCATGTACATCCTTTAACTCTCATGACAGCACTTATTTCTTAAAATTTTTTATTTCTATGTTTTCCGTCACTTTTTGAGCATTTTAACACTAGAATTACCAAAGCCATTGAAAAAACTCACAATCCCGACCCACGTTCAATGCCTTCACACCTCTCCATCGGGGTCTTTTGTTTTGTAAATGTGCCGATCAGCATAAGCAGCAAGCAGACTGCTGTCACATCCCCAGCCTTGACGGAGCTCAACTCTTCCAGCTCAAGCCAAGGCTCCTTATCTGCTTGTGAGGTTCCTAGAGTTATATAGGGTAAATAATACAGTATATTGTTATTTTGAATACATGCCTTTTATGTGTGTTCCGTGTCTTCAAATATCAGGGTAAATGTAGGATGAAAGGAAATGTGAGGCAAGAAATGCTGAAAAAAAACGTTTTCCATGTTATACTAATAATGAAGTGAAGTGTATAATGTGTGAAGACTTTAGTCCAAATATCAAATAAACATTTGCACTTTAGGGAATCCATTCCCGGGCTCCCGATTACCGTTTACATTTTTCGGGAGCCCGGGATTCCCAGACATTTTTCATTCCCGCATTCCGGGGGATGAAACTGCTGCAATTCCCGCGAAACCGGGAACGGCCAGTCTCACATATATAGCGTGTAAAACTGTAAAAATCGATCAAGAAATAACAGAGTTATAGTTGAAAATAATTAAGTGGCACGGTTTTTTGGCCCACAGTGTACCGTTTTTCAGATTGATTCAGTCAACCAGCAACAGTCGTCAGTCTCCCGGCTCCCACTAAGACTGAGCACAGTGGAATGGGAGGAGTCTGCACTCGGCAGCTCACGAATGCTGGGACAGGGCAGACTTCATTGACGTCTCTCAGACAACAGCTTTGAACAGCAACTTGAAATTGCGTCAGTCTGTTGCATCCACATTATCTGTGCCAAAAAAATTGCTATCACAGAATGATGACAAGAAACTGGATGCATCAGTAAAAGCTGAAATGGCGGTGTTTCAGAGCAACGCAAGCACGGACGTTGTTTAGAATAAGCGTATCAGTATCTGATCAGGCAGATCGCATTGCATTGAAAAAAAACTTTTTTTTAAACGTTAGTCTATCATATATCATCCCTATGGCATTTGCCACTTGATTAACATACAGGGCGGCCAGTCTGAGATCTCTTCTAACACACTAGTCATCCCTCATGCACCCATACAATCAGATTGTGATTCAGACTACGAATGCCATGAATGTAATTACTCCGATCTACATGCTGTCAAATAAACGAACCACACGCAGTGGCTTTGCCTCTGACGTGCAGTGAGTGTGTACGCCTGATGAGCCCAGAATTAGGGCGAAACGTGTCGCGTACTCTTTGCATTATTTGACAGTAAAACTTTGCAACATTCTATGATCTGCTTCTCGCAACTGAAGAGGGCAGCGTGGCGGATGTTTGCCAACACAAGCGTTACCTGGTAGGTAACCACCCATACAATCAGATTGTGATTCAGACTATGAATGCCATGAATGTAATTACCCCGATCTACATGCTGTCAAATAAACGAACCACTCACTGTGGCGCAATGTAAAGGGCGTGTCGTGTACTCTTTGCATTATTTGACAGTAAAACTATGCAATATATATATATATATATAT
>JANRMT010062854.1:41731698-41763962 GCA_026402145.1 Polypterus bichir lapradei
TATATATACATATATATAGCATTTTTAATGTAGGTAGATCATTTCGACCTGGTCATTTAAATTGTTGCTAGCAAGCCGAAAAAGAGTGGGCACCCGTGAACTAGATACATGTACTTATATGACAGCATGAACTGCTTGCAGATAAGGTTAGTTTTTTATTGGTGTCAATATATTGCAGTAGCTTTATTAAAAATAAGTGTCGGTCGTTCTAAAACCGTTCACATGTGAGATGCCCCTGCACTGTGTCATCCCCGGGCGTCCGGGATTCCCGGGAATGAGATGCGGGATTCCCGAATTCCTGGGAATGGATAAACCCGTCTGGAAATGGATTCCCTAGTGCACTTTTATTCAAAAATATAACCAAAGAAAAAAAAAATCATTCGATTTCTATGTCGGTGAGTTAAAAAGCCAAGCACAAATGTCAATTGACATGAAGTTGATATGTGTTCTTAAATGGCGCAGAGGTAAGAACTGCTGCCTTATAACCCAAAGTACCGGGTTTGAGTCTTGAGTATTGACCTGCTGGTATTATTATTATTATTGTAATATAATAAAAACATACATTTGACTCGAGTCTGTAACACTCGGTGTAAATTTTGGCTACTTATAAAAGTTAGCACTTTTTTTTATTATTATTATTATTATTCAGTTTTATTCAGTCAGTGATGTTCATGTGGTACAACAAACTTGCCTCTCCCTGTCTGAGTTGATGCTGTTTATCTCCATTCTTTTCACAAGAGCAGCGATGACCACAGTTGGTGCTGTGGCTGACACCTGCTCAGAACTATTTGTTGTACTGGCAATCAAAGATATGATGTTCTGTGACCGCTATCAGACTACCTGAATGAAGAGTACCAAAACATCCTCCGAGAGCAACTTCTCCCACCCATCCAAGAACAGTTTGGTGACGAACAATGACTTTTCTAGTATGATGGAGTACCGTGGCATAAGGCAAAAACTGATGACTAAGTGGTTTGGGGAACAAAACATTGCAATTTATGGTCCATGGCCAAGAAACTACCCAGATCTTAATCTCGTTGAGAATTTGTGGTCAATCCTCAAGAGGCAGGTGGACAAACAAAAAACCACAAATTATGACAATCTCTAAGCATTTAATATGCAAGAATGGGCTGCCATCAGTCAGGACAAAAGCTTTTGAAACTTATTAAATGCTTGTAATTATATTTCAGTATACCACAGAAACATCTGACAAAGATCTAAAAACACTGATGCAGCAAACTGTGAAAACCTATACTTGTGTTTAATCTCAAAATTTTTGGTCACGACTGTACACATAGAAATGGTTTTGGAAGGCCATATTAATAAGGATTTCAACCATGATTTAAATATTGTGTCCTTTAGCTATTTAAACTGTTCACATAGCTGGGAAAAATTTTGATCTGTGTCAGATCTGCCAAAAATCTGACCTATAATTTATGAAAAAAATGATATAGTTTATTTTAAACTGAACTTATATTTATATGTGACCACTTGTGGAATTCTACAATTAATACTTAGTATTTTGTTTGGAAATAGCTGGAGCAAGTTTCCTGTAATGTTGGTTCTGGCTTAAATGATCTTGACCTGGTAATTCGTGTATGCTGTACATTTATGAAGTTCCTGTTCTCCATTTTTAACTTATTGCAGTTTTTCATTTCACAAGGTTCATAGTGATTTTACAGACTGCATAACATCTTCCTCATTCACCAGCAATAATAATTGTATTTTTATGTTGCAGGATTTGGGATGTGCTGATGTGTTAGATAAAGAAGAGCTGCAACAAGGTGTCTTCATGGCCAATCAGAATGCAGTACGGGCTCTAAAGAGTAAGTTAGTATCAGATAAATATTTGTGTGATAGATTCTTTACTGCCTATTCAGTGGAGTAAACAAGAACTACTATAGTTAATATATTGTCTCAAGGTAGTGGCTACAGTGAAATTACATAAATTCAGCAATTATTTTGTTGTTTGTTTGTTTGTCTTTATGCAGTTTTGACCAGTGGCAGTTGCTATTCTTCAGTGTGATGTGTTACTTGATATTTTACAATATGTTGGTGCTGGGCAGTATACCGGTTCATACCAAAAAATGTTTTTTATTTTTGTTATGATATGGATTTTTCTTGTACCGCAACGCCGATTTAAATAGCCTAAACAATGATCGAAATGTGGCACAATGGGAAACTGTTTAAGGGGGGACCTTTTTCATTGCTGCACCGCTAAACACACATTCAATGGAGTATATGCGTTAGTTAAGGTATTGAAAGGTGAAAATGGACAGAGAACATTCCGAAACTGAAGCTGTAGCAGATGATAAAGTTGAACATGATGACACAGAAGAACTTTTGCCGAAAAAAGGAGCCGTGTCTGTTGTCTGGAGATACTTTGGTTTTAAAAGGTTGGATGTGGACCATTGTGTTCCATGTGTGAATACTGTTTCTATACTACTGAATAATACTACAAGCCAAATTGTACTTGTTTTATTTTTTTTCAATACTATGTAATGTACCTGGGTACTATGTAATAGTGTGACATGTTACTTTATTCTAAAAATTTCTACTTTATTCTTGCCGTTTATGCCGAGATTAAAGTCGACATGTTGACTTTATTCTCGTAATTTGTCACTAAAGTAGAACATCGTAAACTAAACTTCATCTTAAAATGATTATTTAATTTACTAGATTTTCTCAAACCCCGTCATAAGTTATGTAGCACATGAAATGCTTTGTGTTAAGTGTTCCCCGAGTCATGTTAACCGCTACGTGCTTCTTAAATTGACTTCCTCTTGCACTAAGAGGAGGCGCAGGCAGCGATCACCACACACGGCCGGATTAAGACCCTTAGATGCCCTAAGCACTAAGTAATTTTGGTGCCCCCTTACACTAGTAATTCAAAATATTAAAACAATAACAAACTAGAAAATAAAATCTTATTTTATTATCAAAAATTCGAAATTAAACAAAACATACTTATTGTAAGAAGGAAAATATTTATTTTTGTATGCTTCATTTTATTTTTATCTTAATAATTTTCTCCTACATTTTACACATTTCATAAACTGAATAATACAGACATTTTAATTCCCATCTTACTGCTGATGCTGAATCATGTGCTTTTAAGGTGGGGGAAGGGGGGAACTGACAAGTGCCGTATGAAGGATTGTATGAATTCTAGGCAGGAAGTTGAAAAAAGAATTAATCGTAAACTACATTATAAAAAAGTGAAAATCGTACAGCTGATTACTGTTGGATAAAATTATTGATAACTTTTTTACTGTAAGATGTAGTTACAAAATGTTCATGGAATATTCTTTAAACCTTATATTAAGAATGTGTGTAAAAGATTTGCTAAATAATGAACGCAAAAGCCATAAATAAATTAAATAATAAAAATGGTAAAAATTCATGACAGTTATAGTTGTACGGCAATGTAATGCTTAGAGTGGTTATATGCATTAAAAACTGCAAAACTGCCGCCTCCATGTCGTAAACTGAACTACTTTAATTGTTATAGTACCTAGGGGTCGTGAAAATTGTCATATCAAAATGAGACTAGGACCAAAATTTTCGTGAAAATCTTTCGTTTTTGATGAAGCAAACCAAATTCCAAAATATCAATTAGCGCAGATTTTGTTTCGTTTTTATTATTACTTGGAGAGAAAATGGCATCCAAAATTTTACAAATTTTAAAGTTTTGGGTCAATTTAAAGGTTTTTTTGAAATGTACGGTTTTATTTTGACATGAAAACCATAGATTTACCTTTTTGATTATTTAATTTATTTATGGCTTTTGTGTCAATTTAGCATATCTATTTACACATATACTTAGTACAAAATTTGAAGAGTATTTTGTGAAAATTTTGTTAATAAATCTTTATTAGTAAAAAAAAAAGTTATAAACAATTTTACCCAATAGTAATCAGCTGTACGATTTTCACTTTTACATAATGTAAATGAATTTAAAAATATCCAATAATAGAATTAAATAGACTTACCAGAATATTTTTTCCTCAAACTGGGACGATTTTTTGTTTTTGCTTAAAACAGAAAATAACACTTTCTACGCACTAGAAATTTATTTTAAGTTAAATAACAGATAATTCATGAAACACAACAATTACGTGATAATAATTTTTAATCAACTGTTAACTATTATTTAAAAATATAAAAACATACTGTTTTGAATTGAATTATTTTCACAATATTTTGACATAACATGGCGTTTAAGAGAATCACCATGAAACGGGAATTCCCCATCATAGATGGCACCAGTATGTAGAACGCATTGTGTAAGGCGCCATCTACGAACAGTGACGGCATAGGGAGGTACAGTGAGGCAGTATTCATTTTTCATTAAATTTTGAAAATGGCTATAAATTTTATTAATTTAATTTATGTGATAAATTCGGCCATGAAAAATTTTTGTGGTGCCCCCTTTACCCTTGATGCCCTAAGCATGTGCTTACTTTGCTTATATGGTTAATCCAGCACTGACCACACAGAATGCATTAATTTGATGATATTCCTGCTCCCTGAACATTTAGAATGCTAAGGTAAATACTTGATATAATTTTAATGATGAAATGCATTAAAGCATGTATTAATCATGTGGGGGCACGGAAGGTTGCACTGCTGCCTCGCAGCAAGGGGGTCCCAGGTGTATCCTGCCTTGAATTTGCAGGTTTTTTCTGGTGGGTTTACTCCGCATGCTTGTTTCCTTTCAAAGTCATGTAGGATGTGGGGTTGTTATGCTATATTGACCCTGCTAGTGTGTGTGTGCTCGTATTCACCCTGTGTTCAGGATTTGCTCCTGCCTCACACACAATGCTTGCTGGGATGGGCTCAACCCTAAATGGACGGCATAATTAAACATGTATAACAAAGATTTTTTTTAAACTTCTGAACACTCCGTGGTCTAAGTTTATAACTAGTTTTAATTTCACAAAGACATTTATCGTGTGGTGATTGGTTACATGGAGAGAAAAAGAGGAAGGATAGGAACTGAGGGTTTGGTACATCAGACAGAGAGAGCACGCATACAATAAAGAAAGCCCGATCAGAAGATCATCCATTGGATTCTGTGTTTGTGTCTCTGACCACCAGATCATGAACCCAACATTTACACAATATTTAAGTTAAACCTGTGCGATACCCATTCATACATTCAGTTTTTTGGCGCTTCGTCACGTCTTCCATAAAGTTCTCTACACTGAATGTACACCTGAGGGACCCCTTACTGTGAGGGAGCAGCACTACCGCCACACTACCATGCATGTTTAATACCTACTTTAATGCATTTCATCATGAATATAATATCAAGTATTTATCTTAGCATTCTAAATTTTCAGAGAGCAGGAATATCATGAAGTGAATGTATTCTGTGCGGCAATTGATGCCTGTGCCTCCTCTTAGTGCAGAGAAAGTCAGTTTAAGAAGCGCGTAGCGATTAACAACTGGGTCAGGGAACACGTAACACAAAGCATTTAATTTGTTACATTTACTGATGACAGGCTTTGAGAAAATCTAGTAAATAAAACATTGATTTTAGGATGAAGTTTAGTTTACGACATTCTACTTTAATGACAAACTACGAGAGTAAAGTGGAAATATAGACTTTAATCTCGACATAAACGGCGAGAATAAAGTCAACATGTTGACTTTATTCTCAACATATAGTTTGTTTTTTTTTTTCTTCACCGTGGCCCTAATACGCTTCCGTAGGGCTATACCACAAATAGCATTATAAATGCAAGTTGCAGTTTTATTATTTATGTATATATTGTAGCTTAGCTTGAAGCAAGGTCCATATTAATGCAATTTGCCTTAATGATGGTTCAGATGGTAAAGATGTCATCACCAAGTTGCACTTGTTTTATTTTATTTTTATTTGGTGAATACTGTGTAATGCACCTGGGATTGAAGTAATAGTATTATTACTGGAAGTTGCACTATTATTTATTTTATTGTTATTTTTTATTAGTTTAAATTATTACGCTGTTTATTGATGGCAAAGTTGTTTAAAAAGTCACTTTAATGTGACAGTGGACAGACATTGTTAACATTAACAGAAAGTGTAGTTGGTTTACAAAAAATATTTACTATTCCATTTCTAAGACATGTTCAGTGCATTACAACTTTTGACAAGCACCTCTGGATATTTTACTAAGTCTAAATTCCACTTTGGATGGTTGAAAATATGTTGTCAAAATTTTAGTTTAAGTTGTTTGCATAATTTGTTCAATAAAAAGGTTCGATACTTTGACTGCAACTGTCATGCAATGTGATTCCTTCTCTTCATTAGTGCCACCCCCTTGAAAACTATCACTTTATGGGGCTGTGCAAACCTGTATTAATACTTGTGTGTAATATTGTTTTTTTGTGCAATTCTCATGAGAATGGAATAGGTTATTCTTAGCCAGTCTACTGCAGTAATTGCAGTGGAAAATGTGGTTAACATCCACTCATGCATGGGGAAAAAAATATAGTCGAATACGTGAAACCGGTATAATTTTGAAAAATACCGTGATATAGAATTTTGGTCATACTGCCCAGCACTATATTATGTTTATAATAATTTAAAGTTTTCAATTAATTTAGCATATTTTTGATTTGTCTTCCTTTTGAAGTTTTAATTTTAACAATGCATTTAATACATTAGCCTTATTTTCAGTTCAGCTTTTTCTATAATGCTTTTTTTCTGTTTACTTTGCAACAAAGTTAAACAGCAAACATGTTGATTATGTTGTCCCTCTAGCTGAAAGGGCAGTATTTCATGTAAATGCAGCAATTAAGAAAGGAATTGCCAAGGAAACTCTGAAGGAATTGATGAATGCTGATGCAGAACTTCCCGATGTGTATCATTTTGCTTGTGAACTTTATCAACAGGAGCTTGCTATTTTACAGGCACAGAAAATACAGGTAAATTAACATTTTTGCTGATTTAGCTTTAAACTTCACATTGTTCCCAAATGCATAACTAATACAAAAAAGCCTTCTTTTAAAATGTGTTTTTATTTTTAGGGAGCACTGTTACACGAAGAGCTTTTCGTTGCTGTTGAAATGTTATCTGCCGTGGCCTTGATCAACAAAGCTTTAGAAGTAGGAGATGCTAATGAATTCTGGGAAGCTTTGATTAGTCCTTCAGCAGGTCTTGCAGATATTGATGAAGAAATGGCACAACGGTAAATATCAATCCAATCCAATCCAATTTTATTTATAAAGCACTTTAAAACTAATTTTTCCTTTGAGTAGTATTGAATTGAGAAATATGGTAAAGCAGGTATCTTTTTAATTGAAAATTTTATTTTAATATTAAATGTTCTTTATAAGAAAACGTTGGAGAGAAATGGTTTTGCAAATTTTACTTAATTTTATTACATGACAGTTTTTTTTTTCTTGCTGTTATTTATAGCTTAAATGTACACTTGCATAAAATATTTACAAAAAAAATCCCTATAACTCTTCTTAGATTAACACTTTTCAATTAAGCAATGAAAATGTACACACATCTTTTCTGTTAAAATGCATTTAGTGTGATGTTAGTTTTATTTCATCAAAACACTGCATTTTTGAATAGTAAAATGCATTCATGATTCCAAGAGCCAGTAGTTATGAGCTCTAGCTGCAGAGCATGTGTGGGGGGAATTATGTATTAATTTTCTTTTTGTTAGCCTTATTGTTAGTCATTTGCTTTTTTTCCTATGTCAACACTATGCTTGTTATTGCCATTAAAACTATTTTCCTAGTGCCATCATCGAAATATCTATTTAAAATTTTTTTGGATAATTCACTGAAGGATATAACATTCACCTGAAAATACCACATTTATAGTAATAATCATGTTGGAAGTTATAAATTAAAAAAAAAAACACTCTTTTTATCCCTGACTGCATGATGCAATGAGACATCATTTAAGATTTTGGTAAAGTAATGTTAGTCACTCAAGCACTTTAGTAGCATGATTTTGCTCTACATTTTACCTTGAATATAAGTATTAAATAGAGAATAAGGAAAATTAGATTTTGAGCTGACAACAAATGTTAAAATAATTATGTTGATTATTCAAATAAAAATTGGATTTTTGCAGAGACACACAGCAAAAGTATATCCTGCTTCTAACTTTTAACAAAATTTTAATGATTTTGTTTTCATTTACTGGCCTGATTTAAAAAAAAAAAAAAAGTTTCAGAGGTTGGCTAAAATTGTTAGTGTTTTCATTTTTTGTATTCTTTTCTGCTCCTGAATCATAATGCTAGAAGGTGACACACACTGTCATTAAAAAACTGTATATATGTGCACTTTTCAAATCAAAATATCAGATTGACATATTAATGGTTTTGTATTTTATTTTGTATACTCACAAATTTATATTTATTGTATCCAAGACAACATCCAAGGGGACACCCATGTAATACCTAGCTGCAGCAGATATATGCTTATATCCAGAGGGTGCGACTGGGCTGTGTGTCTGTCTGGGGATTTACCAACCAGGGTGCCGAGCTGTTTCATGGTGGGTGCAGTAATGCACTATACGTGCATGCTTCCCAACATGACCTGACCTAACCTGTATCAAAGAATATACAAGCCTTATTTAAGCAGAGCACAATACAGTAGTCCTCTTAGCAACTTTTCCAAAATATACTTTGAGGTCTACTTGTAAAAGGTTTCTCATATTACTAGCATTATTGTTGTTTAATTCATAATTTTAAGTAAAACCATTACATTTAGTAGTTTAAAGAAACAGAAACTTTGAGGGATTTATTCACTTTATATTTTTATGAAACGCTTGTCAGGATTTTCTTCATGTATCTGACCTCAAATATTCCAGCTTTTTGATTTTCTAATATTTGTGTTGTGTCACCTATGTTTGTGAAATATTTGTTTAACAGATACTATGAAGAACTACGCACATTAAAAGAAAATGCTGTTAAAGCAAAAGCTGGAATGCTTACCTGGAATGACCTTCAGTCTGGATTAAACAATGTCAATTCATTAGTGCAGCATGAATATGACTGCAAGTATCTTTATCTTGTTTTGATTTTTTTTTCTCCCCCTCATAAAGTTTTGCTAATCAATGTGTAGAGATCACATCTCTGGTTTGTACTTATCATCTGGGATATTTTCTTCCTATAATACTGTACATACTCCTTCTCTTTTGGCTGATGTTATTATTTTTAAAAAGTATACACTGTCTTCAAAGCAGCTGCTATGCACTTTATCAAGTGCCATTTATTATGCAGATCTCTTATTAAAGCGTTTTGTTGTATGATTTAATAGTTTTGGTTTGCCATTCATAAACTGTTTTATAATAGAGATTTTTTTTTAACCTTTGTTTCATTTTCCTTTTTCTTTGGGGCACCAAGTATTCAGTTTTTACGTAGTTCAATTTGTGACCTTTATGAAGTCACTTAAGCCATCTGTGCTCAAATAAGTGTACACTATGTAAACAATGACACTGTATACTTATCTTATAAGCCTCCTTGGATAAAAGCATCAGCTAAATCCTGTATGTAGAAATAACTAGTTAATTATTTTGTGTTCAAATGGGAGTGTGTCCAGTTTTGCTGGTCATAATCATATTTTGCCTAACTTGGAAGAAGTCAGACAAAAAATCAAAGCAGTCTGTAATTCTCCTTTAGGACACTGTAGCAACACCCATAAACTGCAAGTTTGAGTTCCACATATAGTATTTTTATATTATTCTTTCTTCCTTGCAGGTGTTGTCTCAATTGAATTGATCAATCAGGCTCTTAAACTCGGCAATCCACAAGACACCTTGGCTGCTCTTTTGTTGCCATCTGTCGGACTGAGTGACATATTAGAAGCCAATGGGAAGTGCTACTATGATGTACTATTACGTGCCAAACAAAAAAAAGCAAAGGTGGTTTTTATTTTTTTTTTATTGTTCTTTCAAAAAATGTATTTTGCCTTGTACAAATTTTTATATTTTTCTGACTATGACCAAAACAGTGTTCTGCCACATCTCATGATCATCTATGGTGCTTTCCATTATGCAATACTTATTCCTTCATTTTTTCCTGTGGCTTTGCCTAATCATGTTTAAAGTTATAACATGAACTACAGTACTGCAAAAAAACGTGTTACTTACTAGTAAGCCATGTAAAAATTCAGTGAAATGTGGAAATGATTAAAAATCTAGTTAGGAACTGATGTGAAAATATTGCCAAACAATTGACAATCTGTCTTATTTTTCTGATAAATTATCTATCTGTACGTCCTTTCATTTTGGTGAAGTTAAAATTTAAAGAAGATGGCAAAGGAACATTTAAAGGTAGGGCCTGCCCTGAAAAAGGCTCAAAAGCGGGTTATTTACAATCGGAGAGTATTGGACTGATGCTTTAGACTGCTTACTGGTAAATACTCCAGAGGTGTATTCACAAGTAACATGACTTTAATAAAACCTTTCCAACGGATGGGCATGAGACTAGGCATAATTACAATATTATACCTATTTCTGTGATATTCTATTCTAACTAATTTCTGGGGAACCCTATGGCTATTGGTTTTTATTTTAACCACTTTTTGCAATTAAATTCATGATTCATACTTTTAATTGATCTCAATGTTAAGTTTTCTGGCCTAATTTCTAAGAAATTAATAAATTACTTGTATCTTTTCAATAGCTTTAAATGCTTATATTTCTTATTAATCTTTCATTTTCTATAGCGTTTGCTACCTTAATGAGCAGTACAGACACAGGTACAAACAGTATTTAACTTGTCTGCTTTTTAATAACCATTTCTTACAATTGAGCAGCAAATGAATATAGCATCGTTAACATTTCAATTACAATTAAGGGAGCAACATGATAGGAAAGGGTAAATTTAAAAAGAAAGTGGAAGTTTTGGAAAAAATATAAATATATACAACCCCAAGTTGGGGTGCTATGGAGAATACAAATAAAACACAAAACAGTGATTTTAAAATTCACATTGACTTGTAGTCCATGAAAAACTATATAAAGGCAAGGTATTTAATGTTTAGTCTGGTGAACTTCATTTTTTTTTCATTAAATATATACCCATTCTTGCCGCTGAAGATCTGGAATAACATTGTTGTCAAGTAAAAATCAAACCCAAAATTATACTCGAAAAATATACAGTACTCAATTTGTTTTACATGGAACAATAACCAAAAACACACACACACTAATCTTGTTATCTCTCCATAAATTCAGATGAATAGGAAGTGCATGTCATGACCTTTATATCTACAGGATGATGTGACTGAGCATGCACTTCTGGGTCAATTACCTACCAAACTGCTCCACAAAATGGTGGTGCACTCTATAAATAAAATGATGACAAAAACCATGTAAATATAATTAAACTATGTTGAATAAATATTAAAAAAATGATGGGAGATATATTTTTTAAATAAACTTAACAATATGGAACCTTGCGTGAAAGACTACAACATCGCTCCTTAATATTGTTCATTCAAAAGCACATGACTATCTCATTTGTAAATTCATCAATTCAAATTCACAGCATTTGCAACTTGTGAAAATTAGTTCTCAGTTCATTAATCATAATTTATTTTTGATATAATTCAAATCATTCTAGTTATTACACCAAGACAGTGATCATATTTAGTCTAAAAAAATAACTTGATGAGGTATTTTATTAACATTTATATAAAGCTTTTAGTTAATTTTAAAAATTATTTTAAAATCATCCTTTCCTTTTCACTTATAGAGTCATTAAAGGATTTGCCCCAGTTTACCTGGGCAGCTTTTTAATGCTTACAGTTCCGGAGTATACGCTTTGACCACAACATGCAAACTTAAAAAAAGATACCAATACCAATTTGGAAGAAATGCATGTTGTGTCTTCCAATTCCAAAGCAGAAAATGACCTTCAAAACTGTTACTAGCTACAAGTCCAGAAGCCATCCCCTGTGAATTTGTGTCCATGCCCTGGGAAAGGTTAGTTCTGTGAAGCACCATTAATGCTGAAAAATACATGCATATTTTGATGCAACATATGCTATCCTCAAGGCAAAATCTCTTCTAAGAATGCCCATGGAATTTTTAGTTCATTACACAGGTATAGTTGCATAGGAAGAGAGTGTGGTTGAAAATGTGTGGTGCATTTTGAAACACAAAATGTGACAAAAATGCAACAAAGACCCCATTTTGTTGCACATCTTAAGACTTGGAATAGAGTTGAACTTGGAATAAAGAATACAATAGTGTCTTCATAAATGTTTATTAAGTGTTGCGAGAATGAAAGGCAAAGTTATGAAGGGGTAAACTCTTTACTGTCCAAAGTTGTTGGTGTTTGTTTAAAAAAAAAAAAAAAAAGTGCCTAATTTTAGAAAAAAAAATAATAAAATTTCATTAGTTCAGCTATTATATTGGTATCAGATCAACGATAATTTACTCATCACTGCTATTGCATTTATTTGCATTTCCTATAGCGTCCCAACTTTTTCGAAGTTGGGGTCTTAATAATTTCTCTATATACAAGAATAAAAAATGACAGATCTTTAATCAGTGAAATTAATTGTAAGTAAGAATAATTCACATGTTGTAAAATTATTTGGGATAAAAGCCCATAGCCACAAGGGTCCCACAGGACTGATCTTGGGAACCACTGATTTATTACATATTTGGCATGTTCATTTTCCCAAGGCAGCTTACAATATTAGGATACTTTACAATTGTGTATATTTTTTAGGGATGCTAAGGCTGATACCGATCGACAATTATTATTATTTTTTTTTATTACTCTCCAAAACAAACAGAAGTTTTATGTGCTATATTAAAGTTTATTTTTTATAATTAATCTATAGACCACATATGTTAACTGTTTCTTTTTTTATTAATGCTTATTGTGACCATAAAATACTTAAATGAATAAAAATTTCCTTAAATATATATTTTATCTAATAAAATATGTAGAAAAATATTTATCCATAGTACATATCAATAAAGAAAATTAAATGCTTCTCATAATTACCAGCTATGTTATTGTTTAGTTTTTTCTATAATGTACCTTAGTTAATTAATTAAAAACCGTAGTTTTCAGCATTTCTCTAACAACAAAAAAATAGGTATTTTCACACAATCAATTTATTGGTATTGACAATTGAATGCTGTTTAAATTTAAATATACATGTTCTTATATGTTTTAATCCTTTTAAATCATTAATTGAAGTACACCTTTTTGCTGTTAAAATATACATTTACTCTATACAGGTGTTTGTTTTTCTCTTCAGTGTATCAACTAGGCATTTGTAATTCTTGAGGTACAATTATAAAATATGGATTACTATATTAATTATGTAGTACTTGTTTCTTACCAAAACATGGGCTGTATGATACAGTGCAATAACAAACAAATGCAGGACAAATCTTTAAAAAATAAAAACTATTGTTTACTAAGCATAAATTTCAAATTTATCTTTATCTTTTCTTTTTCCAATTAAAAGTGTGAGCTGCTGCATTTTAAACGAGCACACTGTCCAAACTCGAGCAGTTTCCTTTGTATTTTAAAGGACAAAATAAAGGTCTGAATTCCTTAAAGTAGTTTTTCTTGCTGTTTCTGTAATTGCGTGTGGTAACTTCTCAGATTGTATTTTTTTTCCAGTTTATTACTCCACTTTCTTTAATGTAAAGGGTAATATACTGTACCAGTCACCTCTCGTTCATTGAAACACAAACTTCCACTTACTACTTTTTGTTTACACTGCAGAAAGTTTGCTGCAAAAGAAAAAAAATACTTGCACTTGCTCAGCTACCATAATACCTTGCATAAAGCAGCACTACAACCAAGTTACCGTATAGCTTAGAAAAGCAGGGGCTGAAAATATCTGCTTTTGTGATCTACCTTTTTACTGATCGTCTTTTTTTTTTTTTTTTTATGAAAAATCAACCGATTTCAATTGGTGGCTGATCGATTAGAGCATCAGTATTTTTGGAAAGCAAAACACCCTTTGTTGTACCTCACTGCATTACCCTAGCCCTCATTTCAACTGCTACTGTTTTTAATATAACCGATATTATAAGATGTTGTATATTTCTGTTTAATTATATGGTACTTGGCTTATAACATTTGTCTATGTTGCAGGAGACACATGAAAAATAATCAAAATATTGTGGAGACTTAACTCTGAAAAATGTTTGTTATTATGAAACTCTTATTTTTCAGGATTCCAATGACCCAGCAGCAGAATTGTGGCTTGATGAGATACAACAAGGAGTATGGAAAGCAAATCAGGAGAGCAAGAATACCTTAAAATGTGAGTGAGGGAGTACGTACCTTGTATATCTTTTCTTTGTTTCCTCTTTCTCTTTACTGCTGCTTTTTGTGAAGGTGTCTTAGTCAGTTTCCTTAGTCTGAATTTAATTTTAAAAAACAATCATTTCTCTTCAGATCTGAGAAATAATTTAGAAGCAGTATGTATTTTACATATGGAATTAGTATGTGACATTTCAGCATGTGTGTGTTTGTGAGCCTAAAGAAATAAAATGTGAAATGGTCTAAAGTCGTCAACTATTGTAACTTAACTTGTCTTTCATTTAGTTATCCAAAATATATTGTAATTAATTTTTTAACCATATTGTCTTGGGTTTTCATTACCTTTTTATGCGTATTTCCACAGTATTTTGACAAGTGGTACTGACAGTAAAAGAAAATGAAAATACATTTCTTTCATTATTACATGATAGTTCCTTTTTTGATTCGATATAAAATTAAACATGTTCTGCACATTAAGTGACACAGTACTTTGGTCATTATACAATGTAGTAGACTCCAGTTGCCAATAAAGACGACAACAAAGTTAATTTAAAAGTGAATTAGGCCCTGTTTCCTCTAGGACCATATAAAGATTTTTTTAGTTATAGATATTAAAGTTATATATTTACTGGAAAAAAATGCATTTTCCCACATCCAATGACTGAAAAGATTGAAGCTGTTTATTAAGTTGAATGTTTTTCTGTATTATAGTGTCATTGGGTCTTGCGGCTTTAAATCAGGCAGTGAAAGAAGGCAGACCTTTACAGACCCTGAAAGTGCTCAGTCTCCCAGAGCTGGGGTTATGCAGTATTGTTCCTCAATGTGCTGCTGCTTACCAGAGAGAACTGTATTCCCTTAAAATGGCAAAAATGTGTGAAGGTACTTTTTTTTTTTTTATTTGCTCTTTCTAAACACCTAAATATATTGTTTTTGATGTGAATGTCTATGCTTTTCTCATTTGGATTTCTTGCGAATGTTACTTTTTTTCGGTCTTTCATTGTATGTTTAAATATTTGCTTCCTGTTAATTCGTATCATTGTGTATGACTTATTTCAGTTGCATAATACTTTTAATTCAAACATTAATGAAAGAAACTGCAAAAGCAAAATTGTTAATTAAAAGAGGAACAATTTTCTTTTTTTGTTCAATTGCTAAAATAAAACTCAGAGATTTGTCTTTCTGATTATACTTTTAAATCCAAGATATTCAAGTAGATTTCTAAATGGGAATGTTAGCCTAATATATTATACCAGTAACAGCACACTGCACGATAATGTGCAGTGAATACACTTGACTTGAGAATTCATAGTTTTTATAGACTTTCTCTGTACGCTTAGCATTCATTTGCTCAGAGGTTGATGCGCTTGCTGGTTCCTGAGCAGCTCTTCTTTTCTCCACCCTAGAGGCCTGCTAATTCTCTTCTTCCGTTGGAATCTTTTCACGTTAAAACTTATTAAGTCAGTGTTTGTGTTGTAATTACTTAGTATGTTTTCTTTCATTTTTCACTTAAGCTTGCACTTAAGTCTTCAATCTGCCTCAAGAACGATTTACGATATGAAGAGGTAGGGGAAGTGACGGTGAAGGTGGTAGGGATGAGAACGGCACCCATACGCATGTGCCGCGCGGCCACCCTGCTGGCTGCTGCTGAGGGTTGATTCTACAATGAAATAAAATTAAAAAGAGGAATAACCTTGGAGGTCAATCATCATCTCGAAAGCAGATTGTAGACTTCACGCAGTATATGTGTACCAAATTTCAGGTCAATTGGTCAAATGGTTTGGGAGCTACAGGTGATTTAAACTCCTGGACAGACAAACGAACAGCCAGGGTAGCGTATTATATATAAAGATGTGCTGTGCCTCAGTTTACCTAGTATAGAGATGGCCGAGAAAAATGTTTCATCTAATTTTTTCATGCAGAATAGAAAAAAAGTTAATGATAGAAATCAATAAAGATTAATGTTGTACCATGACAAATGATATGAGAAATATCCATGGGGGAGAAAATAAACATTTGTACATTCCATATTACTCTTAGAATAACCCATGTCTCGGTTATCTAGCTTTATGTTAAAACTACATGCAAAACATGCATTTTTTTGCTAAAATATTGTTAAATGTCTGCTTCTGGGAAATCGGCTCACATCACAAACATGAAAATCAATTCCATAATACTACACTTCTGAGTTGAAGACCAATGAATGAGCAGGAGAAATGGCTCTTCAATTCATAATATTATGGGAATGCATTTCTTGTTTACAATATGATCTGACTTATAATCTGACCTTCTGGAAATAGGTGCTTAATAATATTTCAGCAAAAACTGCATGTGTTTTGAATGTTTTGAGCAAATTACCTGATAACTGTATAGCTTAAAGGCCAGTAAAGAACATTTGGATGACAGAAATGAAATGTAACTCAACTTTAGTTTTGCTGTGAATTGTCTGTAAATTTGTTTTTAACCATAAAGATGGATGATTACATTTTAATCATGCTCACCTTTTTTCAATAATTTTGAATTTCATGAGAAAAAAAATAGGCCTGGCAGAAAATATATATTTTCTCCCATCTACTTGAGTGGAATAAAGACTTAACATTTAACAAAAATCTCACCACTTTTTCTGCCTTTAAATTGGATTTTAAAGTTTTGTTCACTCTCTAGTCAGAATGTGGGTTATAACGCAAGCTAGCAGTTTGTCTGAAATTTCTCATTTAAGTTGTGCTTATTTTAGGTACATGTAGGTTTGAATTTATTTCTTAAATCCTATTTCATGGAACCCTGTGAGTCTGCACATTCCTTTTGTCTTTATGCAAGTTGTCTCCCTTAGCCTGTTGTGTCTTAGATTGTGTCCTGGGCTTAATAGGTGCTACCAAATACGACTGTGACTAAGAAATAATCCTTTAGCAGAAATTTATTATACTGATTAGGGGGCTCCGCTCGCCAACCCCCAGGCAGGCGCTATGCGCTAGCCACTTCGCGGCTCTGCCGCTTGCGTATGGAGACGCAGATGTACAATTTAAACAGATTATTTTCATGGGAATTGGTACATATGCATAATAGACCTAACTATTTTACATTACAGTGAGTAATTAACCATAGTAAAAAATAGTAAAACGTATTAAAATGAAAGAAAATTAAGTTTCACGTTGCGTTATACGTTTTCGTTGTTTGGCTTTGAAATTAACACGCAAATACTTTTTAAACTTTTACTGTAAAACTTCAGTAAAAACAATATTTGGAATTAACTTTTCGTCAATATCGCATTGAATTTTGATTCCGTGTTTGAAGTTACATTGTGACAACACAACGTATAACTGCTTGTGAGTGAATCTTTTCTTTCTTTCTAATAAATAAGCCGACTTTTTCAAATGTTTGTTTGTCCCTGTGATTTGTTAATTGGCATAGCAAAAGGTATTCTAACGGGAAACTGTAAACGTTTTAATACAAATGGCATAGCAAGATCTCCTTTGATATCTAATGTTATCCGCGGAAGATGTACTACATTACCTTTCTTGTTGCCTGTTAAAATTTTACATGTCAGAATTGTTCGACCAATTTTGAATACAACCAATCTTGTCCTATTGCATCGCTCATCACTCATACATAAGTTACGTAATAACATTACGATACATCCTTCTTTCGACAGTAATTTGGATGGTGTTAACGTTTGTAGATATTCTACCGGATATTATAAGTTGATGATCTTCCACAATATCACCACCAACTATTTCAGCATAGTCTATTGATACCATTTAACCAATTTGCCGTGTAGCTGATCGACAATTTTCGCATTAATTTCTTTGACTTCATCGTTTTTTTGCCGCTAGGATTGCCCGTGTACCCTTCTGTTGATAACTTTTCAGGATGAAAGTCTTCAATAAGATTTGGAGATAATAAGTCTTCTTTTATTGGGAACTTAAAGTGAGGAAAACGTAAAAATGTATAAGAGCTGAATAAAATAAAATATGGTTATACGGAATGTAATTTGAGATAGTCCTAATTTTTGCTTTTAGTTTGCCATTAACGTTGTCTTATCATATTATTGTTGTCTTGTATTTTCAGGAGAAAATCATAGTCCTTGGGTCAGGCACAAGGTGAGGTGTGGAGGCTGTTACTATTTTCACTTGCAAAGGCTTGAGGGTACTTGGGACCGACCTGCGGACTTTGCTGAAAACAAAACACATTTGGATCGGGATGAAGTCCAGGTGAAGATAATATACAGGGTTTTTATACAAATGCTTAATAAACAAAGGTGTCTTTAAGAGTATAGAGACATCTGAAATTTTAATGTGATGTGAAAAATCAACACAAAAATGACTATCATAACATATACATATACTTATTTCTTTATTTAAAAATTTTCACTGAAATTAACTAATATTAATTCTGTTGATTTTGCAGTATATTATTACACGAGTTACTGCATCATATGATAAAGAATGTCTGTGGAAGGCCAGTATCCCTTTTATCATGAGATTGCAGGCTCGAGCAAGAGGTTATCTTCTGCGTAGGCAACTTCAATCACGAAAATGCTTTCTTCAAAGACATGTTCCTGCCATCATCACAATTCAGGTACCTTGGCACATAACAAGGGTCACATACCAGCTTGCGGCTGTTTTTAAAAAAAATAAGTTTTCAATTATGTTTCAAACCACTAAAATACATTGTTTAGCTCGTTGCATAATAATTAGTAAGTTAATTTGTGTAGACCTTATTTAGTTCTAGTATGCTCTTGTATTATTGAGTTTTCAAATTAAATTAACCTTTGCAAAATGCTAGTAACCGCCAAATGTTATGTTTGGTTTTCAGTCTCACTGGAGGAGGTTTCACCAGCAGAAAGCTTATCAAGAAAGGCTTTGTTTCCTACAAGCAAATTCTGCATCAGCTATCAAGGTAGAGTATATTTACAAAACCATTATGAAATATACACTCACTTGTTATTTTATTAGGTACACCTGTTCAACTGCTTGTTAATGCAAATATCTGATCAGCCAATCGCATGGTAGCATCTCAAAGCAATTTATTCATGTGGACATTGTCATGGTGACCTGCTGAAGTTTAAGCCGAGCATCGGAATGGGGAAGAAAGGTGATTTAAGTGACTTTGAATATGGCATGCTTGTTGGTGCTAAACGGTCTTGTCTGAGTATTCCAGAAACTGGTGATATACTGGGATTTTCATGCACAACCATCTCTAGGGTTTACAGAGAATGGTCCGAAAAAGAGACTATATTCAGTGAGCAGCAGTAGTCTGAGCAGGGATTTTTTTCTTGACCCACTTTGGGCTCCTTAAGACCAATTGAGCATCATCATGTCACAGCCTGCCTGAGTATTGTTGCTGACCATGTACATCCCTTTATGACCGTAGTGTACCCACCTTCTGAAAGCTATTTCCAGCAGCATAATGCAAAAATGTCAAAAAGCTCAAATTACCTTAAACTGGCTTCTTAAACACAACAATATGTTCACTGTACTCAAATGTTCTCCACAATCACCAGATTTGAGTCCAATAGAGGACCTTTGGGATGTGGTGGAACGGGAGATTCCCATCACGGATGTGCAACCAACAAATCTGCAGCAACTGCATGATGCTATCATGTCAATATGGACCAAAATCCCTGAGTAATATTTCCAGCACCTTGTTGAATGGAAGTTCTGATGGCAAAAAGGGGTCCAATCCAGTACTAGCAAGGTGTGCCTAATAAAGTGATCGGTTGGCTGACTCCTTTTCGACAGGTGTCAGTATATTGAAATATAGATTAAGTATGGTAACTTGTAATCTTATAAAATAATGATTTTTGAGCTAATTTTTCCTAGCAACCACTTATCGTTGCACTGCTTTTTCATGTTTGTTGTTCATGGTTTAATTTCCTGACATGAAACATGTAGACGTACAGCATTTAAATCTGTGGTTCTTACTGTTAGTCAGAAAAAAATAATTTAATAACATTGCAGTTGCTTTAAATTATATATACTGTACTGACTAAAACCAGGTACATAGTTGTGTTCCATCGAGAAGGCATCTGCTATACTGTTTTCTGTCAGCACAGACTTGCACACACTGATTGCAAAACAGTTTTTTTTTCCCTTTTTGATTGTTTGAATCTATTGTCTTTTCTGCATTTCATCAGTGGGAAAACTGTTAACTCATGTAAAAATTTTTATTTTGAGTTTGAACACCAAGGAATACTACAGAAACTTTTTGTTTATGATAATGCCAATGTTTTGATTAACCAGAATAGAACTAACACATTGTTGACTTCTCCTGGATGAAGTATGAAAAAGGGTAATAGCATTGGCCTTCTTGCTATACATATGAGATGTATAGTGACAGTGACTATTGCGACTGTAGAAGCTGATGCATGTTGCCTTTCTCGACATCAGATGGGATTTACAGGGTTCTAGGATTATTTTTTCTCATATTTTCATTCAGTTAATTTAAACCGCAAAGCAGCTGTTTTGTAGCAGGATATATTCACTTTGTGTCATTCACACTTGCCCAAAATGAGGTGAAAGGGTTTACATTCTTCAAGACCTTAAAGTCTGCTCTTAAACCTGTAGAAACACTTCTTAGTAGGTGCATTCAATGAAGTTTGGAGATTTTTTTTATTTTTTGATTTATGAGAACTTCTTCTGGAGGTCTTTATACATGCAAGTAAGTTAAAATATCCTTTAACTGTGCTAGTGCCCAATCCAAGGCTTAAACCCTTATTCTGAAAGACATTACTGTTAGCCTCAACACCACCAAGCTGCATTAAATACTACAATACAGTGTTTCTTTTTAAATTTGCTCTAGTGATTTTCAGCTCTCTACAGTTATTGTTTTATTCTCTAAAACATTCTTACAAACCAATATATGTAAATACAATTTCATTTTTCTATATCATGCTAATGCAGATTATTCTGTATTGGAACATTATGATCCAACTTAGTATTACTAAAAAAGATTAGTTTATATTTTTTTATTCATCTTTGTTAGATTCAAGCATGGGTACGGATGTGGCTGGCCCAATCAAAATATCAGGCAAGACTGAATCATTTCAAGAATAATGTAAGTAATTTAGCAGCCTTTAAGTTTATATTATATTGCAATTTCTTTTAGTAATGATCATGGTCTTTTGGAAATTATGTGATATTTAGTAAACCTAATTTTTAAATTGGTAGTTTGAGTCATAAACACTTATATGACTCTACAATATGCTGCTTTTGATATTTTCCTAAAATCTGTTGTAATTATTTTTTTCTATACAGTGCTTTGTTAAATATTTAGAAAGCAAAGCAGATTTCATGCTGAGCTTACCACTGGTTTTACATGGTGAAAATTATCCATGAATTCAGTTATAATTAAATATGTTGAATTATCTCTTTTACAAATCTTTACAGAAGCTTTTAGGCTAAGGTGATTGCCAGTCATTGTTTATCATTTCTTCATGTATCAATATTTGCTTTCCAGATGGAAAGTGTATATAATGGAGAAAGTGGGTATCTCATATATTTTATGCTACAAGAAATATACAAAGAGAATTATGCAGTACTTTATTTGAATGTGCTTTTTTCAGGTTGATTCGATAATTAAGATCCAAGCCTTTTTTCGAGCAAACAAAGCACGTGAAGACTACAGAATGTTAGGTATGGTTTAGATTATTTGTATTGTTAATCAAATCTTTATGTGCTTGTTTAAGTGCTTTCATGCAATGAAAGAAATTTTTACAGTGATATGGTGAAATAAAAAAACAATAATGTTGTTAAAGACTATAGAACTAAAACACAATAATAAAATAAAGATATAAAAATAAGTCGGTGACAATTATCTGATAAATTTACTAAATTGCAGTTGTAAAGAAGGATCTTAAAATACACAGAAAATTTTAAATTTAATTTGGATTTTTTTTTTATTCAGAAAGTTAATTTGAGATGTGTATAACCATAAAATTAAAAACTAAAAAAGGTTATCTAATAAGTAAAGTTTTCTTATTAAAGTGTAGATCCCAATAATAGGTAATCCTGACCCTGTAGAAGATAAGTGGGTGCAAGCTCTTGATCTACACAGATTCTTAGTTTAATCTAAATTAAGCTGTTAATTAAACTCTGTATTTTATCAGACAACTTGCTTTGGTGTCTAATTATTCTCTGAAATTTAGAAACATGTTACTATTGCTGTGACACTTTTAGTACAGAAGTTTATACCTGCCATTCAAGAAAGAATGTGTTGTGTTATTTCAAAAAAAGTATTGCATTACTTTGCAAAGATATTGCCTACTGTTGCAGATAACATCATGCACGTACATTCTTTGATCATCTAGTGATATGTAACTACTGAGGGAGAGATTAAGTATGTATGTAGCTTGCAAACAAATGACAAGAAGTGAACAAAAGTTACAAGTTAATTTTGGAACAAAGTGCTTTGGACTGAAGAGACAAAAACTGAGTAATTTGGTCATAATAAAAAGCGCTTTGGATATATAATATATTTATTTTTAGTTAGGTTAGTGTTTAGTACAGATATTTTAACATAGGCAGAGTGGCAGCACAGAGCTAGCATTCATGCTGACAGCACCAGGGTCTGCATGGAGTTTGCATGGAATTGTGGATTGATTGGTATCAGTGAATATGCTTAAATAAATATTTTTATTGCTTAAATAAATAACATGCATCACTTTTTTTTAATTTCAACTTGAGCTATTAAAGATTTGAGGCATTAACACGCGTTGCTGCACCACCAGATCACATTGTTTCAAAATATCTATTGCAATTAACTAGATTAAAACTAAACTGATGGTTTATTTATAGGTTTCTGTTACTAAATTGCATGCAGTGCATTCTTATCTGATTGACTGCACAGTTGTGCCCTGCAAAAGGCCGACACCGTGTTTCGTTCTTGCTTTACACCCAGTGCTTCTATGATAATCACTGTCTCCTTTTACCCTAAACTCGACGGAAAATTTTTACCACTCAGCACAAGCATGATTAAATGTATACTGATAATGTCTGCTCAGTTCTTGTCACTTGATTACATAGTATGCACATTCTCGATGTTGCTGTGCACAGCACGCAATATTTTTGCAAAATAACACAATTCTCTTACAAAACAATGTAATATTTACTTAGAATAATTACACAAGTCTGCAAAAAAATAAATAAATTTGCTCCCATCAACAATATTAGGTGTTGGTTATATGTTGTAGATCTGAAGGTGTTGAATACAAATCTGGCAACAGGAATACTCCATCACATCTAGTTTTTGAGAGAGAGTTTTAGAATGGAAAAAAAAGAGAAAATGTAATCATTTTAAATTTATTGAATTATAAGTTAAATAGTTAAATTATAAACTACACACACAGTATAATTGTTTTAAATTACTGGCAAAAAATTGTCACTTGATATTTTTTTTTCCTGCATCTAATCCTCTGAAAGTGTTTAATGATGGAATGACCAAGAAAGGTCTGCTAACATAGACTTACTCCAATTTCCACTAAACCATCTCTTCATTTGTCCTGGTAGAATCATTCCTGTGTTTTCTCGTACTGCTTGCTTGCCTGTTACTTGGACAAGACAATGAATGGATCAACCCAACCTTACAAATTTCTGTAAAAAAAATAAATAAATAAATAACCAACAACTTTCTCTCTTCTGGGTAATATAAGGCATCTTCTCACTTTCTAAATATAAATGCCTGCCTATTCCAAAGGAGTAAGACGAGATGGTAAAAATGCTGATTCAAAGTAAAATGTGTGCCAAATACTTGATTTTGGCTTGTTTTCTTCTCAAATAACAAACGATGAGGAAGATGCCATATAAAATTCTGAGCATGAAAAATACTTTTTCCATAAACAAATGTAACTTATTTTTAAAAAAAAATCAACAGTTGGTTTTAAGAATGGCTTTGTTCACTATGTTGCATCTTATGGAAATAGTTTGTAGTAGATAATTTTTTTTTAATGCACAGAAGTTTGGTACAAACCAGTGTTATTGCAAAATAATGCAATGATGTTTTTTAAAATGGCTGGTGTAAACTTGTGTATTTTAGTTTGTGCCAATCTCTTATTTTTCTACTTTGTTGTGCATCATTTTTATTCACTCACTAGTTAGAATTTCAAGTTATTCATTATTTTACTAGTCAGAAGGTACTAAAAATGAGTTGGAAATAATACAGAAAACGGCAAATCAGCTAAATTATTATAATTTTTACACTCATGTGTCCATTATGAAGTACCTACTTCTAATAAAATGGGGAAAAATCAAATAAAACTAAAGGCACTGTGGGCTTATAATCCTCCTGTGTCCCTTTTTTCCACACCAGAAATATTAAAATGTATGTTAGTATTTTCTAATGCAAGACTTCTAATATGGGACTGATAGTCCAATGCTAGATTTACTTATGTCAGAAGATAAAATAGTAAGTCTTCTAGTTTGACACTACTTAACAATATTAGGGCATGTTCTGTCCGCATGTGTCATCTTAAATATTTAAAATTTTAAAATATTTGCATGCCAGATGCTATCACATCTGTGTATTTAATGGATGCTGTTATTACACTGGAGCTAGAATCCAAAGATCCTAACATCATGAATAAACATAATCATGTGCTTTAGGTATATCACCATGTATTATTCTTCCTGGACAACTTAACAAAAACTAAATAACATTTTCCCTCAGTGACTAAACAACATGCCTAATTACTGTACATTTTACAGATTTATTATGCATTAATCTAAATCTCCATTACTGAATAAAGACAACAAATGCCTCTAGCAACAGGGGCAATAGTGGCCACAAGTTAAGACTCCTCAGATAAAGCTCAGTTTGTTTTACTTATAAAGGAACCATTGTGTTTTACCAACAATTTAGCTTGATCTTTAATCATGAAATTTCCAACTTATAAACTGGTTATATCAGAAAATATGAAAATGTTGTTAGTGTTTTGAATTAACGTTTTGAAAGAGATCAATTTCAGAAGTGTTTAAAGTCACCAAACTAAAGTGCTCCAAGTCTATAAAAATGTATGTAAGTAACTGTAAGGAATCCTTATCTTAGACGTCTGCTTGGATAAAGCTGTCTGCCAAATATACCAAATAGTCATTATTTCCAGTTAAGACTTTTTTTCTTTTTTTTTTTTTTTTTTTTTTTTTTTAAATTTTATTTTATTTTATTATAAAACTTCGGGGCACACAGAAATGCCTAACTTGGCACTGTTCCTTAGCCATGATCAAAACTGGTTAATACTTTAAATTCGCATTATAAAATACTGTCAGAAAAAATATTTGTGAAAAGCAGTGTTAAAACTGCATAATGTTTTTTTCCCCTCATTGTTTTTGAAAGTAATTGAAATTACGATACTACACTTTATTTAGAAAGAATATCCTAATACCTTGAATACTTATGTCTAATGTGAATTATTCTTTTATTAAAAATTAAATATTTAAAAAAAGTTCATTTTTTTTCTCAGTTATGCAATTTGTAGTTAAATTTGGAATAGCAAAGCAATGAAGAAAACCTGTTTACTAATCTTACTAATCTTTTGAAAATTGTTTGAAGTGGTAATATACTAGTCATGCCCCTGGGATGCATATAGCGTGCTAGATTCTAGAGTCATATTTTGCAGAGCCTTCTTCTAATTACAAAGATTACCCTAGGACAGGGAACATAGACCCAAAGTAGTGGAGGGTTATTTTGAAAAAACTTCTGCTGCTTCAAAGAATGTATTGTTGTGGTGTGCCAGAAGCAGCCAAGTTGATTTAATGCAGATTCATTTTTCCATATTGATTATTTCAGTGCATGCACGAACAGAGCTCGCTGTTCAGGAGTGCATACATTGAGAAAAATGCAAGAAGTAACATGAATAACACAAACAAAGCAGTAGTAAGCTAGCACGCAGAGTATGTGTAATGTCTGACTGATACGAACATACATATTTTCCAACCCAATACAACTCTTGCATAAAGGTATAGATTTTTATTTTTACTTTATTTTGCCCCACAATCAACATTTGAGTTTGTCTCAATAGCTCCCTCTAGAGACCACAACTGATGTATGTAGTATCTGATTAACGCGACACACAGGGCATACTTAGCTACTCAGTACAACTATTGCATAAAGGAATAGTTTATGTATTTGCACTGCAACAAAAGCAACTTCATTGTTCCATTTACATGAATGTTCAAAATTGCCTTGTGTTAGAATTTAGTATTTTAGCTTTCACAATAAACCATAATCACAAATTCAGCTTTTATTGTACTTGACCAGTGACTGGTTTAAGAGTAGAAGATACAACCACTACCTCTTTTAGATTCACATAAGAAATAATATTAAAAAACAGCAGCTTTTAATATATATGCTTTTATTACTTTGTGAATTAGCACAAGAGGAATGCTTAAACATAACATTAAAAAGTCAATACCTGTAACTGACAACTTGTTTTGTTAAATATTATGCTTTATTTAGCTGCATCCATGTCTCACTGGATATAAAATATGTAATAGTTTTGTATTTAGTAACAGAGTGTGCTACACTCAGAATTTTAGCATTGTGAATTTGTTTTCCTGTAGATTAATAATAATTATGCAGTCATTAATAATTTTGTGTGCAGCCACAGAGAGTAAGCCTTACCTTCAGAGTATTTTACTATTCCATATTGATGTTTAACTGTGGTTTTTTTTGTGTGTGTGTGTGTGTTAATTCTGCTGAAGCATGTCCAAGATGTTGCTGCTTATGCCAAATTAATACTTTATTTTATATATGTAACTTTATCCTTTAATGATAATTGGACTTCTGTTTCTAAATTTAAGTACAATTTGACTTTTTGTTTTTTTGTTTTTATAGGTTGAACCTTGTAATAGAGTAATAGGTTTATATGCACTGATGAAGTTTTATGTATTTAAAGTTTAGCTTATTCTGCTGTAATGAAAAGATAGGAATAATATAACTGCCTAGTGTTTTTTCCCCTCAGTTTGCTCCCAGAATCCACCACTCTCTGTTGTGCGTAAATTTACTCATTTACTGGAGCAGAACAATGTGGATATTATACAGGAGAAAGAACTGTTGAGACTCCGTGAGGAGGTCGTTAGGACCATACGTTCCAACCAACAGTTGGAAAATGATCTTAATCTCATGGATCTGAAAATTGGACTTCTTGTACGAAACCGCATTACTCTGCAGGTAATTTATCTAAAGGTATTCTCCAACCACCACATTTAAGAGCACAACAAAAAAAATCAACAAAAGGATTTCTCAAAAATATGTTTATTAGTGATTGGTGCAATTGATGTGGAATAATGTAATAAGAATTAAATTTACATAAATGCTTGGAAATCCAGTGAACCAAGTACTTTGTGCCCTACCAATAAACAAACAGGGACTGCTATGAAAACATGATTAGGCTGTTTATAGTTAATTCTGTATAATAAATGTAAATTATCTAAGACATTGTAGGGAAAAATACTGTGATTTTTGTGAAAGTCCTGTTTAGTGGCATATTGTAAAGGCTTTCACTTGTTGAGCGCAGGTTAAATTTTGAGTCTTGAGGAGGCAACTCTGTCCTCATCCAAGGCTGGTTCTATTTCTGCATGCTGTTGACTTCCTGTCTGGCAATCTTTTGAAAAGCAATCTTGCTGGAAGAGGCAGTCCTTTCTTCACCTGGTTAGTTGTGTTGTTGGAGTCCTCCAATGTGTTCTCTTTCATTCTAGGTCAAAAGAGGCAGGCAGTGTGGAGTAGTGGCTAAAGATTTGGACTTCACAGTCTGAGGTTGTAGGTTTAAATCCCACTACTGACACTGTGGGGCCATGTGCAAGTCACTTCACCTGCTCTGTGCTCCAGTTAGAAAAATTAAATGACATTTCACCAAATGTTTCTCAAAATGGAAAAGAGCCTGTAAATCACTCTCTGACCACACAAGGATGACAAAAGTGTTGAGTCACATCAAAACATAGTGTAACTGTTCCTTAAGTGTCTCTATTGTGTTACATTGTTAGAATAAAATCAATAATGTAAATTCCTGTCATTCATTTTTATGCCAATTCTCATTTTGAAATGGCAGGAGGTGGTTTTACATAGCAAGAAACTGACCAGGAAAAATAAGGAGCAACTATCAGATATGATGGCACTGGATAAACAAAAAGGATTAAAATCATTGAACAAAGAGAAACGTGAGAAATTGGAGGCCTATCAGCATCTGTTTTATCTGCTACAGGTGATATGCTAATTGGAAGGAAATACTAAGCATATAGTTAACAACACAGAGGATTTTTGTTCATCTAAAATCTCTTGTACATGTTTAGCAAAAGTTGTTTTTATTTAGTAATATAATAATAATTAAAGTTGTATTTATACAGTGCCTTTACCATAAGTCTATACACTTTAGAACCTTTGTACTTGGGGAATAGGAATAGCTCTAAATTATTTAGAAATATATTCCCAAACCGTAAAACCCTTGTATACTGATCTCATGGTTTTTAGTTTTGTCAAATTTTAGCAAAATAGAGTTGCACTTTAAAGTTGACCTTTTTGATTTAATTTAAAATTTACATGTGTTTTGGTACAGACACAACCGATTTATCTTGCAAAGCTGATCTTCCAAATGCCTCATAACAGGACTACGAAGTTCATGGAATCTGTGATCTTCATGTTGTACAACTATGCTTCAGATTGTCGAGAAGCATACTTGTTATTGCAGCTTTTCACTACAGCCCTACAGGAAGAGATAAAGTATGTTCCATATAAATATTTTTCTCATGCGGAGGACATTTAATTGTTGTAATCTAACATGTTTTTTTTAATATCCAAAGAATGAAAATGTGGATTATAATATTTTCTGCGTCCCAACTGATTAGCTTCTTGACCATTCTGTTTGTACTGTAGATGACTAGTATTTAGTTAAAAAAAAAAAAAAAAAAACTATGCTTTAAATGATCACTTGTATTTTATTAAGAAAACTTGCAGAAAATGCTAAATACCGTATTTAATATTTTTTCATCTGTACTTTGTAACGGTAATTAGACTGATACATAATTCTGAAGGGAGCATGTCAATTTAATGGAGATTAAGGCCTAGTCTTTTTTGTGCAAGTATCCTCTTTAGAGGATACAGAAGATGTCTAGACTATTTTCTATCTTGGTTTTTTTCCCTTCTAGATCAAGAGTGGATCAGGTCCATGAAATTGTCAAGGGAAATCCTACTGTAATTCGTCTGTTAGTCAGTTTTTATCGGAATACTCGTGGTCAAAATGCATTGCGCCAGATTCTTGGTCCTACAATCAAAGAAGTTCTTCAAGACAAATCTATAAATATTAAGACTGATCCTGTCGATATTTATAAAACTTGGATCAACCAAACTGAATCACAGACAGGCCAGAAAAGGTACTGTAACTTAATTATATTTAAAATGAATTATGACACAATAGTTTAAAAAATTTTTTTACTAATGAAAATGAAGCATTTATGTCAAAGAAGTCATTCAAGTCTATTTTGATAAAGTTAGTTTTCATACAGTAAGATAACTTGATTGACTGGCTTATTGGCTAAATATTTGACAGCTCCAAACTGCCTCAGAGCACATCTATGTACAATTTTTGGCTTTTCATAGTGTCATTGCATGGATATCTGACTCCATTTATATTCAATCAACTTTGAACTTGTAATTGTGTACAGTGTTATTAACATCAACCACATTTTAAGAAAATAAACAACTCATTAACAAAAAAGCAGCCATTTTCATTAGTTTTACTTTGTTTGCAACTGAATTTGATTTCCTATCTATAAATTTGTATTGTAATAATATATTGTATATGTATTTTTTTTTTAACAAGGATTCTTTAATTTCCTCCTGCCAGCTCTCTCCCTTATGATGTAACACCAGAACAAGCTCTTCTTCACCCTGAAGTTCAGCGCAGACTTAATGTTTCTGTATGCAACCTGAAATCTATGACGGACAAGTTTCTTACTGCCATCACCTCAAATCTTGACCAGCTCCCGTAATGTGTTTTGTTTTTTTTTTTTAACTATAGATTAACAAAATTATGAATATTGCTTAGCAATTGGTATAGTTTTATTTGTTGCAGTAGATTTGAATTTTATTTATTTGTTGGATGCTCATAAAAATCTACCATTTATTATATGATAAGCTATTCTAGCCAGCTTTTACAGGATGAGTGTTAAAATGTATGTTACATGTGTATTATAAATAAAAGCAGATCTGACACTTAAGACCTTCTAATTGTGAAGAAAGACATGTATTTTTTGTAATGTTTAGAATCTAGTATTTCTGAGCCTATTAAGCTCTTGTAAATCTTTACTGTGAAACTAAAGGTAAGATTTAGAGAAACAGAAGTAATTTTACAGAAAAGAACATTTAGAGAACATAAATAATTATCTCAACAGTACAGCAATGTTAAAGGTTGTAGAGCATCACAGTCATAACATACAACTCAAATGCTGAAAGACAAATGAGGTTCGAGCAGCACGTACTCCCTCTTCCCCCTCCTGGCAGATTTCCTTGAAGTGTCTGACTCTTTACACTCCTTTTGTTAATCCATCTCAAGCATGGATCTCCTCACACATGGGTCATTTGCGTGGTGCTTAAAAGGACAAAAATTGAATTTGACCTTTTCTGTTTGTCACAAAATGAGCATTGAGAAAAGAGGGAATGGATTTTTGATAGATAAACCATTCAGAGAGGTATTTGGAGACAATAAAATAAAAATCTCATTCTTTTTCCTTAAATATTTAAGAATTCTCAATAAGTATTGTGGTCAATATAAACACTGGAATTGTTTTAATTTGCAATCTCTCTAATTCTTTTGAAGTAAAAATTATGTCTATCATGTTCTGTAGATATTATGTTAAAAGGCACAAAATCCAGTGAAAACGGCACCTGTTGTGAACTTGTCTCAGTTAGAAATAAGTGTGGTGGTTTTCATGTAATGCTCAGACAGAAATTCAATTTTTTTATATACATAAATATTTGGACAGAGACAACTTTTTTCTAATTTTGGTTATGTACATTACCACAATGAATTTTAAATGAAACAACTCAGATGCAGTTGAAGTGCAGACTTTCAGCTTTAATTCAGTGGGCTGAACAAAAAGATTGCATAAAAATGTGAGGCAACTAAAGCATTTTTTAAACACAATCCCTTCGTTTAAGGGGCTCAAAAGTAATTGGTCAATTGACTCAAAGGCTATTTCATGGGCAGGTGTGGGCAAGTCCATTGTTATGTCATTATCAATTAAGCAGATAAAAGGGCTGGAGTTGATTTGAGGTGTGGTGCTTGCATGTGGAAGATTTTGCTGTGAACAGACAACATGCGGTCAAAGGAGCTCTCCATGCAGGTGAAAGAAGCCATCCTTAAGCTGCGAAAACAAAAAAAAAAACCCATCCGAGAAATTGCTACAATATTACAAGTTGCAAAATCTACAGTTTGATACTTCCTGAGAAAGAAAGCAAGCACTGGTGTACTCAGCAACGCAAAAATACCTGGACGTCCACGGAAGACGACAGTGGTGGATGATCGCAGAATCATTTCCATGGTGAAGAGAAACCCCTTCACAACAGCCAACCAAGTGAACAACACTCTCCAGGGGGTAGGCGTATTGATATCCAAGTCTACCATAAAGAAAAGACTGCATGAAAGTAAATACAGTAATCCCTCCTCGATCGCGGGGGTTGCATTCCAGACCCCCCCCCCGCGATAGGTGAAAATCCGCAAAGTAGAAACCATATGTTTATATGGTTATTTTTATATATTTTAAGCCCTTATAAACTCTCCCACACTGTTTATAAATATTCCCCACCGAGTTATACAGCATAATCCCTTTCTATTCTCTTAGATATTAGGTAAGATTCATTGAAATTATGTATATAAACACACTGTTTATATACAGTAAAACCTAAATATTATTTTAAAGATATTAAGTGTCTCCGATATCACACATGTTACAGCCATTACGATAGACAGGCCACCAGCAATAAATACGTACAATGCAAGAAAAATAGTATACAGTAAATGTGTGT
>JANRMT010062854.1:41773962-41785411 GCA_026402145.1 Polypterus bichir lapradei
ACACACACACACACACACACACACACCTATCTACATTTTATATATACATATATATATATACTAGCAAAATACCCGCGCTTCGCAGCGGAGAAGTAGTGTGTTAAAGAGGCAATGAAAAAGAAAAGGAAACATTTTGAAAATAACGTAACATGATTGTCAATGTAATTGTTTTGTCACTGTTGATATATAGATATATATATATATATATAGATATGGGAACAACACTCATATCAATGACAAAACAATTACATTAACAATTAAGTTACGTTATTTTTAAAATTTTTCCTTTTCTTTTTCATACCTTCTTTAACACACTACTTCTCCGCTGCGAAGTGCGGGTATTCTGCTAGTATATATATATATTATGTGTGTGTGTGTGTGGACTTTTACTAGCTTTTGTAGCCTGGAGACCAAAACTGCACACTGTACTCCAGACGATGCCTCACCAGTGCGTTACAAAGCTTGAGCGTAACCTCCTTGGACTTGTACTCCACACATCATGCTATATATCCTAACATTCTGTTAGCCTTCTTAATGGCTTCTGAACACTGTCTTGAAGTTAATAGTGTTGAATCGACTCCGACTCCTAAATCCTTCTCATAATACGATGTACTTTTGATTTTTAGATCTTCCATTGTGTATTAAAATCTAACGTTTTTACTTCCTATATATAATACAGTGATCCCTCCTTGATCGCGGGTGTTGCATTCCAAAACCCCCTGCGAAAGATGAAAATCTGCAAAGTAAAAACCATACGTTTATATTGTTATTTTTATATTGTTATGATTGGGTCACAGATTTGCACAGAAACACAGGAGGTTGTAGAGACAGGGACTTTAAAACACTGTAAACAAACATTTGTCTCTTTTTCAAAAGTTTAGACTGTGCTCCATGACAAGACAGAGATTACAGTTCTGTCTCACAATTAAAAGAATGCAAACATCTTCCTCTTCAAAGGAGTGTGCGCCAGAAGCAGATAATGTTGGAGAGAGAAAAGCAAACAATCAAAAATCAATAGGTGCTGTTCTGGCTTTTAAGTATGCAAAGCACCACGTGACAAAGCAGCCACAAAAAAGGGAGCAAATGTGATGGTAGTCTTTCAGCATTTTTTAGAGGAGCATCCGTATCCTCTAGGCCAGTGTGCAAACAGCCCCTCTGCTCACACCCCCTCCGTCAGAGCAGAGAATGTCAGAGAGAGAGAAAAGCAAACAATCAAAAATCAATAGGTGATGTTCGGGCTTTTAAATATGCGAAGCATCGCGCGGAAAGCATATCGTATATCATTGAGGAGTTTTATTTAATACGCAATACATGCTCTGATTGGGTAGCTTCTCATCCTTCCGCAAATTGCATCCCCTGTATGGAATCAACTTGGCAAACCAACTGAGGAAGCATGTACCATACATTAAAAAAACCATTGTCTGTAGAAATCCACGAACCAGTAAAAAATCCTTGATATATATTTAGATATGCTTACATATAAAATCTGCGATTGATTGAAGCCGCAAAAGTCAAAACACAATATAGCGAGGGATCACTGTACTTCACATTTACTGACATTAAGTTTCATCTGACACAAATCTGCTCAAGCCTGTATGCTGTCCAAGTCCCTCTGTAATGATTTAATGTATTCCAGCTTATCTGCCAACCCACCTATCTTGGAATTTTGTGCAAACTTAACCAGCTTCTTGCTTATATATTATTTAAATATTTTAAAAATAGTAGTACCCTAGCAGTGACCCCCGTTGAAATTCAACTCTTAACCATCAGACAATTCTGATAAGGTTCATCACACCATCACCCTCTGCTTCCTGTGTCTGAGCCAATTTTGCACCTACCTATAAACATCATCCTGAACTCCAGCATCTTTTAGTTTGATGCTCAACCTCTTATGTGGCACCTTATCAAATGTTTTCTGAAAGTCCAGATAAATATTCCTTGTAGAATGCCAGCATTTAGTAAAACGTTACCTCCCTCTTTTGAACCCATGCTATCTTTTCAGTAAAACTCCTGTAATCGCAATATCTAGCTCAATTTTATCCTTAATTCTGTCCATTAATTTTCCTGTGATCCACATTAAGCTTATTGGCATGTAGTTGCTTGCAGCCTGAACACTTTTTTTATATAATGGGATAGATAATATTCTCCATTTTCCAGTTACTTTGGGATTTCCCCAGTGTGCAGTGATCCCTAAAAATTTGCATTAAGGGTTTATATATGTACTAGCTAACCTCCTTAAGAACTGGAGGTAAAATATTATCTGGTCCTGGAGATTGGTTTGATTTCAGCCTATTTGACCTAAGCATTATGTCTCCCTCTAAAATTTTTAACTTACTCAATACTGCTGGGAGGTTATCTATTTCCCTCACATGTTAAGACCTCACCAAAATTCCTCTTTTCTGTTCATGATGCACTTCACCTCCTCCTTGACTGTTCTTTTTCTACTAAAATAAATCTTTTGCTTTATATTCTATAGTCCTCTCTGTCTTTTAGCCTCCCTAATATCCTTCTTAATGGTTGCCCTCATGTTCTCATATGCCCTACAAATCAGCAGCTGCTTTTTTAACTCTTTACTGATCTACTGTAGTGTTTTTTTAATTTTCTACTAATTCCAAATCTAGGTATGTACCTGTCGTGCATTACATGTAAAATGTTTTTAAACCTGTTTTATTGCCCCTTTACCATCTCCATATGTAAATGCTTATCCCAGTCTATCCTCCTTATCCGCCCTACAAAAGTTATACTTAATAGTTTAGTCTTTGCTGTCTTCCAAAACACTGAGAACTGTGGTCACTTGACCCTAGTGGTTCTATCCCCTTTATTCACACAATTCTACCCTGACTATTACTAAATTCTAAATCCAGACAGGCTTCTCCTCATGTTGGTGCTTTAATATACTGTGTTCAACAGTGGCCGATTACTTCTAAAAACTCCTGCTCATGCTCTGCTATTTGAAAGGTAAACCTAGTTAATACTCAGGTAGTTAAATTCCCCCAGGAGTATAATATCCCCTCCTCTAAACTTGCCTTTTTAATATGATGTGCATTGAAATTGTTTGCATCGAGTGATCTATAACACACTCCTAAAAGCCACATGTCCTCACAAAGATGGGGCTCATTGCCCAACTGAAGGGGACTTGCTTTTAAGTTTTGTTTGGACATAAACAGCAACCCCACCTGCTCTGCCTAACCTTCCTAAAATGTATGTATGCGACTATTTTATACTCATCCCCATCTTTGTTATTTAGCCAGCTGTTATTGTTGTAATATCATAATTATGCTCTGCTACATACAACTACAACTGATTTGTTTTATTTTTGATACTTGTAGCATTAAGGCCAGCTATTTTTAACTGTTACTTGTAGGTGTGTGCGATATACATCGTTTACGATTATATCTTAATTGCTGTTTTAACGATGTGCGAGATTAAATTATCGAGTATGTAACTCACTTTGCAAAAAAAAGAAACAGAGTTCAATCACTAATGCAACAGCATAGACCACTGCACATGCACAAAGCGAGTTGCGTAGGTGTGCACGTCCAGTAAGCCGCAAGTTAGCATCGCTCCCTGCCTCAAAATGAGCGAACAAACAGCGCCAGATGATAAAACAGGCTAACCATCTACGTCGCCAGAGTTAATTGCCAGACGTGGTTCATTCTCGCTCACATGGCAGTGGTTTGGTTTTGAAAAGACTGATGTTGCTCAAAAGACGGCAATCTGCAAACTATGTGGTAAATCGGTTGCCGTTAAAGACAGCTCGACAACTAACTTGTTTCACCATTTGCGAACTAACCACCGTACAGTATTACGAAGAATACGAAAAGCTTAAGGAGTCAACTGTCCAGCACAAGTCTAAAGTAACCAAGGTACAAGCACAAAAACACACTCTGCAAACTTTAGCAGACTCATTCTGCAAAAAAGTGCCTTACAACAAGAAAAGCAACAGATGGCATGACATAACAAACGCCGTCACCAATTACAGTGGTGTGAAAAACTATTTGCCCCCTTCCTGATTTCTTATTCTTTTGCATGTTTGTCACACAAAATGTTTCTGATCATCAAACACATGTAACCATTAGTCAAATATAACACAAGTAAACACAAAATGCAGTTTTTAAATGATGGTTTTTATTATTTAGGGAGAAAAAAAATCCAAACCTACATGGCCCTGTGTGAAAAAGTAATTGCCCCCTTGTTCAAAAATAACCTAACTGTGGTGTATCACACCTGAGTTCAATTTCCGTAGCCACCCCCAGGCCTGATTACTGCCACACCTGTTTCAATCAAGAAATCACTTAAATAGGAGCTGCCTGACACAGAGAAGTAGACCAAAAGCACCTCAAAAGCTAGACATCATGCCAAGATCCAAAGAAATTCAGGAACAAATGAGAACAGAAGTAATTGAGATCTATCAGTCTGGTAAAGGTTATAAAGCCATTTCTAAAGCTTTGGGACTCCAGCGAACCACAGTGAGAGCCATTATCCACAAATGGCAAAAACATGGAATAGTGGTGAACCTTCCCAGGAGTGGCCGGCCGACCAAAATTACCCCAAGAGCGCAGAGACGACTCATCCGAGAGGTCACAAAAGACCCCAGGACAACGTCTAAAGAACTGTAGGCCTCACTTGCCTCAATTAAGGTCAGTGTTCACGACTCCACCATAAGAAAGAGACTGGGCAAAACCGGCCTGCATGGCAGATTTCCAAGACGCAAACCACTGTTAAGCAAAAAGAACATTAGGGCTCATCTCAATTTTGCTAAGAAACATCTCAATGATTGCCAAGACTTTTGGGAAAATACCTTGTGGACTGATGAGACAAAACTTTTTGGAAGGCAAATGTCCCGTTACATCTGGCGTAAAAGGAACACAGCATTTCAGAAAAAGAACATCATACCAACAGTAAAATATGGTGGTGGTAGTGTGATGGTCTGGGGTTGTTTTGCTGCTTCAGGACCTGGAAGGCTTGCTGTGATAGATGGAACCATGAATTCTACTGTCTACCAAAAAATCCTGAAGGAGAATGTCCGGCCATCTGTTCGTCAACTCAAGCTGAAGCGATCTTGGGTGCTGCAACAGGACAATGACCCAAAACACACCAGCAAATCCACCTCTGAATGGCTGAAGAAAAACAAAATGAAGACTTTGGAGTGGCCTAGTCAAAGTCCTGACCTGAATCCAATTGAGATGCTATGGCATGACCTTAAAAAGGCGGTTCATGCTAGAAAACCCTCAAATAAAGCTGAATTACAACAATTCTGCAAAGATGAGTGGGCCAAAATTCCTCCAGAGCGCTGTAAAAGACTCATTGCAAGTTATCGCAAACGCTTGATTGTAGTTATTGCTGCTAAGGGTGGCCCAACCAGTTATTAGGTTCAGGGGGCAAATACTTTTTCACACAAGGCCATGTAGGTTTGGATTTTTTTTTCTCCCTAAATAATAAAAACCATCATTTAAAAACTGCATTTTGTGTTTACTTGTGTTATATTTGACTAATGGTTAAATGTGTTTGATGATCAGAAACATTTTGTGTGACAAACATGCAAAAGAATAAGAAATCAGGAAGGGGGCAAATAGTTTTTCACACCACTGTACATCGCGAAAGATATGGTGCCAATTCAAGTGGTTGAGAGAGATGGTTTTAAACAACTTTTGAATACTTTAGACCCAAGGTACACACTGACTGGCCGAAAATATTTCAGTCAAACAGCTCTGCCTAAGTTGTATGATTCGTGTCACCAAACTCTGATGCATAAACTGCAAAAGATTTCACATTTTGCCACAACAACGGATTTATTGTCAAGCCGAACATCCGAGCCATACCTTTCCCTGACGGCGCATTTCACTGAAGAAAACTGGCAACTGCAAAGCTTCTGTTTACAAACATCCTACTTCTCACAAGATCACACTGGCGACATCATTGCGCAAGGTCTGAAAGATGCGCTGGCATCATGGTCACTGCGAGAAGACCGCATGGTTTGCATGACAACAGACAGTGGGGCTAACATTGTCAGTGCACTACAGATTAATAACTGGAAGAGGCTACCTTATTTTGGGCATAGGCTTCATATTGTGATTGGTGAGTAATTTGGGGTTCCTCTGTAAAGTGCAGTTTAGGTTAAATTGATCTTATTTATTATGACGTTTAAAAATACAAAAAGACCTGATAAGTAGAGCTATAGATGACAAAAATATAATTCAATATAATTTCAAATACATTATCTTGGAATTATCGTTATCATCAAAGTCCCAGAAAATATCGAGATTTTTTTTTTTTTTTTTTTCCCAATTTCGCACACCCCTAGTTACTTGTTTTACTTTTGCATTTAAACCTTGGTTAAGAATTTGCATTACTATGCATCTTTATTTTTACACTATTGTTTGTTTCTCCTTGTACAGTTCTAAACCTGGGCTGTCCTAAACTCCCTGCCCCACCATACCCTAGTTTTAAAAAATCCTTGACTAACCTACTCGTACACCTCCCCAACACATTAGTGCCCCTTTCCGGTTCTGATGTAACCCATCACGGTGGAACAGGTCCTACGTGTTCCAAAATCAGTCCCAATGCCACATAAACCCATACCCTTCTACCCTACACTAAGATTTGAGCCATGTGTTAAGAGTTCTAATTTCTTCAGTCTTACCTGGATCAGAACATGGCACAGGCACAACAGAGAAGACTACCTTGTCAGTTCTGCTCCTCAGACTGGCATCTATCTCTTTAATTTTGGATGGCAGAAGTGACAGACTACCCTTATGTATTCACTTGTTCCAACGTGAACAATGACAACTGGATCCACCCCTGGTCTGGCCAAGAGCCTATCCACCCTTCCAGAGAGGTGTTCCTCCTGTGCTCACTGTTTCTGAAGCAAACCTGTCCTTCAATCCACCTAATGATTGAGTCCTCAACTGTCATTACCTCTCTCTTACTGGGAACAGGTTTAAGATGGCCCTTTGGGGCTCCTCATCCCTGCCTACTACTTCAGAATCTTCGGAGACATTGTCCAGCTCTGTAAGGATCTGAAAATGGTTAGACACTTCCAATTCTGCGGTTGATGCCCCAGTTAGTACTCTTTATCTTGTGACTGTGACACACCTATCTCTGTCTGGTCTGGAATCTCCTCCCACGCCACCTTAGGGGTACAATCCATCTCTCTAAAAGACACTTGGGCCAGGTCTGCCAATTCTCAACTACAACATAGGTCAGCCATCTCCTCCTCCAGTTCAAACTCCCCGAGTTTGAGATTCTGGATCAGCTGGCATCTCCTGCAGATGCAGCCATCATAGAACACTGACTCCTAAAGGCCATTCTCTAAAAAGACCAACATCTAACAAAACTTGCATTGCACTGGCCTCATTATTAAAATTTAACTTTGGGTTACTAAAACTGCTCAACCTTTTTGCATTAAATTTAAATGATTTAACTTAAATGGCTAAAATTAACCCAAAAAAAATATATTAAAGAACTGATACGTTAATCTCCTGTAATATTCTCGCCCTTGACTGCCTGCTGTTTGTTTTTCTATTAGGTTTAACTTTATTTTCTTTCTTTTTCTCTCATAACTCTTCACACCACATATTATTTACTTAGAAGCTCTCCAGTATCACCATTTTAATTTCTTTTTAATATGGAACCCTTATGCTCTTAACTGCTGTACTTTCCTAACCACTAATAACTGTTCAATCTTGAAAATCTTGCTTACTGAATATCCGCTGCTAGTTAATTTCTTAGTTTATTGTCTGCTCCTACAGTCGATTTGTGCCAAATCGGCATCTTTACTCTAGCTGCCTGCCTACGTGCCAAGGAGCCTTTCTCTTTACTACTTTGAAGTCAGACACTGCCCTTTTTCCCCCACTTAGGAATCACGGTTTCTGTTACTTATAACTATTCGTCACACAAATAGCAAGAGCATGTACACATAACAAGTAACTTTACCAAACATACCCCCAAACATCCAGCTGCTTTTGCCACTGTTTGGATGAAAAAAACGCAAAAATACCTTCTATAAGGAAAAAGAAAAACATTGAAAATTCATGCACAGTTCCTTTGCAGCAACCAAAACACATTTTTTTGGAGGAAAATTAATTTTTTTTAAATAACTTTCACACCACAGAAAACAACTCTCGGCCGCTTCTCTTTCGTTTCCAGTGTTCTGACATTTTTTCATTTTTTAATTTATTTATTTATTTATTTTTATGTCTTATAGTTTCTTTCAGTTCCTAAATTTAGCAGTATATCAGGGTGGGGTGTTGCATTCTGGTTGTACATGCAAGAAAAACTCTCACTCGGTACATATGGTTTAGTACAACTACATTTGAAATGAAACCAGTTAAGATGTAGCATTTATCATTACTTCAGAATAAGAAGGAATAATGGCATGTTGGAAGAGGAAGGGCTACCAATTTATAAAGAGTTTTAGTTTTACTTCCAAGTGCCTTGTTTTTCTATGCTTATATATTGAGAAAAGATTATTAATTATTAAAACATACATAATATGCTGTGCAGTACCCTAATACTATAATATATATATAGTATATACTGTTACTTTTTGACTTGCCTGCTGTTCCACAGAATTGGTTTTGTGTGGCAGTGGAATTAGTACAGTTATCTAGTACAGACATGTAAAACATTAAATCCAAAGTATAAAGTAATTTTCTCTCTCCAAAGTCTTAGCTGATATAGACTAATATCATCTAACCTGAAACAGTTTTGAAATATTTGAAGTATTTTTTTATTTATCGGTAATATATTTGTTTCCCAATTCTTCTTGAAGTGCATTAGATTTTTGCATACAAATTCTATATTTTAAGGTACTAAAAAAGAAGAGCAAGAATGTTTTGTACATTTGTACCAGAATAAATGATTTCTTTATTGAATTAAAATTTCCATATTTTCTTTTTTAAATTAAAATTTCAGATTTTTCTTAAAGCCACTAGACCACAGCAGTTAGAATGCCATCCTTAAAATATTTGCTTTTATTAAGTTTCTAAAATACCTTTGCAGGTACGGAATGCGCTTCACTTCCAAGGTGCTGAAAAATTCCTTGTGTGCGAAATTTCCAGATACTTCCATTGCGGATATATATAAGGTTAGTATGAGATGCAGTCTTGTACAGCTTTAACTAAACACATTCTCCCAATTTCATTTTACTGCACATCTTGTGTAGAAATTAATGCAGTTTGGGAAACATGGTAATTTTGTGTCAAATCCCAATTTATCCTCCAAAGAAGTCTATTTTAATTTGTAAGGCAAATTGATATATATTGTTTTAATGCAGGTTAAGTGTGCAAATACCCAATGATGAACTGGTGCCTTGTCCAGAATTGTAGGCCCCAGCCCTGTGTGACGTTGATTTTGATTAAGTGGGTTTGAGAATAAGCTGTATGTATGTATTTGTTTTGTTGATCCATATTTGGCTGGTTTGTCTGTTTTCTTCCGGTAAGCTGATGGTTCTTTACCCATAATAAATACTAAAAGTGAAAGCAATGTGACTATGATATCTAATTCTGTGTTTTGGCTATACCTGACTCTTCAAGTTATACATATCTCTTCTGTCTTTGTCCACATCCTCAGTAGTGCAGCATAATAATATTTTTTACACTTCAAAAATGACTCTCTTCTGCTGTAAAATTACTGTCTATTTCCACAAGAAAACTTAACTTCTGTTTCATTTATTTACATATGCTGGATACCCTTGCTGTGTGTAATGATATAATGAAATAATCCTTCATTCTCAGACATCATAAACACCAGTTTAAGATTAATTGACCTAAAAGGCAACAATTGCTACAAGTCATTTCAATGTGCAGGAGTAATTTGTCAGGAAAAGAATTGCATGAACTTTATCTACAAGGCATTAGTGTTTGGTGTAGTATAGTCATGTTTATGTATAAATACATATAGTAAGTATTACGCTTTACAGTTTGTGTCTCTATATGTATATATGAAAGTGTGTATGTACACGTGTGTGTGTGTGTAAAAATATATGTATATTTGGGCTGTCACTCAAATACAGTTTTTAATCACAATCAGTTGCAAAGTGTCACTCAATTGCATGTTTAACTAAGGTAGTTCAGCAGGGTCCAATAGTCCTCTGTGAATGTAACTGCTGTACAATTTTTTAGCTGATCAAACAGCAAGGACATGAGTCAAATAAACCCTTGAAACATGATATAATTGGCCCATGTTAAGGTAATATGTAAGTAACTGAAATATTTAGAAATACTGTTACAGTTTTCTTAGTCTTAAATTGTGTTGAACTATTATTATGAAACTAAAAGTAGTATTTCTTACCTCCCTCCCCTCCACCTAATATTGTGTTTAGAGATTTTAACAAGTGATTACAAGCTGCTTCTTGTGTGGTTGTGTATATTTTCGTTTTTCTTATACACATGAAAGGATTTTTTAATGAATTTTTTTTAATGTAAGAGTAGTAGCAAGGTTTGATAAAGAATAAAAAATTAAGCTAAAATTTCCATATTTTTCTTTATTTGCAAATATTATACAGTTACATATGAATTCATATCAAAAGAATTTGTACAATTATTTCTAGTTAAATATAACACCAGGGCAAAAAAAAGAGGAAAATAACTAAATCATTTCTGATATTTGAGTATCTTTCTGTTTTAGAAAGTCACTAGCCATCCCCTGCGGCTTCAACCGCGTTTTAGTGAAACAGGACAGTGAGGAGGGCCCGGCCCAGCTCTCTACTCCTAACGTCACTCTTCCCCCTCCCCTCAGAATGTTCAAGCAAATTATAGGAAAAAACAAAAATCTAAATCCGTTAAGTATTTCTCTCGTTCGCTAACTAAGTGGAGTTAAGGTTACGCCCCAAGGCACACGCGTGAGTAAGGACGGCCCCGCAACCTGATGAGTCTCTCTCAGATTTGCACTAATAAATCGGTACCGCAAGCGAGCTATGATACTTAGCATGATGAGAAAGTCGCAAAATCAATGGACTGTTAAAGCAAATTATGGAGAAAACCCAATCTAAATCCGTTAAATAGTTCTCTCGTGAAAAGAGGACAGACATACAAACGGATCTAAAAAAAGTAAAAAATTTCGCACCTTTACCACAAAATTTTTAAAACCGTTTCTCAGCAAGCACCTATGAGCCAAGGGTAACCTACATTCCAAATTTCAAGTCCTCATGGTTCGGGAGATTTTGTGATAGGTGAGTCAGTGGTATTTGGCTTTATACACACACTAGCAAAATACCCGCGCTTCGCAGCGGAGAAGTAGTGTGTTAAAGACGTAAAGAAAAAGAAACATTTTAAAAATAACGTAACATGATTGTCAAAGTAATTGTTTTGTGTATTTGGCGGCAGCATCACGAAGTTGTTTTCGTCTAGCTGCATCAGAAAATGTACCACGACGTCTGACACGCCTCCTTTTTAGTGTTTTCTCACAGCTTGGATTGCTGCTGTCATAATCGGTTTGAGTTTCATGG
>JANRMT010062854.1:41785811-41803938 GCA_026402145.1 Polypterus bichir lapradei
ATATATCTCGCCCCCTATCTACCAGAATATATATATATCTCGCCCCCTATCTACCAGAATATATATATAATATTATTGTCAAAGTCAGGTTGCAGTTTTTGTTTCCAGTTCTGCTTCTACCTTCAAACTATTCCTGTATTTATTTTTAGAGGAAGCATGAAGGTTACCAAACATTGGCAACTGTATCTGAAAGAATAATTTTCCACAGTTCATTGATACTAATAACACTAACATGCAATGTTGGATATGTGTATTTTATTATTAATAATTGTTAAAATTCACCTTTGTTCTTCATTGTATATTAGTTAGCCTTAGTTTGTCAGTTTCTAAAACTTGTCTAAAAGTGATGGCATATCAAACAAGTTCACCAAAACTAAACATCTTGTAATGCTGCAGGACCAGACCTGAGTGAGAGACAGACTGTAAAGCCTGCTCATGCAAAAGGGTGAAGTTTGGGGTTTTGGGGGGGCAGGTGAAAAAGTAAAGACTTACCTGTAAGAAACTTGTAAAAATCCATCAGTTTTGGCACACTGTAGAACACTTTAATTTGGCACATCCAATAGACGCGGAAGAGGAGAACGGGGATAGAAAAGAGAGGGGAGTGAGTCTCACAGCAGGTGTGTATATTTTCACAGATATTCTATTAGGTTAAAGTCTGAGATTTAACTAGGCTATTGAAATACAGTCAGAATTATCCCAAAGCCACTTCAGCGTTTGTCTTGGCTATATGCTTTGGGTCATTATTGTGTCGAAAGATGAACTGTTGCCCCAGTTTGAGGATGCGTAGGTGGTAGAGCAGAATTGCTTCATGAACCTGTTCCTGCCTCTGAGAAGCACCCCCATAAAAGGTTATGAGCAGCAGCTGGCCCTCACCAGATATAGTGCTTGAAGCTCTGCTTAAAGAGTTCAATTTTATCTTGTCAGACAAGAACATCTCTTAATCATACTTTCAAAGTCCTTTAAATGCTGTTTTGGCAAACACCAGGTGGAATGTCATATGCGTTTTACTCAAGAATTACTTCTTTCTAGCCACACTATTATAAACACGTGTTTGATAAAATGCTGCTGAGATGATCGTCCCTCCAACAGGGTTTACTATTTCAGCAGAGGACTTCTAAAGCTTTGTTAGTTACCATTCAGTTCTTGATCCCCTCCCTAACTAAGTCCCTGTTTCCCCAGTTTGGTCAGATGGCAAGCTCTAGAAATAAAGTCCTGGTAGTTCTAAACCTCTTCCCTTTCACAATAACTGATTATACTTTGCTCCTAGAAACATGTTTAGTTTTAGAAATTATTTTATATTCTTGCCCTGATTTCTGTCGCACCACAATTTGATTGTGAGTGATTACAGAGAGTTCTTTGGATTTCATGTCTTGGTTTTTGTTCTGACGTTTTGATTTATGGGACCTTATCTACTTAGGCATGTGCCTTAACAATGCCCAATCAATTCTGTTGGCCATAGGTGGACTGCAGTCAAGTTCTGGACACATCTCAAAGATAATTAAAGCAGGCAGAATGAACCTTAAAACAGTTTGGAGTCCCACAGCGTATGGTCGGAATACTTATGAATGAGAAGTTTCAGTTTTGAATTTTAACAAATTTGCAAAACTTTCTGAAGATATATTTTCATTTTATCATTATGTGTTATTAAGGAATATCAGATAATAAAAATATTTACTGATGTGTATGATGTTTCAGTGGTAAAAATGGACTATCAAACTCCTAGAAGTTGTTATCAAATAGTTTTTAATTATGTAAATATTTTTACATAAACATATTTTAACCTGTCTATTTTATTTCTGTCTGCTGTTGGATGCACCTGGGAAAGCAAATTTCATGTTTTCTTTTGTAATCATAACTAAATAAAATCTTTGAATGTGAACCTTGTGTAGATTGAAAGGAAAAAATGGAAAATGTATCCATTTAAAATTAAATCTACAACAGAAGTTTGCTGAAAATAAAGTGGTCTGAATGCAGTCTGAATGCATTCTGAATCATGTGTATACAGTATATGTAGTGTGGTGTGTGTATATGTATATAGTGTATCTGTATTGGTATATATGAACCATTCTACAAAGTATAACATTTCATGGATGTATTTTTTTATTCCCTCCCCTCTTCTGCAGATTGTGGGAAATTTGCTTTATTACCGGTATATGAATCCAGCTGTGGTAGCACCAGATGGTTTTGACATTGTGGATTACTCTGCTGGTGTTGTTTTACATCCGGATCACAGACGTACACTTGGATCCATTGCACGGGTGCTACAGCATGCTGCTGCTAATAAGCTATTCGAGGGGGATAGTGCCCATCTACAGGCTCTCAATGATTACATCTCACAGACTCATCTGCGTTTCAGGTATTAATTTCTGATTAAGATAAGATACCCTGCAAATGCAAAATTTATATTTTATATATTCATTTCTAGGTTAACTGAACACAACTGCCACCAAGAAAACTGTTCCTATGTTTTTTTTTTTTCTTAGCAAAATAAAAACATTTCTGAGTAAGCCTCACTTGAATAACCATTGTTTGCTGTGTTTCTTGTTAACTCAAGACGAGCTTAGGCAATCCACAATTATTTACCCACTTGTTACAGTTAAGTAGCTCTGACAGCCGATCATTGATAACATCAGTCATGGTTCAAAAAGCTCAGAGGAGAGTGTAAACTGAGTACCTGTGACTTTAAGCATGAAACTGATGTGATGGATGGTGTGCTATGGGACAACTTTGAAAAGTTTTGAATTTTCTTTAATTAAAGATAAATAAATAAATTAGAAGAACATGTCACAGAGGCAGAAGCAGTCCTTTCAGCTGTTGATCAATAAAACAGTAGCTGATCTACAGAAATTTTTAAAAAAAATGCATCTTTAATGTGCTATTGAGAATGCAAAAGAAGTTGTGTGGCAATGTATAGCAGACCAATGTCTAAGTACATTATGGTTCTGTATTAAGTTAAATATTTAAGACATTATTCACATTAAAAAAATATAAATGTATTAGTTTGTGAACTTCATACTTGAAACACTTTAAACAAGTAATTATTCAGTAGCAATATTAAGCACATTTGGCAGCAATTTGAAATTATATGCAAAAACATAACTGTTAGAATATACAGTACATTTACGTTATATTCAAACATATATTGCACATTTAGCAGTCAAATAGAAAGATGCAGTATCTGTCACTGTTGTGTTGCTCCAATATCACTCCTACTGAATTAGTATTCACTTACTGGGATGTCTGAATACACAATACAGCTGGCCTTACAAGTCAATGTCATTTAAATGAACTAACCTATGCATTGATGCTATGAAAAGTTTATAGTTTACACAGTCAGCCGATAATGAGCTTGATAGTATCGTTATTTGCACAGGAGTGCAGTCTGTTGTGCCAATGCCATTTGTAAAGCTTAAATAACCCTATTTAGTGTCAATGTTACAGCTTTGCATGAATGCATTTTGCAAAATTCACTTGCCACTTGCATTTAAAGGTTTTGCAGTTTTGTAGTCATCAGGAAATGCCAAGGGGTCTGTGCTGTCCATTCTTAACACTTGTTATGGACAATCCAAGTTCCCTCAATTATCAGATTTTCTAAGGAATAGATACAGCTTGGATGATCTTACAGGGTTATTGAAAGCAAAGTTACTTATGCATTGAATGTAACCACAAACATCTGTGTGAAAAATCATCATCCCGAATACCAGACCAGACATCACAATTTTTATAATGATTGTATTTGTTTTACTGGTATATCCTCCATTATGAAACATATTGAATTTTTAATATCTTACTCTTAGAAGGAAAAAAACCAATATGGACTATAATAAAAACAACAAGAACACTGAATGTATTTAATATTTGAGGTGTGCAATTGAATATATTAATATGTATGTCACTCTTTACTACTTTACAATGTACATAAAAATACTATTATAACTTGTATCAAAAATGACAAAGAGCTTCCTTTCTAATCCTTATTTGTCCTGGAGGCTTAAAAGCTCCAGTACACAAGAACAGGAGCACACCTCTGTTGATCCTATAAGGTCTTGAAGTACATTATTAGTTTCCTTTGTATGGTGTTAATTAAAATTAGAGAACAACTTAGCTCTTCCTAAATTTCAAAATAGCTCCTTATACTCATTTGAAGTGATCCTAACTGGTATAAAAGGGCAGATTTTAAGCATATTTCATAATTTAAATAAATTCTAAACTTGAAGAAAAACTGTGATCAAAATTAGAGAACACTTTCAGATACCTACCAGTTATTGATGTTAATCTGGCACCTGGTGCTAATTTCCTTAATTATCTGACAAGCCCTATTTATATGGAAGCACTCCTAATAACTTTGCAGGATTTCAAGTAGCTCTAAGGTGACTGAAACTGCAGGGTGTCCAGATTAAGGGCAAAAGGTTAACCTTTTTACAATGCTTTACAATGACACAAATTCATTGAAGTCCCCATAAAAGGCTGGTTGTCCACATAAGACATATGTACAAGAGGACATGATAATGTGGAGATTCTCAATGGGGAATCAGTTGAACACTGCTGCTAGAATTGCTCACCAGTTCAGTGCTGAACAGGGTAAGGATTTGTTTCGGCATACAGTACAGTGTCTCTTCCTTAAAGACAATTGGACTGAAAGCCCATTCTGCAGTGACGAAGTCTCTCATCAGTAAAAAGAATCAAAAGACTAGACTAAGCTATGCTGAGGAGCATGTTGTATGGAGAGAGGGAGAACTGGTCCAGAGATCACTGCAAGTGTAATTTATTTTGGTCTGATGGGAAACATTACATTTAGTGTCAGACTGGGGAAAGATTGAACCCAAAGTGTGTGTGTGTGTGTGTGTGTTTTTTTTTTTTTTTTTAAGTAAAATTTTAAGGAGGAAACATCATGGTTTTGGAAATGTTTTCTGCAACAGGAGTTGGGCCTTTTATATAGCTACTGCAAATGTTATCAGAACCTGCTTCAGCAACATGTGGTTCCTTGCTTTTGCAATTTTCATGCAAAACAATGCCCCCTAACAAAGCAGTTCTTTGAAGCTAACAACATTGAAATAATGAAATGGCCAGCCCCGAGTCCAGATCTAAACCAGATTGAGAATCCCTGTAAAATTGTTGTTGAAAAGGTTAATTTTAAGAAATCCATTACAGTTACTGAACTTTGGAAGAGACTGGAAGAAGCATGGACCCAGATCAAAGCATAGCAGTGTTAAAAACTAGTGATGTCTTACGGATGCAGATGTGTTGAAGTAATTGAAAGCAAGGGCCTCTAAAATTTGTACTAATTACTGAATGCTTTGAACTTCCAAAAATTTTAGCTGTAATCTCCTTTTGTGCTATAATGGTTACTGCTCTCTAATTTTGATCACTGTGTTTTCTGTAAAATGAAGGTATTTGTTGAAGTGCCTTGATTATTTGAAAAACATGCTAGTAGGACTGTAATATACCCACAGCTAATATTCTTGCAAATTTTGAGCAGTGACGATTAACAATATTTCAGAAAAAGAAAGTATTCATAAATTGTATTCTAATTTTGATCACCACTGTATTACATTACTATGAACTTTTTTGTGCTATTTAGGGTTTGTGGTTTACTAACTTTGAATTGGTACTTTATAACTGATCATTTAAACATTATGGAAGATACCTTTTTTTTTTTTTTTTTTTTTTTTTTTTTTTTATAACCTATTTTTGATTACTATATCCTATAGTCTGTCGCCAACATAAAAAAGCAATGGGAACGAATAGTGTAATTTAATTATGGTATTATTTTATTAATTCTTGTTGTTTTTAAATGAACAGTTTAGCTTTTAGTCTTTTACAACTTTGCAGCGAACATCAGGTTAATTTAAACGATTGTGTAGATATGATTGCAGCAAAATGAGAAATGTGTAAAAAATGAAAACCCTGAACCTTTCTCTGAGGTTTTGTTTTTCATCAAATATTAATTTCATGATCTCTCAATCCATAACACTACTTTAGTCTGATCTGTACCAATCTAAATATGATGCTTAAGATATCATATTTGGTGGAACCAAAATCAGCTGAGATAGTCCCACCTTGTCAATTTAAGTGACACTTACGCCCTGAGCATGCGGTGTTGAACACCCTCCAAGGTCCCTCAGGTTTGGTCTTGGAGTGACACAGTGGCTGCAGGCTTTTGTTTTCTTACCTAATTTCCAAAGGAGAACTCAGTCATGGCTGGTAAAATAACTTGTTTAATTATATGGCTTTCATTTTGCCACACTAGGTAATTTTTTTTTTCAAGGATATCATCGAAGTGACTTGTGGCTCTGAAGAAATTAGTAAATCTCAGTTATTTGCATTTTACCTTCTACTTCTTTCCAAATATTCAGACAGATACTTCATGATGAACACAGAGAGGTATAAATGAGACCAAATATTGTGAGATGGTGGCCCGTTTGTCATTCAAATCTCATTGTTAATTGATAGCTTATTAAAAGGAATTAAAAGTGGATGGAATCTTCAAAGGCAAGTTAACTAAAATAGAACACAAAAATGTTGCATGAGTAGTAATTGGCTTTAGCATCAATCATTTTCTTCTAATTAAGCAATTTTAAGGAAACAAAAACTTGTAACTGCTGTGGCTTTCCAGGACCTAGCTATAGAGGATCTCTGCTTTAGAGAGTTCATCTTAGTAATGAGAACAGTTCTTGTTTATTCAGTACAAGACTTGGATATTCTGGACTGTGTATTTCATTTGAAGCTAGACAGTTTACTGTAGTATACATATATAAGGCTCATTTAAGGATTTGGTTCTGGTATGGTAGAATGTTATCATATTGAATGTTTTAAAGTATTATACTGAATAAAATTAACTAAACCGTGTTTCTCAGTTTTTAGTACTGTATCTTAATAACAGAACACATTTTGAGAATGTTTCTCTTCATTCTTGACAAAGTGTTTATGTCAACAGTATACCCTATGATTTTTGGTAAACATATTTTTTTTAACAGAAAATGTACTGTATTTGTTTAAAGGAATTTTTTTAAGGCAGCATGCGAAGTTCCTAATCCTGAAGAAAGATTCAATGTGAATGAATATTCAGAAATGGTGGCTCTCAACAAACCAGTCATCTACATAACTCTTGAAGAACTTATCAGTACTCATCGGGTATGTAACTAACATAATGTGTGTAGAGTAGAAGAGAATTTCAAATGCGTTGTTAATATGTCCTTTGAGTTAAAAACAAACATGATATAAGCACATAGTTAATGCTTTAAAACAATGGAGGCCTAGCTTGTGTCCAGCAGGCAAAAACATAAAACTAAATAACATTTTTGCAATGAAACTTTATATTAATTATTTTTAAATGTGGTAATCAGTTTCGTTTCATAGCACATTGTTAAGTGCTGCAGTCTAATGTACCTTGTGTTCTGTGTTCTAATCCTAGTACCGGTTGTTTTCTTTTTGGACATTTCTTTCATACACACCAGTTTCCTCCTACATCAATACAGAAATTGGCTGTAGGACAACTAATGCTTCTAAATTATCTCTGTGTTGAATGTGTGTGCATGTCTGTGTGCGGTGCGATAGACTGCATTTTCAATTTCAGCTGGATCCTGCCTTACATGCAGTATTTTTAGGGTCATATTTGAAAGACATTGGCATATCTACAACCCTCAATTAAATTAAGTGGGTTTAAGAATATAATTGTATGTTTAAAAAAAATAAAATAAAATAATGCACAGACCACTTACTTTACAGTGGCCTGGTTAGTATGAACGTCTTATTTTGGATATATTCTATTTCTGTACTTTACTAAAATTTTATTTTTATTCTTTCAGTTATTAGTGAAATTGTGTCTATGAAATAGCACGGCAAGTTTAAACTTTGATGTATTTTTTCTAATCACTATTCCTAAAAATGTGTATTCAATTATATGATGTTAATTTGTGGATCTTTTGTAATTATTGTTTATAGTCTTATTTAAAAATTTTGTTGTTGTGCCTAGTTCAAAAATTGCAAACTTTTTTGCTTATTTTCAGCTATTATTAGAGCACCAGGACTTGATTGCTCCAGATCACGATGACCCTCTTCACGAGCTCTTAGACGATTTGGGAGAGGTCCCCACTGTGCAGTCACTTATTGGTAGGAGATTATAATCCCAGTTCTGCCAAAGTAGTTTTATGCCATATACACAACATTAAACTATACTAGTTTAATTATGGATAGTATGTTAAGAGTTTTGGGTATTTTAATATTACTATTCGGCACACATTATATTTCCTTCATATTCTGTATTCATGTTTTTCTACCATGTCTAGGAGAGAGTATGGTTCAACCCACTGATCCAAATGCTGAACAGTTACTGGCCAACTACGGCAAGATAGAAGTATCCCTAACATTGGCAAATAAGTTTGATATTTTCAAAAGCAGTGAAGATCAGCCAGATATAAAGGGACTTCTTCTGAGGTATATTAATAATCAATTGTAATTGTAGTAATGTAACCATTCAGACTTTGAAAAGGATTTTGTTGAACATTGCAGTTCATCTAATTCAAAAAGTAATCAAATCTAGTGTTTGCTTTTGCAATGTGAAATTTGTATGCACTAATAATAATAACTTTTGGGATATGATCACTTTTAAGCAATGACAGAAAGTACATCAGTCTAAATATAGAATATAAGCAATAGCAAATCTTCATCTGTGATCTCTCAGATATGATGGATGAATCTTTGTATGAATTAAAGTTTGCTCAGAAAAATTTGTTCTTTTAATATATATTTTAAAAAAGTGATTCTGCTTGTGTTTTTCTCTTGTAGTACCAAACAGTTAATCATTGATGTAATCAAGGCTCAGCAAGGTGACTCCCTGCCTTTAATACTAAGGACAGCTGCATCTGTCGAGCAGGCAAGTACTTCAGAGTTAAGATAACATATTAATATATTTTTTCAATGCATAACAGTTGTTTACACATTTTTTTACTGTTTTCAAATAAAGGTAGCTGAAAATAGGGAGATATTTATACTTTTTGCTTTTGTCTCTAATACATATCCTTGGTTTCCCTGGCATAGTGTACTTTAGAGTTGTGTTTAACGCGATTCCCTTAAATCTTACTGTGTTTGCTTCATCAATGGTATTATGAAGAAATCCTGAATGACTATTACTGAAACTCCCAAGGCTTCTGAGTTCTAGCTATAAATAAGCTCATGCATTTCTAACTGAACAGAATTTTTGTATTCCGTTAAATTGCCTGCAGCTGAATATTATGAAAGTGGAATAGACAGTTCTCTATTAAGTATTTTTAGATCTAATGATATTTTATACGTTTTGTTTTAGACTGAATACATTGAATTTTTTTTTTCTATTTCCCTGAACTGTTTTTGACTGTGGACTAGATTTTATATATTTTGTATTGCAGTAAGCCCCTCCAGAGCCCATTTTATACTGTTTAAAATTGGCCTTTCATGGAGGGCAGACAATGCTTTTTTTCTAATATTACCAGTTTATTTTGTGTGAAAACTGGCTAGATGTTTCAAAAGCATTAGAGCAAATGTCTTATGGAGCAATCATTTATCATTATTACAGCCACTTTCTGGACCTTTTAACTATTTATATGGCTTCTTTGGCCCAAATATTCAGAACTGAATAAAATTTGTATCACTTTCGGTTAGGTTTACTTAAAATTATATTAATTGATATTGGTTTTTATGTGATGTATTGTATAATATATCTTGTTTCATTTAGACATCTTACATTATGTTATAAAGCAATTTACCATACTGGTCACTGTGAAATGTGCAGTGTAAAATTTATCTTGAATCATTTAGCAGTTAATTTCCTAGAACAAAAAAAAAACAATCTGTTCAGGTTATGTATATAAACTAGTTTCATATTTTCAAGGGTGATTTCTCTGACTAGTGCCCTTCTTACCCATGTATTATTTACACAGATTGTTTGTATTTTTTAGTTCTTTATACTGAACGTTATTGGTGAACTTTTACTGTACCTGTAAATTTGTTGGATAGCTATTTTCTGCTTCTTTTTTTTCTTTTTTCTTTTTTTTTTTTTTTGAGTCTTCACGTCAGTTTATAATACTGGCATTTTACCATTTTTGCTTGAATGTGCACCTACTAACAATAATATTTAACTTCATATATTTATAAAACATAATTCTACTTAAATCCAGTATGCTATACATTGCTTGCCTTACACATGCTTTTCTACCCATCATTATGGTTAGAATGGAATCTGGCATTTCCATAATAAGCTATGATTAAGAAAAGTAACATCACATACTCAAAAACTGATGTCTCATTTTTAGAATAAGTAACTGAGTACACTGGAGGTCATATTCTTTGCCTTATTTAAAGAGAATTAATTCACAGCATATATCTAAATAGTACTTCTTTATATGGCTTTCATGAAGAAAATTACTATACCTGCTTCTTTTGATCATATCTTTTTCTAGAGTATAAACAAATCCTGACCATTATCCAGTTAGTTCATATGTTGTTGTTATTTCTAGTCTATTGCCTAATAATTCTAATAAGAAAACAAGACCTTATATTTCCAAGACAAGCTGAAAAATGAATTTAAATAAATAAGATACTTTCAAGATAAATTCCAAGAGGTTGGTACTACCTATGTACTAAAAAATAATCTTCCCATAAATTCTCTCTGTCACATATGGCAACCAAAGTAACAGTGAGGTAAAAAGATATAATTTGTTGCTCAATGCCTTGCTGAATGATAGAGATTTGAAAGTTTATGGGACATCGGGTGTCTTTTGGATCTGCTCCACTGGGATGACACGCATTTGAACCAGAAGAATATATTGAGAAGACATGCTATAAGCATAAGTTAGTCCAGGGCTTTGATTTGGAGAAGCAAGCTGACAATCTGTCAGGTTTAAGGCGTCAGACAATCATTTTTATTAAAATATAACACTGAATTTACTAGCCATCAAAGAATAAGCAGTGATAGAATCAGCAATAGATTCTAATTACTTCCTTTAGTGCTTTTAGTAATAGTTTTATTTGTTTGTAATTGTACATAACTATAACGTAATACCAATAACAGAAACCTGACTGAATCTGAAAGCAGCTGATGAATACAACATAAATGGATATACATCCAAGATAGCGAAGTGGTTTTAGGAGGGTATTATGAAATAGACAATTTAAATATGAACATGTATTGCAAATGGAAAGTTAACCACAGTTTAGTAAGTTTAATTGGGACCTATTAAATATAGGCAGGACACTTTCAGTGTGTTACAGAATCCCTACGGTAATTAATTGTGTGTTACAGTTTTAAAAGGAATGTTTAGATGCAGATTTTATATACCAGTGAAAATGCAACAAATCGTGACGCACTGTAACAGGAGTTTATAGATTACTTTTTTTTCTAGCTAGTCTGTTAAAATAGCAATAGTATAATAAAGAAATTAAAGCTGTAAAATTTGTTTAAGTAAAAATTGATTAGTTAGGCACAGTAGTTATTGCTGCTGCTTTATGGAGTAAGTATCTAGTGTTCAAATCCAGCATCAGGTTGATATTTGGAGTTTGTATGTTCTTCCAAGCTATGTGTGGGGTATTTCTCTGGGTACTCTGGTTCTCTTACTGCAGCCACAAAGGTCTGTATGTTAGGTAGATTGGCAACTCTAAGTTGGCCTTAATGGGAATAACTGAGTGTGTATGAAAGGGTGTGTATGTGTTGTTTTTGTTTGTGATGGATTGATGCCCAGTGCTGCTTAAATAAGCTCTAGCCCCTGTGGCTCTAAATTGGATTGTGTAAGTTTAAAAGTCGTGACCACCAGGGAGTGCTCCAGCTCCCCAAACACCTGATATAACACAGGCTTGGACACAAGTTCAGCAAACAAGATGATTTGTTTTCATTGATTTTAACTAGAACCTGATAACATTCCATGCAATTGGGTCAAACTTAACAAAGCAGAGCAATTTCAACCCCCACTCAAGAGAAATAAAGGAGAGCCAGCAACCAAAGCTAATCTATAAAATGAACAAGAAAGGAAGGGTATTTTTTTTCCTCGAAATAGAAGCTTATTCTAAAGTGTTATTTATTAGATCTTACCATATTTTAAAAAGGTTTTGAGCAGATCTTCTAAGGGTGAGGCCCGAACATGTGGCCCAGTGAGGCTGGAGCTAGATTGCAACATTCACATGTTGAATCTTGCCCTGGAAAGATTTTTAACAATTTTAAACAAGATAAAGCACTCAAAAGATTTGAAGTTGAATTATTGAATGCTTTGCACATATGGTGCTAGAGTGTATTCTGTGCATGGCTGCCTTCCATTCCTTTCCTGAAATATTAAGTGACAGATCCTTTCCCCAAACTACTCTTGGGTCTTTGGAAGGAAAGGATTTAAAATATTTTTATAAATTGCAGAGAAGCTATCTGAGTCTTCAAGTCTGATCAATGTTTCTTCTGAAATAGAACAAGGTGAGGAAAATTGGGCAAGTTCTATTTAGCAAAGTTTCTAGCTTGAAAGTAGTGGAAGAATTGTGTTGATGAGAAGTTGACTTTACACCATAATAATTCGTATGATGTGAAGACATTATCTGTATACAAGTCTTTAAGTGTTGTAATCCTGGACATTTTCCAGAGATTAAATAGTGTATGTATTTGAGAGGGTTGTTAAAGGTGGTTGTCATTTAGAGGTGCAAAAGATAAGTTTATTTCTGTCTTACAGTGCTTTCTACATGGGTTCCATATTCTGAGAGAATGAAGGGCAATTGGATTATTAGTGTATTATTGGTAATTTATATTAACTGGGGCACAGAGCAGGGAACATAAAGAACTGCAAGATTTTAAGTGTATTGAAAACAAGGCTTGTGTATTTTCATTGAGTTGTGTCAATTTCCAGGTCTTTATAGCTTGTATATTTGCTGCTCAGTAATAAAATTGAAAGTTAGGTAGTGCCATGCCCCCTTTTGCTTTTGGTCATTGTGTATGTGCAATGTGGATCTTTGGGGTGTTAGATTTAATGGGTGAATATATTATATTAAACAAACATCAAAGGTTTGAAGTTAAGTGTCTGCCTTTAATAAATCCGGTTTGGTCTTGTGAGATTACAGAAGGATGCACTTTCCCAATCCTTTTGGCTAGAACTTTGGAGAGTATCTTAACATCATTATACAGAAGAGAGATTGGTCTGTAGGATGCACATTGTACTAAGTCCTTATTTTTCTTAGGAAAGATGGTAGTTAATGCTTGGCAAAAAGTTTGAGGTAGAATTTTGTTGTCTTTATCTTCTATACACGTTGCTAATAATAGTAGAGTTAACTTATTTGAAATTTTTTTTATATAAAATTACACTGGGTAGCAATCAGGGACAGCTGCTTTCCCACTTTCAAGTGAGTTTATAGCATCTAGTAATTCTGAAAGTGTCAGAGGTTTATCCAGTTCCACAGCACTGAGTATCTAGCTGCAGTATCTGAAATGAAGCAAGAAACCCATTAGATTGTGCCTTATCTTCTTTAAACTGAGTAGAATATAACGACTTATAGTACTCTCTAAATGTGTAAGTTATATTTTTAACGGTCAATAATTTAATCTCCGTCAGTGTTCTTGATTGCTGTTATTGCATTATGGACTTCCTGCTTGTGGATTTGTTGAGCTAAGATCGTATTGGCCTTCTATCTGTGTTCATAATAATGAAGTTGCAATTTAAAAATTAGTTGCTCCAAGAGGTTAAACTGTGATTGCAAAAACCTGTCTTTTCCTATAAAGTGCTTCATTTGAAGACATGGTGTATTCTAGATCTATTCTGGTATTTACTGTATGCTGATTAACTCAGCTCTCTTCTTGGTTTCCAATTTATTTTTGTGAGAAAGATATGAAATGATTTGCTCTCCTAAATGCCTTCAGAGTTTCCCAGAGTGTTCCTGCTGAGACCTCTAAAGATGCATTTGTCTCAAAAAAAAAAAAATCAATTTGCTTGGATATGAATTCTGTACAGTTGTCATCAGCTAATGACAGGGGGTTAAGACACTAGCTATGAGATGAGTGCGTAGGGCGCAGTAATTTAAGCTGCATGATCAGAGATAATAGCATTGTAGTTACAAGATTTGAGAGTTGGCAAATAATTATCTTCTATTAGGAAATAATCATTTCTTGAGTAACAATCATGTATGGGTGAGAAAGGAGTACAGTGATCCCTCGCTATATCGCGCTTCGACTTTCGCAGCTTCACTCCATTACGGATTTTAAATGTAAGCATATCTAAATATATATCACGGATTTTTCGCTGGTTCGCGGATTTCTGCGGACAATGGGTCTTTTAATTTATGGTACATGCTTCCTCAGTTTGTTTTCCCAGTTGATTTCATACAAGGGACGCTATTGGTGGATGGCTTAGAAGCTACCCAATCAGAGCATGTATTACGTATTAACTAAAACTCCTCAATGATATACGATATGCTTCCCGCGCTGTGCTTTTCTCTCTCACTCTCTCTGACATTCTCTGCGCCTGACGGAGGGGGTGTGAGTAGAGGGGCTGTTTGCACAGAGGCTGTTTGCCTAGAGGATGCGGACGCTCCTAAAAAATGCTGCTTTATCGCGGTGCTTCGGCATACTTAAAAGCCCAAAAGCATGTATTGATTTTTTGATTGTTTGCTTTTCTCTTGCGCTCTCTATCTCTCTGACATTCTCTGATCCTGACACGCGGTCCTTTGAAGAGAAGATATGTTTGCATTCTTTTAATTGTGAGAAAGAACTGTCATCTCTGTCTTGTCATGGAGCACAGTTTAAACTTTTGACTAAAGGGTGTTATTTCATGTCTAGAGGGCTCTAATAATGTTAACAGTGTGGGAGAGTTTATAAGGGCTTAAAATATATAAAAATAACCATACAAACATATGGTTTCTACTTCGCAGATTTTCATCTATCGCGGGGGGTTCTGGAACGCAACCCCCACGATCGAGGAGGGATTACTGTATGCTCTTAGGTTATGATTTAAAAACCTCCATGCGTCTGATTCATTATAAACTGTGCAATTATCTTTGTAGTATTAGTTGTTAATTGCTGTTGTAGCTGAGGGTCTATCCAGGTCTGTATTTAAAACACAAAGTCTCCGGCCATTATAATTTTCTCCGTGTTCACATTAGGGATAGATGGAAATAGATTTTGAAAGAATGCTTTTGGTACATTGATATTAATCAAAATCCGTATTTAGTATTAGATAGATTGCCTGTCACCATGACATGTCGCCCTTTAGAATCCGATATTGCATCTGACACTATAAATGGAAAAACACTGTGTATTAAGATTCCCATACACCTGGTTTTGTTTGTATAGCTGGAGTAGAATATTTGGTCAGTCCACACTCTTTGCAACCTAAACTGGTCTTTGCTTAATAAGTGAGTCTGCTGTAAGAAAAACTATCTTGGCATTTAGACTTAAGTGCGAGAGTACGTTCTTTCTCTTTAATTCATGATTGAAACCCTTGACATTCCAGCTCACAAAGTTCACTATTTGGTCATAGAACTATTGCTTCTGAACTTTTGTTGAAATTTTGTAGTTTTAGGTTAAGGAAGTATATTGTTACATATGATAGCTTTGACATAGATTTCATATTAATAAGTGATACATCTATGGAGTTTATGTTGGCACTATTGGTTATTGGGGTATAAGGGATAAAAAAAGAAGTAGCATTGCTGTCTTCATCTTCCAGCCCCATGCCTGAGCAACCCATCAGAACCAAAACCACCACAACTCCCCCCTCCCCAACCACCAATTTTGCCCTTGAGCAAGTGAGGCAAACCAAATTTCACAAAGTTTTGGTTCTCTGACATGCTAAGAGACAGAGCATGTCTACAGCGAAAAAGAACCCCCGACAGCAGTGTAGAGAAGGTTAAAACTGAGATATCTTGTAAAAATACAGTCCAAATACAATAAACTTAGGATATGATCTTGAAAAGTACAAATATAATAAACCAAGGGTATGATTTAAAAAAAAAAAAAAAAAAAAACTGTAAAAAGCTGGTTATGTAATTCAAGTTTAACAAAAAGTCAACAGCTGGTTACTTTGTGGTAGCCAGAGTGTCCATATAATTAATGGAAGAAATTTCAATATGATAACTGAAACTTAAACAAACTGTCAATAGCTGTTTACTTTTTGGTAACCAATTAGTGAAGATGTAGTCATAAGTAGCCAAAATGTGTATATCAGTATTGAAGGAAATATCAATATAATAATTGCAGCTTGAATAAAGGAAACTGATGGCAAAAAAGGAAATAAAATAAAGAAAATTCTACTTGAACCTTGCATTCTGGACTGTTTGTAGTGCCATAACTATGTATTATTTTGTTGTGCTGGAACATGATATGACTCATGATTGTGTGTTTCAAAAGAATGATGGGATCAGTCTTCTTGTCTCTTTATCTGCTTTGTCCACAGAACTAAAAATGTAAAACTGATCATCAATAACCTCTTTCAGTTTGGCAGGGTACAAGAGGCTGTATGTTTCAGCTCTATGTAGACGCTGTATATTGCTGTAGATTGAGGAGTGTTTTGGCAGCTGTTGCAGGAGAGAAATCTGGGAAAATATAAATGTGGTTATTTTCAAATATAACCCAGTCTTTCTGTCTGAGAAGGAACATGAAGTTTTGTTTGGCATGTAGTGGAGGTATTTAATCCACGTATATATGGTAGGATGCTGAGATATCAATGTCTGATTTTAAAGTCCTCTCTAGTTATTTTACAGAATAGTTAAGCTATGAATTTCACTTTGGTTTGGACTTTCCCATTTTTCAGGACGATCTTCTACAGGTATATCTATCTTTCAGTGCAGCCAGTTTGTCAGCGAACACTTTGCATTCTGATTTTTTTATCCGTAGTGGTAGCCAATTGTTCAACTATTTCAAAATGGGGTGTAAACATTGCTTAACATCTTCAGGCTGAGCACCAAGTACTCTAATTTTACTCTCAAACTTACTCCAGTTTTCCTATATTTTTTCATCAGTTTTTGTAGCATTTCCGTTAAGGTTTTTGTAAACTTAATATGTAAACGTATCTCCAGATCTTTTATATCTTGATGCTGTTTGTCATTTTTCTCGTTTAGGTCCCTTATTTCTTTCTTTATTTCCCTATTGTCCTTCCTTATATCTTGCTTTATATCATTGATGTCCCCCTTAAGTGAAGCTTAGAAAGTGCATTTCGATTATCCCTGATCTCCATCAGCAGAACTGCAAGTCCATTGAGAGATGATGCGGCAGACTCGCAGGGTGTCTTAGCTGAAGTTGAATGAAAAGGCCATACTTGGCTTCAGTAGTCCTCCTGGAGTTGACAAATACTCCTTGCCCTCCTCACTTGCAGTTTCGCTACCACTAAGGACTCTTTATACTTCATGCTCAGAATGCGTACGTGCCCGCATCATGGCTGCCACGCTATCTCAGAGTTCATTTGATGCATCCTTTGAGCAGGTCCTCAGAAATTAACGCGACTTGTGCGCGAGTTGCAGTACCAGCAAAAAGTCGGGGGGCGCAGTGTGCTAAAAGTTGGAATGTGACGTCAGAGTCTCTGTTTACTATCTACATGTGACAGAAAGCCGCTTTGCGCATCCTACAAGATCGGTGTGCGCGTTTCAATGTTTGATGAATGGTTCGATTTGGTGAAGCAAAATGCCGACATACAGATGCATTCGTGGTGCTTCGTAATGACACGATACATTTTAAAAGTCTCACATACCTTTTTTTTTTTTTTTGCAACATAATGTGCAGTAGTATTTTAGCCACTGACAAAAAAAATTAAGGACATGGTGAAAACGTGTCTTTTGTGATTAATGTGGAAATTTCGGCTTTAATCTCGAAATGTCCACTTTAACCTCGTAGTTTATTGTTAAAGTAGACCATCGTAAACGTCATCCCAGTTTTTAATCGCTAAGGCAAGCAGCAATAGATCACCGCACAGAACACATTAAATGTATGACATTCCAACTCTCTGCACATTTAGAATCTTTAGATTTATACTTGACTAGCAGAATACCCGCGCTTCGCAGCGGAGAAGTAGTGTGTTAAAGAAGTTATGAAAAAGAAAAGGAAATATTTTAAAAATAACGTAACATGATTCTTAATGTAATTGTATTGTCATTGATATGAGTGTTGTTGTCATATCTATCTCTCTCTCTCTCTCTCTAT
>JANRMT010062854.1:41818938-41858367 GCA_026402145.1 Polypterus bichir lapradei
AGAAAAATACCTTCCAGTTATGACCATTACGCGTAGAATTTCGAAATTAAACCTGCCCAACTTTTGTAAGGAAGGTGTAAGGAATGAGCCTGCCAAATTTCAGCCTTCTACCTACACGGGAAGTTGGAGAATTAGTGATGAGTCAGTCAGTCAGTGAGTGAGGGCTTTGCCTTTTATTAGTATAGATGAGTACAACATCTAAAAAAAATCAGAAATGGCAAAAGGCAGTTAGTGAAAAGTATTGCTGAATATTTAAAAGTCAACCCAAAAATGTTCTTGCATTATTTTAACGGTGATAGAGGGATCTTTGAGGAAGGAAAGTTTATTTGTATTAAGAACAATTTAGGGGGGTAGTATGTAGAAAAGAAAATGGCAAATGCCCTCAGTTCAAATTTCCTAAAGCCTTTACCTTTAAAGAAGTTGGAAGCTTTCCAGTAGCTATATTGAATATTGATTAATTTCTAAATGGTGTGGAGACTGAACAGAATGGATAACTTTTACAGTTAAAAATGATGACATTAAATCAGAATTAGCACCATGAGCACTCAAGAATAGATTCAGTTATATTTCATAGAGATATAGGTATATATAGTGTCACTTACAGTATTACAGTATATTGACTACTGAATAACACAGTAAATGATAATTCAATGCCTAACGTTCACTAGGATGTATAGAAAACAGCTCATGCTGCAAGTTAACTTTGAAATAGATAATGTTAAAAATGAGATTCTCAAGGATCAGTTCTGAGGCAAATGTTCTTTTCAGTTTGTGTAAATGATGTAGATAAATTGGCATCTGCAAAATGAATCAGCCAGTTAAATACATTACACTAAGTGGATACCCTGGAATAAAGGGTTTCTAAGTTTAATGTAAATAAATATGTGGTTTTACATACAGGACATAAAAATATTAGATATAATTAAACAATAGGTTCTAAAAGTAGGAAATACACCTCATGAAAACAGATGGCTACAAAAAGAGGATAGAAAGGCACTAGAGAAAGTCCAGAGAAAAGCTAGTAGGCTTATTGTATACTTGTGAGCTATGACCTATAATGATAAACTGCAGGAATTAAAAAGAAAAAAAGTTTGAAAAAACTCAGGTTTGGCTATACTTGGATAATTTAGTATTTTAAAAATAAAGATGCTCATCTACATTCTTTTATACTGCAGATTCATGAAAAGGTGACATTTGGCCAGATAATAAACACTGATTTTTAATATATCTGTTGATCTGAGCTGTAGTTTAACAAAGATTTTGTTAATTTAGCAACTGTTTTAGAAAAGGTAGTGTAGACTCTTTTTTATTAGTGGACTACATTCATTTAATGTGGGCTGTGACATCCTTTACATGTTCTATAGCTCTGTGATGGCCAGTGTGTGTGTTTAATAACTCTGTGATGTGCTGTGCCAGTAACATCATTTAGGGGAGGCCCAACAAATCAAGAAGGAAGGCTCACTTATGGGACACACTCTTGATGTACCAGAAGTAATAGTAGTAGTAGAGGAGACAAAGACAACAAAACTGATGGCTATTATGAACAATGCTGCATGTCTTCTCGATAAAACACTGCCATTCAGTACTTTTAACTAATGAATTATTCCGCAGAGGAGTGTCAAGAAACCTTGCTGGTGCTTTTTCATACATACACCAATATTCCTTTATAATGCCTCACTATGACTGCTCTTACCTGGCTAATAATAAGAGAAGTGTTTTCTTCTGTTTTGTAATTTTGTGTGTGTCTGAGTGGGGAATTTTGCTGTTGTGGTTTGTTATAATATTTACATAGTGCTAGAGCTTTTGTAAAAGCTAAATTTCCCCTTATTTTGGTAGTACTTTATTTATATCATTTGTCTATTTTAGTGGTTTGTAAACTGGATTTAATTAAAACACATTCTTGGGTATACTTGCCTTTGTCATAATACAGGAGGCTGAACACTTTCGAATAATGCAGATAAGAGCTTTACAAGATTCCAGAAGTCCTGAGAAGTTGAAACGCAATCAGTCCATCATAGCTGATAGCAACTTATCCATGGAAGAGAAAAAAAGAAAGATCCTCCGTAATGTCCGCAAGCTGGAAGCATTGGGTGTATTAGATTCACACACAAAATACACACAATTGCTCAATGACATTTCAAAGGTAACTTTTTTTTTTTTTCTTAAACAATCATTAGTCTCTATTGGGCGATTTCACTCCTGCAGCTAGATGTTAATAGACATACATTAGTAGAAATAATGATTTCTAAGAGCGAGAGACAATTTTTTTTTTCTGAAATATAAATGATCTATTTTGCACTTGTTTATCTTTTTTTTTTTCTTTACATAACTAAGGCTTGTAAATTCTTACTAGAAGTTTTAACTTCTTCCCAGGATATTCGAAACCAACGGAGATATAGACAGCGTAGACAAGCTGAACTGGTGAAGCTGAGACAGACTTTGCAGAGTTTGCATGCAAAGAGTACATTTTATGGAGAGCAGATTGATTACTACAATCAATACATTAAGACATGCCTAGATAACTTGACCAGCAAAGAAAAGTAAGTTATTTATTACTTAAGAAGGCAGTTGTTACTACTGATGATGTTACCAGCTACAATAAAACGATGTACCAAAATTCAGTACAATTATTTATTTATTTATTTTTGAAAGTTGCACCAATATGAACTTTAATTGCAATTCTAATCACCTAGTCTGATTTATAGAAAAATGTACTCATTTTTGTGATGGGTTATAACATGGAATACTTTTTGGATTGTTTATGAATTATGACTTATTTTTATTTGTCCAATTGATTTGTGTTTTGTGTCCAAATAAATAAAATAAAATTTAAAAAAAGAACAATTGCTGATTTGATGACATGGTAGCTTCCACAAGTTTCACATGGCCTATTGGAATAAAGCGGAAAAATTTATGAACAATTGAAAAGGTTTTTGAAGATTAATTATCAAAGAGTAAACTACTGCTCAGTTATTTTCCAATTTACTACCTACTGTCTGTTGCTTGAGTCATAATAAATCTCTTCTTGTTTCTGTTAAATTCTATACTTAAAAATATTGTTGTTCTGAAACAATCTCACTGTTCTCCAGAGTCAATAACAAAGCAGCAAATGGTAAAGGGAAGAAAGAGAAACGGCCAATATTAAGTTACACTGCTGCTCGGCTCCATGAGAAAGGGGTGCTCCTGGAGGTTGAGGACCTGCCAGTTAGTCAGTAAGTGAATTTTCAAACCTGCTGTACACAATGGAAATAAAAACATTGCTAACTTTTAATATGATGAACATTTTATTAATATGATCAAAATTAGCATGCGCTTATTGAAATTTTCCAGGTAAAAATCATAATTACGTTATTTGATACTTTCATATTTTTTGTAGTGATGACAAAGCAAAAGTGTTTTAATAATAGTTTTCATGGAGATAGCAGGATTCTTCATATAAAAGAGTTAAATGGGGCTAATGCTTAACAACAAAAATGTCAAAACATCAATTAAAAAATTCACAATTTGAAGGAAAAAAAATCAAATTTGGGTTAAGTATTCCATTAATAGCAAAATAAGAATATCCTTATATAACACTCTGTATGTACCTAATGGTATATAATGTAATTGCAAAAAATGTAATTAAATGTATTGTGTGGAAAGGAAATATGTATTTTTTTGTCTAAAAGCTTAATTTCAATTGTTAAACTGAAAAGAACAACCTTTAAAGCTGCTGTTTAATAAATTTTGCTCATGCCAGGTTTCGGAATGTCATATTTGATATTGTTCGTTGTGAGGAAGAAGTGGGAACTTTCCAAGTTAAAGCACGTTTCATGGGTGTAGATATGGAGAAGTTTCCATTACGATATCAGGTATGTTGTGGTATTGTGCCACCAAAACTGGAAAAGTATGACACATATTTTAGTAAATATGTTTGCTTTAGATGTTTGTGCAAATGACCATTAAGACATATATGTATACATCCAACAGCATATTTTAAAAGAAAGCTAGCAGCTCACAGTGGGCACCTGCAATTGTTTTTCATATAATGCATCTAATTAAGCCTTGAGTTTTGCCTGTTAAAAAATAGTTTTATATTTTATTACATTATATTGGAGTCTGGACTGTCCATGCACCATTATTGCTCTTCTTATTATTCCATGCAGTATAGGGAAAGAGAAATGGGACCTTCTTGAAATAAGCGTATAGAAAGTACCCAAAAAGATGCAGTGCTGCCTCTGTCTGCTTTAACACTGCATTTTCCGGAGGCAAATGGCATGTTGTGGGGTGAGTCCAGAATAAATTATCATAGGTTGCTCCATGAGCTCAGAGTTGGAGTCGGAGAACAACAGTTCACTGGCATAGAAGACAGGTGTGAGAAAACCAGATGTTTTAAAAACCTAACACAATTTGTTTGTGGTAATAGCAGGACCTATATAGCTGGACCCATTTCTCATTAAATAAATGTGTTGACCAGTATAATTTGATATCATACATATTTTTTGTACATCTGCAAATGTTGGTAAAAAAAATTGTACAGTAGTACTTACTACCAGATATTCCATTTGGGTGGATGCCATAGCAAGTCAAATTAATGTCACCCTGAAAGCATTGTGTGCAAAACTAGTAAACATTGTTTCGGTTCTGTAGAATATAAGATAAATGTTACCAAGTAGTGTTTCCAACCAGATGTTGTTGAGAATATCTATACAGATAGCAAATGTTGAGGATGGTCTTTTATTGTGCGTAATAAGCTGAAAAGTAAATAGTACAGCACATTCTATTTAAATATTTCATTAGATATTATGTTTTAGTGGTGCAAGTACAGTAAATACCCATGCAAATTTTTTTCAATTTGAATAAATATTTGAAAGAGCATCATGGCAATGTTGACCAACATGTAATATGCAAAATCATAATGGATGCCTTTTGATTTTTTTTAAAATGGAGAAAAAGGCCTCTTAAAATCACAATGGGGGGGAATAAACTCATTTTAAAAATAAGCATGTTTCAGGCTTCTGTAGAAAATGTACTTAAAGTATTTCTGCAATGTTAAGCATTTTTGATAATATGACAGTTGCCAAGGTGTACTGTATATTAACTTTTTTGTTTTTTGTTATTAGGATCTGCTACAGTTACAATATGAGGGTGTGGCAGTAATGAAAATGCTCAAGGCAAAAGTCAACGTTAACCTTCTCATCTTTCTGTTAAATAAGAAGTTTTTCAAAAAGTGACTTGCCAAAATGGCTCTTAGAATTTTACATCCAACAAGTCACACCACAATTAAGTGTTTTATGCAACAGAGAATGAAAAGATTGCTGGTGAGGCTGTTTTTGCAATTTAGGCTTTAATGATGCGATTTAAAATTACACTATCCTGAAAATGACACACATCTATGCTTCTTTGGATGGTTTATTAAATCTATCCAGTTTTTAAAGTATGGTTTATTTTTTTATTGAAAATACTTAAAGAAGTATTTTTATAATATGCAGTATGTCAAGTGCTGTTTTCGGTAACCTGCTGGATGAATGATTACAGATTCATTCAGTAATTTATTTTTCAGGACAAGCCTGCCCTTGCAGTTTTTTTGCCAGCAAGCAAGTGTGCTTGTAACCCTAGGAATTAAGTGTTGCATCTGATTACAGCTGAATGTTAACATTACTATTTAAATATATGTACAATATTTTCTTTTTGCAGGGCTAAATTGTTACAATTTCCTGTTAGTCATGCGTTTTGTAGACTATTGCCTAGGTCTTCATCTTCTACTAATTAAATCAGTTTACTTAATATGTTTTGGTACTAGTACTATGCTTAAACTTTATTTCAGAGTGACAACATTTTTCAATAGAATTTAATATTTACCATTTCCTCACTGTAATATTCATGTATTAAGAAACTGTTTAATTTCATATCAGCTCCTTAATTTAAGAGTACTTTGTTTAGAAGCAATGGAACTTATCATTCCTGTCCCACCTACTTTTAAGTCTTTTCTCACCACATGCAACACATACACTGCTGTATAAAGGATAACATGTTGTTACTTATTTCACATTTTTGTCATTATTTATTAATCATTATACTCGTGAATAGATTACTTGAAAATAATTCACAGTATATATCCTTGATGTAAAGCAATTTATGTTCATATTTCCTTAAGTGATATATAACTATATTTGTAATGACATTGTTATGTCTTTATGACTTGATTAGTTTGCCATTTAAGTTGCAGAATAATCTCCTTGTTGCAGTTGTTGTGTTTAGTTTCAACATTTTGCTCTTGTTCAGTGTTTGATAATTGTTAGCTAAGTAATTTCTCAATTTTTAACTAGCAGTAGTATATCAAGTTAACCACTTAGTGCAAATTTCCAATACCAGAACATTTCTTGGAGTTAAGATTTTGTAGATCCAAGACCAACTGGCAACAAACAGTACACTTAACATTTCCAACACATACTTCATATCAAATTCGGAATTAAAAAAAATACAGAACAAATGCATGCTTATCAGCTTGATCTGTGAGAAAGTTTCAGTAACAGACTTGTGCTATGTATCCATGTGTGTGTGTATGTACATATATAATATATAAAATACAGTTTATAGAATGTATATAAACAAATCAGTATTTCATTAACACACACACACACACACACTATACTCCATACTGGGCAAAAAATGAATGGCTTTATTTTATTTTTTTTTTACAAGAATATTTTTTTAATTATTTTATAACACTATGCTGTCCTCAAAAGACACCTGCAATCAACTATTTTCTATTGTCTTTTTTGCTTAAATGTTTGCATATTTATTACATACTGTATGTAGATATCACTGCTTGTCTTAGTGATAGACAATCACTTATAAAACATTAATACAAAAATATTTTATCCTGGTAAGTGACCATTTTTTTATAATTGTAATGCTGCTTGTTTTTATTTTTCTACTTTTTGTGATTCTAATTTTCATTTATCTGTAGATGTTTTCATTGCATACCTTTATGATCCTTTTGTCAGTGTTTTGTTCTAAATTTCTGAAACATTACTTTTAATGCTTTCAGAAAAACGTCAAGAATCACTTGTTTCCTTGGTTTAAAAGGATAATTATTACAAGCTTCAGTATTGAGCATACACTCCATTTTCCACATTATTTGAAAACTGGATTTCATTAACACCAGTTTACGATGCAGTATATATTGGTTTTTAAACCAAAAATGTTTAAAATGCCTATTAAGATGCATGTTATGAACAGGTTTTTAGATGTAACATTTTATTGAAATATGTATGATTTTTTTCAATGTATTGTTGCAATTTGTGCTGCTATGAAACTGTAATTTTAACCAAGCTATTTTCAAAACTTTATACACTGTATGTTTAAATACATTTTTTGAAAAATTGGAGCTGTGTAGTAACAGACATTTAATAAAATCTGTTTCAATCCAATATGTGTTTCTTTTTTATTGGAAAAACTGTTTAGTCATTGTCCCTGTAAATTTTCACTTGGATATTTTTTTTCTTTAGGTTATAGTGAATATTGTCATCAGTTATAATAAGGATGTAGACCTTGTATTATGAGGCCAAGAATCTTCTCAATAAAAGTATGAAATAATAGCTAAAAGCACAGGATAACATAATAACCCCTTGAGATCATTAAGAAAGACACTCTCATGCTCACCTGCAGTTGTTGGTTTTTGTTGAAAGGAATGAAGTTAAAGCCAATTTTTTTTAAACAAGCAGCTGCTAAGTACCTCTCTATTTACTTCTATGCCTTGCTTTTTTTGAGGGTTGGCAGACTGGGGTTTAATACAAACCCCCAAATTATACAGAAAGTCAAATCCTATACATAGGAGTTTCATGCCTATCACTGATTAACCTCTTTTGCCAAGAGAATACTGAGAAATATCCAAAGATGTTATGAAAATAGAGGTATTAAACAGTGATTAATCTGGAAGCAAGATCCATGATTCTTTATGTAATGTATCCAGTTATTAGATAGTTATATCAGACTCGTACTTTTACTTGACATAAGGTTATGATTCCACCAGCAATCTAGAGCAAAATATACAAATTTTCCATATAGATGTCCAATACGTCCATCCCATTTGTACAAACATTTAATTCAATGTTATAGTAATGGAAGCCTGCACTTATTCTAGCAGCACTTGAATGTGGGGCACACCAGGGTGGGCAACTCCAATCCTGGAGAGCTGCAATGGCTGCAGTTTTTTGTTCCATCCCAGTTGCTTAATTAAGCCCATCCCATGTAAGTTTATTCTTAAATCATAGATTTTTATTTCCTTCGTAATGGTATATGTATCATCCAAGTGATTTGATGCATAAAATGAATGAGTAATGTTCAGCTCTTCATATTCACTTCAGTTTCCTTCTAAGAATTAAATCAAACAGTGAATGATGAATACACATGGGTGGAAATGGAGACACCGCTAGATGTAGAACTGCTGGTTCCTTTGTCATTTGCATCTTATTGCTAATAAGTAGCAGTTAAAACAATGAACATGGCTGTTTATGACTAAAATAAGCATTTAAGGGTTCAAAATCTTATCAAGCGAGACAACTAAATTGAAGCAGAAAAATGTCACTTGAGTAATAAGTGCTTCATCAACAGTGAATGATTTCTCATGAAGCAGCTAGGTTGGGACACAAAACTGAACCCACTGCAGCCCTCCAGGACAGACATTGCTCAGCCCTGATTTAAAGGGACTGAGTCTTAAATTGTATATAAGTTAAATTAAGTTAAACTAGTCACAAATTAAGGAAATAGTTGGAATGAAAACCTGTATCCACTGTGGCTTTCCTGGATCGGAGTTGGCCTCCCTTGGCATAAACCAACTCTAGTAGCTCCAGTATGTTACAGGGACCTCATGCTTACACATTCAAGCTCCCACTATAATAATGTGTGTACTGTATACTGTTTTAAAAACTTGAGAAACTTTTAAGAGGTATATTTGTTTTGCCGTTTATAACAAATAGAAAGTCTTCATGGAAAGCTTATGCAGACCATATAGTACCCTCCTTCTGATTCGTCAACACTGTGAATCAAACTATAGTTGTTGTGCGTCTCACCCTCTAAATCGCATCACGTCAATTTACTGAGCCTCCATCCATCCATTATCCAACCCGCTATATCCTAACTACAGGGTCATGGGGGTCTGCTGGAGCCAATCCCAGACAACACAGGGCGCAAGGCAGGGAGGCAGGGCACCCACACACCAAGCACACTAGGGACAATTTAGGATCGCCAATGCACCTAATCTGCATGTCTTTGGACTGTGGGAGGAAACCCATGCTGACACGGGGAGAACATGCAGATTCCACGCAGGGAGGACCCGGGAAGCGAGCCCGGGTCTCCTAACTGCGAGACAGCAGCGCTACGCACCGTGCCGCCCCTTTACTGAGCCTGTACTGTCTTATTAATTACAAGAACTGTGACATTTTCTCGCCAGAAACCAGTGCAAGGTTTGCCAGTTCTGGACAGGACCTCGTTTAAGGGAGTATTATTTAACAGGAAAAGAAAGCACGTTACATTTTACATAGTCGCGGGGTGTTGGCCCCTACTTACCTGTACATATCCGAAAGCAGGTGCCAGGGTATCGCACAACACATGCTGTGCGAGTTTAGAGTTGCTGAGAACTACGGGGAACATGGAGTTAATTTTACTTTAACCTCCTAACTTTTCCGGAGTATTGGAAGTATTATTAAATTACTGAACATCAATTTATAAACATGTAGGTTTTAATGAAAACGAAATCGTAGTTACTGTCAGACGGAAACGCTACGCTACGCTACCAGACTAAATCAAAGAAGTATATTGTTTGCATTTAAGACGCAGCATCTCCTGCCTCAACATTCAAGCCCAAAAGAACGTGAGCGAGCACTCTAAAGAATGACATTGGGTATTCTAAACAAGTGGGCCGAGCCTTTGCTTTTAATTGGCTCGAAACACTGTCACTTTTTTCATTGGGCAGCCTTGCCTGTGTGGCGTTGTCACAGCGACGTTTGCACAGCGAGAAAACAAAGGCTGAGCTGTGGCCGTCACTATTGACTGGTAGTCAGTCCATCACGCAATTTTTACGTAAGTGAAGCGGCGCGTGAGAACGGGTCCTGGAAACCAAAACCGCAGACAGTGAGCGATTGACGGGTACACTGCAGGTAAGCTGGCTTTTCCCTCTAGTCTCATCTTTCGTGGACTTTAGAACGATTTGGGCAAAACCGAGCTAAATAGTGTGTTCTAAAATTGTGCTTTATTAGAGTAGTAGTTGTAATGCTGTGTGGCCAAATGTTAAGTCCAGTAGTCATTCTTGAGCTGAGTACACTACGATGTGTATTCATGGACTGAGCACACAAATACTGCCCACAGGATCTATTATTGGCACACTAGTGGCAACCATCCTTGGATCTAGGACATCCTTTCATTCACCCTTATTTATTTGGGTGCAGTGTCAGTGAGCCATTAGCGAAGCGTGAGGAAACCGACATTTAACAATGTTGTACTGTTGATATGCAGGCATAAAGTTTACTGAATGTTTTAATAACTTAAATTAATTTACGTGCTAGTAAAGGTCCGATTGACTGAGGTTCTAACTTTCAAAGTTAGAGATCAAGTAAACGACCTGAGAAACCACGGCACCAGTAAGTGCAAGACCCAAATGGTGTGTAAGCTCCTGTTTTTAGTGTCTATGGAATGTATAAGATTAGCACTGGGCAAAACAACCTGGATTACTTAAGAAGTAAATGTAGCCTCTCCTGTGACAGATAAAGGCTTGTGAAGGAGAACTGTTTTCAAAAAAGTAATTTAAACCACTTAAATTGATTCAGTCATATCAGAAATTGTACTTCTGACCTGATACCTTAGAAGAGATGTAGTACTGTATACCTTTTCAGTTTTTGTTGATCCATTCTTTAAGATTGCTTTAAACTCCCAGTATCTTCATCCTAGATTTTTACCTTTTTAACAGATTGTAGATTGTAGAAAATAATTTACTTTTAATATAAGGTTTGTCTCTATATAGAACCTTAAAACTGAATTAATTTATTTTCACTTTATTTGTGCTTGATTGTAACATTCCTAAAGCATTCTGGAAACATTTAAACACCTAGAAATATATAACAGCATGGTAAACAAGAAATTGATTTATGGAACATAAACAAAATAATAATATTGCCTTACAGCATGATGTGCATTTTGTTAGCTCACCATCATGTGAGTCTAACTGAACCTTTCCTTCAGAAACTGTTTTTTCTTTATGGGTTTCCTTCATTGGATGTCATATGAGTGTCCAAATCTTACTTTTCAGTCTTTCTTTTGATATACTGATACCACCTCAGACTGCCTTCCATAGTTGTGAAGCTACACAACCTGGGTGACTTATTGATCCATCAATCTGACATTTATAGTAGGGCAGCTGAGTCAAATAAGCAAATAAAAACAGAAACAAGAAATAGTTTGCTGTCAAATGTCGACTGCGTCTTGACTATGTTGACCTGTGTGCATGAAGTTTTTATCATGAGCTATTTCAGTAAATGTTAAGGGAAAAAAAATAAGATTGTCTTTATCCAAAGGTGGAAAAATCCTGAAATTCCATAGACTTAGAGAGAAAATCCATTGTGCTTACTGTCAGGTCTTATGAATTGTAGGATATGTAGCTTTGACCAGTAAGATGTGACTGTCTTTTGCATATTCTGTTCAAATACATCTCCAATATGAGTCTGAATGCTTTTCTCTTTTTACACTGTATCACTTCGAATGTTTTCTTGTTTCTACTGCAGACTTAATGTAGGGCTGCTTCTAGGAGTGATGGCTTTTGAGGCTGTGCGGCTGCCCACTACCAGCCTGCAGTATGAATGCCAACCATACCGCAGTAAGAAAAAGAAGAAGAAAATGACAGAGGAGAGGAAGATTGGTAGTTCTGCAAACCAAGCTCTGCAGATGCAAACTGAAATTGAGGCGCTGACTGCTGCTGGTCATGAGGCTTTGCTGCAGGCAAACAGAAATGAGGCACTGGCCAAATTTAAAAAGGCATTTTTAACATCCCTGGAGGTAACAAACTGAATATATTACCCATAGCCATTTGTTAACCTGTTGTCTCTTATCTCAATGCCATAGACATGACACCAGCAGAATTTCTGACCCATAATCTCAACCATTTTTCCATCTAATTTCTCAGCTAATTTTGCAGAAAATGGATTCACGGCCCAAAAACATGTGCTAGCAGTAATGAACGCAAAGCAAGAACTATCCATGTATATGGAACAAAAGGCTGTCGTAGGGCACAGTTAAGTATGTATTTGCAATGAGGTAGTTTAGAGTCATCAGTTGATCTGGCAGCATTTGTTTGGATAGTGACTGAAAACGGAAACACAGAAAAAATAATTAAACCCAGCAGCTAGATTATACAGAGTTGTTCATTTTATTTGTCATCATCAACGAAACAAAGAGCCACTATTAACAGTAATGAATCTTTTTTTTTTTTTTTTTGGTTTATAATCATAAGGACAGTTTCCAAAGAAATAAAATATTTTGAAATCAAAAGCAGATATTAGCAGAATCATATATACAGTAAGAAGATTACATTTTACGTTTATTTTCTTGAGTTTTAAAAATATTACATTTCAACTTATCGCAGAAATACAAATGAAGATGCAATGCAAAGATTTCACCAACTCAGCAGCTGCTACATTTACCCTGAAAGTTTTTCTGTTAGCTGGGCTCATGCTGTTGTAAGTTCATAATAACAAAACCAGTCAGTTTAATGAAGTCTTAAATGTTAGTGCAATATCATGAAACATATGTGCAGTGACCACATACAGTGTACTGTATATGTTCTTTCACTGATTAGTTCCACTCTCTTATTGCACCATTCATCTCCGGGTTAATGAGTTTATCCATCCATCTGTTTAATTAAGCCTGGTTTATCCAAATTCAGGGCCATAAGGTGCAGTAGTCTGTCTTAACAGGACAGTTTGCAAGCTAATGCCAAACACGAAAATGGCAGCCATGCATTTCAGAAACATTAATAACTTTGTCATCATAAACAAGGCCAGTTGTGGGGCTCTTAAACTGCAAAGTGGAATATGATGTGTGCATCCATGCATTGGTGACACACACACAGAAAATGGATTTATGGAAGAATGACTGGGAGAAAACAGAAGAATGTGGATGATATTTGTTAGATTTGTATTAAATTTTTGTATTAGTGTAAGACTGATTTGTTGCTCTCCACAACCACAGTTAGGAGTAAATGGCTTTAGAAAAACGTCTGAAGAATGGATTTTATTTTGTCAGTATAAATGAGTGAATGGAAACGAAAATAGAAAGGTTCATGTCAAGCAACAAAGTTTCTAAGCTTTTTGTGGTGGTATTATAAATTAACAATGTAATAAAACAGGCAGCACGGTGGCACAGCGGTAGCGCTGCTGCATCACAGTTAGGAGACCGGGGTTCGCTTCCCGAGTCCTTCCTGCGTGGACTTTGCATGATCTCACCGTGTCTTCGTGGGTTTTCTCCGGGTGCTCCAGTTTCCTCCCACTGTCCAAAGACATGCAGGTTAGATGCATTGGCGATCCTACATTTTCCCTAGTGTGTGCTTGATGTGTGAGTGCCCTGCGGTAGGCTGGCACCCTGCCCGGGGATTTGTTCCTGCCTTACGCCCTGTGTTGGCTGGGATTGGCTCCCGCAGACCCCCATGACCCTGTGTTAGGATATATTGGGTTGGACGATGGATGGATGTATGTAATAAAACAGGCAGTACATTATACCATATCTGATATCTATACTAATAAAATGCAAAGCACTCACTCACTCACTCACTCACTCATCACTAATTCTCCAACTTCCCGTGTAGGTAGAAGGCTGAAATTTGGCAGGCTCATTCCTTACAGCTTACTTACAAAAGTTAAGCAGGTTTCATTTCGAAATTCTACACGTAACGGTCATAACGGTCGATAACGGATGACAACGTCCGCCATGTTGAACTTTCTTATTTATGGCCCCATCTTCACGAAATTTAGTAGGCGGCTTCCCTGCGCTAACCGAAACCGATGTACTTACTTATTTCGATGGTATGACGCCACTGTCGGCCGCCATATTGAACTTTCCAACGTCACCAATTTTCCAACTTCCCGTGTAGGTAGAAGAATGACCCCATCTTCACGAAATTTGGTAGGTGGCTTCCCTGCGCTAACCAAAACCGATGTACGTACTTATTTAGGTGGTATGACGCCACTGTCGGCCGCCATATTGAATTTTCCAAACGTCACAAATTCTCCAACTTCCCGTGTAGGTAGAAGGCTGAAATTTGGCAGGCCCATTCCTTACAGCTTACTTACAAAAGTTAAGCAGGTTTCATTTCGAAATTCTACACGTAATGGTCATAACGGTCAATCATGTCCGCCATATTGAACTTTCTTATTCATGGCCCCATCTTCACGAAATTTGGTAGGCGGCTTCCCTGCGCTAACCGAAACCAATGTACATACTTATTTCGGTGGTATGACGCCACTGTCAGCCGCCATATTGAACTTTCCAACGTCACTAATTCTCCAACTTCCCGTGTAGGTAGAAGGCTGAAATTTGGTACTTATTTCGGTGGTATGATGCCACTGTCGGCCGCCATATTAAACTTTTAACAGAAACCGATGTACGTACAGCTTACTTACAAAAGTTTAGCAGGTTTCATTTCGAAATTCTACACGTAACGGTCATAACGGTCGATAACGGTCAACAACGTCCGCCATGTTGAACTTTCTTATTTATGGCCCGATCTTTTCAACAGTCTTTGTTTCTTATGGGCCCATCTTCAAGAAATTTGGTACACGGGTTCCCAACGCTAACTGAATCCTACTCACGTACATATATACGTCCATAGCCTGCAGCTCAGTCACTGTGTGAGGTGGCGTTGGGTCCCCCATCCCAACGCCTCCCACGTTGTTGGCTGCCTGCCTATATAAGACCGTCCGTCGCTCCGGTCTCTACATTCCCTTCCTTGCTTCGCCACGGGATTCACGTCTCCCTACTGATAACTACAGCCTTTTTGTTTAATTCACGGCTTCTCCGCTGTTTTATTGTTTGTTTATTACAATTATAGTTATTGTATAGGTATTTTAGACTTACTTTACATTGCTCAGGTACCCATTTCCTTTATCATTCCAACCCCCATTACCATGTCTATCGAGGTGATCACTATCGATCAAAGAACTGTCACTTACTGAGTGGTTTCCATACCCGGAGATGGCACCTACCTTTTCCATTCTCTTTGTTACATATTGCACAGCCATATCAGGCTCACTCTTGATATCCGGAGGAACATTGTGTCTTATGTATTGAATGACTGGGACAGGTTCAAGGCGTGGACTGATGACGGTACAGGAGATAATTATACTACACAGGAGCACTATAAGAGTGAAAGGCTTAAGCCCTTCACCTATGGTTCTGCATGTGAATTGATGGCTGCCGCTGAATTGTTCGGTTGTCGCTTTCAAGTGTACCGAAATGGCCAAATATTTTACACCTTTCGACAACCGCCAATGCCTCTTAAACATCTTAGATTCACAGGTGACGATTTCAGTAGTGGACACTTTGATGTTTATGAATGTTTAAACTCTCAAAAGCTGGATGTGATTTTATCGATGAAACCGGTTGTGTGCTTACAATGCTTGACAGATGCCGAATGTCACTTCAACACAACAAATCCTGCAAATACTGTCGTAATTGAAACAAACCATGAAACTCAAACCGATTATGACAGCAGCAATCCAAGCTGTGAGATTTGAGACAAGATTACTGTTCACATGGCCAACTGTAAGTTACATGCTCAAGAGTAAGCTCAGCGCACAGCTTGGTCATGTTAAAACCGGAGGGCTGAACTGACAACGTGGTATACAAAGAGATCCTTAACAAATAATTATTGGCATATTTTCCCTCAGTTTAAAAAGGTTAAATTTTCTTCTTAATAAAAATTTTAAGGCAGTACTTCGCCGCTGCGAAGCGCGGGTATTTTGCTAGTGAAATTATATACAACAGCAGATAATGATAATGTAGTGCACAGTATACAATTAAAATGTAAATCAGTATGACAGTGTATAGAAAAATGTGTATGTCCTTTGCTCTATACATCTTTATAAGAAAACTTAAATTAGGTTGGATTTGGGAGATTAGAGATATGAGCGACACACAGGTGAGTCTAAAGGTGTGATTGACCAAACTGCTGTAGAAAAACTATTGACGGCCCAGGTCGTTTTTGTTTTGAGTGAACTATAATGTTTTGATATAATAACTGAAAGAGATGCTTATCAGATGAATGTGGTCTTCCTGTCTTCCGTTCATTTCCTGATCAGTGGAGGCTGGGTGGTCTTGTGGCCTCGGAACTCCTGTAGATTTTTTTTTTTTTTTTTTTTTCCTCCGGCCCTCTCCATTAATACATTATACCTTATGTTTTGTAGAGGGTAAAAAAGACCTGTATTTTAGCCTTTCATGAGAGAGGTTATGTTTTCATTCCAGTACTGAATGAGAGTAGCACACAAGAATTAAAATGATTTGACTCAGTTGACATTGATTTATTTATAGCTACTTTTGAAAGAAGGGGAGGTGTACACAATCATATGAAAAAGTTTTGGAACCCCTCTTAATTATTTGGATTTTTGTTTATCATTGGCTGAGCTTTCAAAGTAGCAACATCCTTTTAATATATGACATGCCTTATGGAAACAGTAGTATTTCAGTAGTGAAATTAAGTTTAATTGAATTAACAGAAAATATGCAATATGCATCATAACAAAATTAGACAGGTGCATAAATTTGGGCACCTCAACAGAGATATTACATCAATACATAGTTGAGGCTCCTTTTGCAAATATAACAGCCTCTAGACGCCTCCTATAGCCTTTGATGAGTATCTGGATTCTGGACGCAGGTATTTTTGACCATTCTTCCATACAAAATCTCTCCAGTTCAGTTAAATTTGATGGCTGCCAAGCATGGACAGCCTTCTTCAAATCATCCTACAGATTTTCGATGAAATTCAAGTCAGGGGACTGTGATGACCATTCCAGAACATTGTACTTCTCCCTCTGCATGTATGCCTTTGTAGATTTTGAACTGTGTTTTGGGTCATTGTCTTATTGGAATATCCAACCCCTGCATTACTTCATCTTTGTGACTGATGCTTGAACATTATCCTGAAGAATTTGTTGATATTGGGTTGAATTCATCCGACCCTCGACTTTAACAAGGACCCCAGTCCCTGAACTAGCCACACAGCCCCACAGCATGATGGAACCTCCACCAAATTTGACAGTAGGTAGCAGGTGATTTTCTTGGAATGTGATTGTTCTTCTTCCGCCATGCAAAGCGCTTTTTGTTATGACCAAATAACTCAATTTTTGTCTCATCAGCCCAAACCACTTTGTTCCAAAATGAATCTGGCTTGTCTAAATGAGCATTTGCTTACAACAAGCGACTCTGTTTGTGGCGTGAGTGCAGAAAGGGCTTCTTTCTCATCACTCTGCCATACAGATGTTCATTGTGCAAATTGTGCTAAATTGTAGAACAATGTACAGATACACCATCTGCAGTAAGATGTTCTTTCAGGTCTTTGGAGGTTATCTGTGGGTTGTCTGTAACCATTCTCACAATCCTGCGCATATGCCGCTCCTGTATTTTTCTTGGCCTGTCAGTCCTGGGTTTAACAGCAATTGTGCCTGTGGCCTTCCATTTCTTGATTACATTCCTTACAGTTGAAACTGACAGTTTAAACCTCTGAGATAGCCTTTTGTAGCCTTCCCCTAAACCATGATACTGAACAATCTTTGTTTTCAGATCTTTTGAGAGTTGCTTTGAGGATCCCATGCTGTCACTCTTCAGAGGAGAGTCAAAGGGAAGCACAACTTGCAGTTGACCACCTTAAATAATTTTCTTATGATTTGACACACCTGTCTATAAAGTTCAAGGCTTAACAAGCTAATCCAACCAATTTGGTGTTGTAAGTAATCAGTATAGAGCAGTTACATACATTCAAATCAGCAAAATTACAAGGGTACCCAAATTTTTGTACAACCAGTTTTTCACATTTGATTTAATTTCATACAACTAAATACTGCTTTATCTTTGTTCAGAAAACACCCCAGTACTCAGATGTTCCTAGCAAATGAAAGACATACCACTGTTATCTTTTTTGTTGAAAGTAAATTATTATGCAGGCTGAGAGGTGTTCCCAAACTTTTTCATATTTTTTAAATCCACAACCATCTCCCTTGTTTTCAGAGTACTAAGTTCCAGAATGTTTATGTAGGACAGATATCTGACTAGCTAGCTAATCCATGTTTATCCAATATGGCACCTTGTGCAATTTGCAGCAGTTTTACAGATGGGCGACTAGTTATTGGTATAGAGGGAGGAAAGGAGAAAGAATGCATCTTTCAGTTTACCCCATACTCCAGTAGTTCAAGTTTGTACTGAGCAGTTTTGCCATGAAGAACTTCTGGTATGATTGTATGGAATGCTGATCTAGAATCCATTAGCAGGATCTTGTCATACTCGTAAATACCTGTGCATTCTAAATGCTACAAGATAAAGTGGAAAGATATTTTTACTGCACGTTCAACTTACCTATTGGCACAGTAAGCAAACTAAAGTGAGTCATTAACAGAATCTTTGAAAGACATGCAGGGATACTGGAAATTCACATGTTTGTATTATTCCAGAGGTCAGAAATAGGGACCTAAGTGGCAGCAGAATGCCTCTGAAACCTGCAGTAACAGATGTTTAATCTGACTAGATAGGGAGAGGTCAGACACAAAAACAGGATTTGAATTTGTAGTCACTATTTACTTGTAGAAATTTCCATAAAAAGTACAATCGGTGGTGGGGAAAAAATGTATACACCTCTACAATCTCATAATGGGCGAAACCGGAATCACCATTTAACTTAGCACTTTGTAATTTGAGAGGAAAACTGAACAATGAATTCAGACAGACATTGAGTGTGTTGAGTGCATTGAGTGGTCTCTTAAATCTTCCATTTACATGCATGTGTTCCCTTGTATAGTTATCTTTTAGAAAAGCACTCAGATATCATAAAAAGTACACTTAAAATGATCGATGGCTGCCATGAATCAAGCATGGAGCCTGCATCTCCCGAGCAGTGTGGGGAACATTTCTTTTAAAAGTAACTTAGTTACACTGCCATTTACTTACAAAAAGTAACAAAATATGTTATATAATTGCTTATTTTAAAATGTATCCATTGCAAACAGTATGTTACTTTTGCATTACTTTTATTTCTTTTCTATGAAAACTGCACATTTGACTGGCCAACATTTGTAATTAAAATCATACCACCAATATATGAACATTCTTGAAACTGACCTGAAACCAAATTGAATATCATGATTTTCTTGTGTGTTATAAATATGTTTTGTCCTTCATGTGCTGTGAAATAAATAATATCCATTGCCAATGACAGCCCTCAAAGATTCACGGCATGAGGAGTAGCTGCTACGTCACCCAACCACACTGTATCAATAGCAAACAACTATATTAAAACTAATTTTATGTTTTATTAATAGGTTTCTGTTACTGGATTGCATGCAGCACACTCCTTTCTGCTCGGCTAATATGGTTGAACAGTGCAATAGAGCTGCATACCTGTATGTTTCCTTCTTGTCTTTCTGTACACCCAGTGTTGCTGGGATAATAACAACACGGGTATTTTTACTTCAATAAACTGCGTATTGCGTTGCATTACTTTTACTTTAAAAAGTAATTGGACTGCAAAGCACAAGTTATTTTAATCCGTTCCCCCCATCAGTGCTCCCAAGGTTGTGCTGCTGAGCTTAGCGTTATACATTGAGCTCATCAACATAAACTTAGTTATTTCTGAAATATTCATATAGTTTAGTAAAACCAGGAGAAGAAATAATGTGATTGCATCTGACTTTTATTTATGTGTCTGAAATTTATTTTTGTGTATGCTTCCATCATTTTCTATCTATGACTGCTATCATCGTGTATGAAGCAAACACATGCATAGGCTAATGGAGTGCAACATACATTGCTCAGAGTACAAAATGCTTAACTGCAGCATTGTAACAGGTGTTTACATGGCCACATAAATGGGGGTACTCGCAAAGAAATCTGTGGATTTTAACCCAGTTTCTCAAACCAGAATAAGAACATACATGTCATTTTTTGGCACTGGGTTTCTGTGAATAGACAGGTTATTAAAGCACTTGTAAACACACTCATTAACAAGGCCCAGGGTTCAAACTTAGTCCCCAGGAATGTAACCACTATGCTGTCTTGCTGCCATGAAGAAATAATCCACACTCATTAACAAGGCACAGGAATTCATATTTAATCCCTAAGATTGTGTTCACCGTGCTATCATAGTGACAACATAAGGATTTTGTGATATATTTTCCATTTTATAGATAATTATTTTTATTATATAGACCTTTACCCCGTTAAGTCAAACCATCATTATTGTATATTCACCATTTCTGGAATGAACACCATCCCAAAATCATGTGTAAAAGCAGAGCTGAAGGAAAAAAAAAATAATATACTCGGACCCCAAGCAGCTTCAATGACATGGTGAGGGTGATGGTGAAAACTGGAAGAACAAACTTGTGATTTAAAATCAAATTTATTAGCTTTCAAGGTACATAATAATTAACTGAAATATGTGGTTTAGTTGCCTAATGTTTTATCTATATGTGTACCTTTTATTTATGATACTTTATTTTTTTTAATCATTTTGGAGAGAAAAACCATTGTTTCTAGAACAATTCAAAATGTTTCAAATGTTTTGATTGATGTTGTGATGCATAGATGCTAACGAGAAAACATGGCTGTTGTTGAAGGTACAATATTATTCCATTAGGTACATTTTTATTATTTTACATATATCTCTTCATAACTTAAGCAAACACACAAATAAACTGAATGTGTTTAAGTGTAAGTGATGTGCACAGGCCTTCAATTCTACCTTATCTCATGGGTCTTTTGGTGTAGGCTTTGATGATTGACCTTGTAGCATTCTCTACATTAACCTGTCTAGAAAACCTTCATTCACTTATTGTCTGGTGTTCTCTTTAGATGAAAGAACTGCATGTTCAGCGAGCATGTGCCTTCAACCTAGGTGCAGCTTATGTGGAAGCAGGTAAGGCAGAGAAAGGTCTAGAATTTCTCAAGCGCTCCCAACCACAAGACATCAATGAAGGAGGCACAGAGAAGATTGCTGACTTACACTTCAATTTTGGGGCAGCCTATGATTCACTTGGAGATGTCGTCAGGGCTGTTGAACACTATCGAATGGCAAGTGACTTATATGGATCACAGGAAGAATGGCAGAATGAAGCAGATGCACTCATGAAACTGGCGTTTTGCCATTTGAACATGAAGGTAAGTGGAAAATTACCTTACATTTAATGAGACGTGTTACAGAGAAAGAAAGCAGGTACTTTATTTGTCCCAAGGAAAAATTTAGCTTTTACAGAATTAAATAACAATAACTTTTGTAAAAGAACTCAAAAGGACACAGGAAAAGGTTTGGGGCAGCCACCCGTATACTTGAAATAGGCTGCCAAAAGTGAAGGTTGTGGTTCAAAAGTTGATAGATTTTGGTCCGAACAAGAACGAAAAGGCAGGCAAACATGGTGTATTTAAAGCCAGGCAGGGGAAGTGATATCATTGGGACAGGAACCAGAAATGACGTCATCAGATCCAAGCGAAATTTCCTGTGGTTGGTCTGCTGATGAAAAAGAGGAAGGATCAGTGTACTCTGCCACCCCCTGGTCTGGCATGGAATTATCCCTCTGTAAGCCCTTCAACTGTCTTCCATGCACATGTGTGTGACACCTCCCTCAAACACACTCCAGAATAATAAATAAAAAAATAAAAAAAAAACATTGCTAGATTAGCTGTTACTCTTGTTAGTTAGTGGTGAGCATGAAATTCCTAAAAATACATAATTTATACTTTACAGTACATTTTAAAAGAAAGCATAAGCGGTTACATATTTGTGACACCTCTTAAAATCACTGCATTATTTTGGATCATTCAATTTTACAATATAACAATCATTTCAGTTAGATCATTTGAAGGTTTTTATCAAATAGTTAATTTGTAGATTGACATTTTTTTATAAGGTAAACACAATGAAAACTTGTTCTGAATAATTATTTAAACTTAAAATACATAACTTTAGCATCAGTGGGCAAAACAAAAATATATATTTTCTGATGGCGTAAAATATGCTGCTGATTCTCCTGGACTGAAACAGAATGACATGGAGGACAAAAATAATAGAAGAACTAATTAAACATGGTGTTTGAAAACCTTATTAAACCTAAAGTGAGCCTAAAATAACAAACAGGTATAAAAGCTATACAATTAGTATACAATGGCCTCAAAACAGAAGCTGAATTTCAAGCAAACTGTGACGAGCACACCATCTTACTGTGCTTCCAGGCCTGTTTCTAAATAGGTTTGGGGTTACACAGCAACTCTGCTGGCCACACCCCTTGATGTTTCATGTCACTCCTTAGCAGTGTAAAATAATAAATAAGTAAAGCAAATAAAGAATGCATAAAAATAATACAGAGGCTACTCTTTTGACAGGTTTCTAATTTACATTATAAGTAGCTTGGACAGAGAAAACAGTTTTTGTCTCTGATAGTTGCTGTGTTTTATCATTTAGATGATACCTTAATTCAGCTCCTTTCTTTGTTTTATGTTCTGTTCCCGCCCACTGTAGGCAACCAGCACAGCTGCTCAGTGTTTCCAGAAAGCTGGGGATCAGTATAAAGCCGTAGGCAGGCTGCACCTGGCAGCCACCGCCTTCAAGGAAGCCAGCTCTCTTATGCTGAAGAGTAAAGAGTTCACAGAGGAAACAATCTTAAATATTCTCAATGCTTGCAAAGAGCTCTGTGATTGTATCCACAATGAGGAAGGATTAGGTGAGTGAGATGTAAATATATCAATGTGGAATGCATTGTTAGATCAGTCAAGATTCTTGTTGTAGACAGCCAACACGATTATAGCGAAGTGCAAAGGAAATTAAAAATTAGGAATTAAGTAATGTTAAACTTGTTATTTTTGAGCATACTCATTAAATTCTATGTTCATCCAAACTAGGCAGTTAAGAGTACAGTAGAAGATTAGTGAATCTTTATTAAAATTTGACCAGTAGCATAAAACAGAGTTAAATAACATATAGCTTTTAACAAACAAATTAAAAAATTAACTACATAATATGAAAGTTAAAATGTCTATGTTCTTTATTTGCTGATCTAAGTCTTGTTGCGGGGTGACTGGTCTATTGTAAAAGTAATGACCACTGCCCTATTATTCTCATCTCCTGTCACGTCTCACCTCTTTTGGCTTTTTACTGCTTCTTTGAGAGCATAAAAGTTTATGATCACTGGCATGTTTGGGCAGTCTAAGGCTTAAAGGTTTGTATTTGACCATGTGATTATTCCAGCCAGTAGATTTGAAGAATGGTCAGTAGCCAGATCTGTAAAGAGAAGACATTTTAAGATGCAAAAGGAGATGTAGCCTGAAAATCAAGCAAGACTGGTAGTAGGTAACTTAAGTCAAAAGTTTCAGTGCTGGCAAAAACCTCAAAATGTAAAAAATGTAGATTTTGTGGGAAAAAAAACAAACAAAGCTGCAAACATAATTAGATATAGCTAGAAGAAGGGTGAAAAAAGGCATAAACTCCAAATGAGAAATAGCACCTGGAACCACTACAAGACATGAAAAGCCTACAAGAACCTGAAGTAATCAATGATGGAGCGAGAAATAGCACCCAAGAGCCTGTGTTTATGCATTTTTTTTATGAATGACTTACTGTACCTTCCTATCAATTCCCATCATTAGTCATAATAAAAAATTAAATAAAAAAAAAGATAAGAAATATGATTTCATGACTAAAAACATTCATCGTAAAGAAAGTATGGTAAGATTAATGAAAATGCTGTGAGTGAGTGCTCGCCATAGCATTTATTCCTCTCTGTGGTATAGCTTCCAGACTTCTAGGTATTGAAATGAAGTGTGTAGACCACAGAAGTAAAAATCATTATAAAAAATAACAACAGAGTTTAGCAACAGGTACATTTTGTACCACATTTAACAATCCTGACTTACTCAAAAACTGAATGAAAAAGTTATCTAATAGTAGAAATACAATTATAATTGTTCAAAAAACAAATATTAGGTAAACTACCTTCTTGTGCACAGAACATACCAAATGAAATTTTAAGAATGGGATTTAAAATATTCTGGAAAATGCTTCCCAACTGAAAGGACGCGGCAGTAGCAATTTTCTATTTTTCTCTGAACTGAAAAGTACTACTACAACATAATTGGTGTAGCTTAATTGTTTTGAAAATTAACGTCTTTAGAACAAGGAATATGAACATAACCCTACACACCAAAATAAAAAAATCATGTCAGTGAACTTATACTGTGATTTTTATTCCAAATATACTATTAAGAACTAACCACCCATTTAAAAGTAGCTGTGGAAACATACAAGCAGGGGCATTTACAAATGAAGTTTTTCAGGATAAGAAGGGAAAAGAGAAACATTGCAAACTGGAATCCAAAACAGGTGCCAGTTGTTACTACATAAATATTTAGATAGATAGATAGATACTTTATTCACCCGAAGGGGAAATTCACATACTCCAGCAGCAACATACTGATAAAGAACAATATTACATATTTAAAGGCTCTCCATTCCATTATTGCACTAAATCATGTTACAAGCAGATGCAGTGTTCTTATGGTATGTAGTATTTGTCAAAACTTTGGTTTATTATTGTTTTTTATAGCATTGATTTAAAAAAAATAAAAATAAAAAAAAAAACCTCCATTTTGCATGTTCCATGCAATTTTTCTGCTCGTTGGTAGTAATGGATGCTATTTTTTGAATGGTAGACTGCAATGTTGCATCCTGGGTGGTCAAAAGATAAACCATTTCTTTTGAATTGTCCTCAGGTAATCTTTATAATGATGTAGGACTTGGATTCTCTCAGCTGATGCAGTTCCACAAGGCTGCCGAATGCTTTGAGAAAGCTTTGCCTTTCTGTCGAGCCAAGAAGCAAGACCACAAGAGGGAAGCAGTAGTCTTGCAGAACCTGGGAGCAATTTACAATACCATGGACAAATTCCAACAAGCCCTGGATTTTCATAAGGAAGCAGCAGCACTGCATGGTCAGTAAAATGAGAAACACAGAGGCATTCCTTTCACACATGTTTCCTATCCCTGGAATCTACCTGTAATATACCAGGTTGAGTACATTTGTGAAAAAGGTTGGTCAAGAATGCCAAAAAAGATAATCCACTAATTTCAAGAATTATTAATTGGTAGTTTCCTGGGTTAGTGTATATGTGAACATAGCCATTAAATTGCTGGATAGTGTTTGCAAAATTTGAAGGTGTTCTCTCTATACCTTGTTACTGTTATGTGAACAAACCAATCTATCTTGATTTTTCTTTTTTTCTGGAGTGAATGTTTCCTTCGGAAATCTATTTGTTAGTTTCTTTAAAATAGGCAATTAATTTCCTATCCTTTTAAATCAATGCAGAAATGGTTAAGTCCATGTACCATATGATACAACATTGTGCATCTTTCACAGTCATCAGTAAAGGGAATAGCATGCTCCTTGGTCTGTTGAACATCAGTAAGGCTGGGGAAGCTGGGGGAATGGTGCTTGGCACACATCTTGTGGAAAGTTTAAGTTAGTGTCACTTTCTCAAAATGGAAAAATGCAACATTATATGTCCTTGTGCCCATACTCTTTCACATTTGACATGGCTGCTTCTCAGTTTCTGATCAATAATGTTAGATTTGATTTAAGTACATCTTCACGATTTAACTATTTTAATGAAAAAATGGACCATTGCTGTTCACCCATGTGGCTTCTTTTGGACAATCTTTAAAGCGGATGCATGTTTCAAATAATTACAGAACTAAAAATTTGCAGAGAACAAAATGATGCCTTTGAAATTTAAGCCAACAGACTTATTTCTGGGACATGCACTTTGTCCCACTGTTTGCATGCCTCCTACCATTTTTACATGACATACACATCTCCATAGGTTCACAAGTTGACATTGATTATTAAGCTTCTCAGCTGAAATTTCAGAGTTCTATTTAAAGCACTAATGTTACCGTTTTCACAAAATCTAAAAAACGGGCAGTTAGTCTAAAAATATTAATAAGTTATTTAACTACTCTGAAAAGTGCAAATTTATCAAAATGCTTCTCAGTGTTAGAAAATATGAATCATGAATGAACTATTCATTTAATGTTTCCTGACATAAACCTTGAACAATTTTACATCTACTTATTTTGGCAGATACCATTATCCAAGGCAACTTAAAACATTTATGTTACAATTGGTAACATTTTTTTTTGGTTTTCCAATTGGATCCCAGGCAGGTCAGGTGACTTGCTCACAGTCACACAGTGTCAGTAGTGGGATTTGAATCCAAAACCTCAAGGGTTTGAAGTCTAAATCCTTAACCTCTACACCACACTGCATAAATGTATTTATGAAGGTTATCAATAAATGGTGCTTGTATCTGATAATGTCTTTAATGTAACTAAGTGAATCTGGCAAGTAAATATTGTAGGCTTTGTACAACGTCGCATACATTTTAAAATCACATTTTGCAGTGATTAACGTTGCTGCTTCACATTTCTCTAGATCTGTGTTTGTTATACAGTCCATTCATTGTGGGGGTTGTACGCTCTTCCTATATCTGTATGGTTTTTTCCACATGCTTCAGTTTCGTCACATACCTTAAATATGTATGTGTTAAGTTGATTGTTTACTCTAAATTGCCCTGGTACGAGTGAGTATGGTTGTGCGAGTGAATGAATATTCCCTGTGATGGGCTGGTATTATCTGCTAGTGTACTCTTCAAGTTTCTTTACCAGGCCAATGGAAAGCTTGGGACCAGAATGTTGATAAGTAGGTTTTTTGTTCTGTTTCTGTTGGGAAATTTGTGTTCCATAGCATGTGAAAAAAGACTTTACACATACTATAGTGTATAAATTAAATACCTTGAAAAATGTTCCAAGTATATTACTGAAAATAATTTTTGGTTTAAAGGAATACTCCACCCAGAAATTGTTTTTTTATATATTACTTATGCCATGTACTTTGAAGTGGTGGCTAAGAAAAATTTAAAATCTCATGTTTTCGTAGGGAGAAGACCTAACAAAGTTTCAGATAGATCTCTTATCTCTTCGCAGGCTGTATGGGAAACCGCAATGCACAAGGCCAGTGCTTTTCTAATCTAGCCTTTGCTTTCAGCCAGCTGGGAGAGTATGAGGAAGCAGAAGAGAACTATCTGCATGCATTGCTTGCTTTTAGAGACACAGGTAAGGAAGGTCTTTGAATTGATTCTGCCTACCATAACAACATCCCTAAGCCATTCAATTCAGAGTTGCTGGCACTGGGTCAATTACCTTGTAAAACGTTAGAGAGAACTGGAGTTGATAAAGGAGAATGCATTAGAGTACTTCTGAAATTTGAAACTGGAACATACCTCAATATAACTAAATACATAAAAACAACATAAAATGAAAACATGACCGATATATAATAATGTGTTGGAGTGTACTAGGATAAAACGCATCCTTTCTGATGTTGTTGACAGGCTACAATTTTTCCAGTGTTTTCCATAGTATATCATTTAAATATAACACCTTTGAGAGACCTTGTCACTGAGGAAGAGAGTTTGAGATGTTTGATCAGGTTTATCACCAAATAATATTGTCTTGTCAGAAGAATGAATAATCATAGTTTGGAGATGAAAAGGCATTTAGAGTTGCAGAACGAAGATTGTCAACACCATGTAAATATAGCTGCTCTGTCAAGATGCTTTCTTGGAAATTTCCTGGCCCTGTTCATTATATTTTATGTCAGTTTTTTTATTTATAATATTTAGGAGGTTTAACCAAAAAGTTACAACTAGAGGCACCAGCTAATTAACGAGTATTACCAGGGTGTATCAAGTTTAACCTGGTACTCCACAAACTTTCATAAACTACTTTCTGCAAGAATTCTACCAATCTCATCCACTACCAATTCCGTCCTCCTCCTCTTCCGTATTTTGTTTAGCCTCATCTCTTTCTCTTCCAACAAAGTACACCTTTTTCAGAATTTAACTCAATCAACTTTATTGAGGCATCTGAGCATTTTAAGGACATAACCTTTTCTGTTAAGATTATAAGTTCTAGTTTCCTTTAGCCTGTCAGAGTATGATGTGCGGATCATTTGTAACAAGGAAACATTCATGTACAAAGAAATAACTTACAAAGCATCTAATCAATTGTATGTAATAATCACACATCTGTTATAGTCTGCCTGAATCCTCTCTTTCTTCACAATGAAGTTGTACAGGTCTTTCATCTTTTGAAGTCCAAGACCTTTCTGACACCAGACCAGGTGGGTTTACCGCTTTAGTTCTCTTTACCTTCTTAGTTATTCTTTGACGTCATCTGCATCCTTCCATTTGATCGAAATCGATCGATTCATTTTCTGAATCTTTTTTGTGTAGATTAGGGCTGCATGGGCAGTTAACACCTTTGACAAATCCTTAAATCATACCTTTAACAATACCTTTCAGTTACCTTTACATTGGAGCTATAATTACTCAGTCATCATCTGAGGTAAATTTTACCCTTTATTTAAACAATCTCCTTCTAGCTCATCTTCGCTACATCACTTAGCCAGAACCTATGGATTTTGCTTCTTGATCCTCAAGCATTGCATGGTTGTGTGTACCTCTACTATTTTCTCACTTGCTAATATATTGCTGTCAGTGCCATTTCTGTCACTGATTTTAGCATGTCAACAACTACTTTCTATCCTGTTTATCCACCTGTCTCAGATGATAAGACTGACATTTAAACCAATACATCTACATACTGTATAACTATCACCTGTTACCAACCATTTTCATTTCTTCTTCAGTGAGGCCTTAATATTGTCTTGTGCTTTACCGTTCAGTGTGAAAAACCTCTCAACGGAGATTGCTGCTCTCAGTAACTTACTGCTTAACTATCATTATACCAACTGTTCTCAACATCCAGCAGCTTTGTCCAAATGTTCATCATCTGATTACTGTGCATCACAAAATCCGTTGAAGAATTTTTCAAAAAATGTAAACCATCTTCACCCTGTCTTTCTTTTGCTCATTCAGCATCTTACTTATTTTCTTGCCTCTTAGTACTTTACCACTGATTTTCTTGTATTTTGCTGTTTAATTTTTGCGCACTCTGTCACCATTATGTTTTTTAAACACATTTTCATATAATCTGCCTTTCCATCCATCCTTCTGTCCACATGAAACAGCTCAGCTCCCAGTGGACTAGTTTTGTTGAAATGTGACACACTTATTCTTCAAGAAAATTTGTCAAGACAGTTTTCATTGGGATCTGTCAAAAACAGCATATGTACACATTTTTGAAATTTCAAACTCTCTCATAGAAAAGCAAAGAAGAATTTGCGAGCTTGTATGTTTTTTATTTTTTCTTTTACTTGTTCAGTTCCACTCCTGATGGCAAAGCAATGAAACCCCTACAGTCTTGTACAATATGCTGCAGCAAGTGCACCTTGCTGATGGATATGAAATGGGGCAGAGTTGGGGTCTAATGTATTAGCATATAAGAAATGAATGAAGTTAGATGTGTATTTAATTGTTCAATGTTCTTTATTTATTCAATGTGGTAGTAATGCTGTTGTACATTTATTCATCACCATACAAGGTAAGTACCATTCCTTACTGTACCAGAATGCAGCAGTAAGTCTCAATACATGCCTGCAGTCTGGCATCTGCCTTTTCCCAATCCTGTGCTTGTTTCTGTGACTGCGCACCATCTTGTACAAACTTCATTTACAGCAGCTCATCCCTCCCACTCCTTGAAATCGTAGCATGTAAGTCAAAGTAAAAGTAAAAAATGAAAGCAACTTAACATATGTAGAAATGTACGCCAGATAACTCAATGTGACATTTTATCACACAGTGGCTAAATGTGTACTCAGTATTTCCATTACACTAACAAGAACCTCATTGCTGCATTATCCAAAGATTGTAATTATTTACTAACACTGTAATTTACCTCAATTTACCAGTCGATCTTTGTTCCTAACCTCACCTATGTTCAGGAGCTATGGGTAGTTACCGAAAGAACAAGATCACGAATACAAGTGGCTGAAATGAGTTTCCTCTGCAGGGTGTCTGGGCTTTCCCTTAAAAATAAGGTGAAAAGCTCAGTCATCTGGGAGGGGCTCAGAGTAGAGCCGCTGCTCCTCCGCATCGAGAGAAGTCAGATGAGGTGGCTCGGACATCTGATCAGGATGCCTCCTGGACGCCGCCCTGGTGAGGTGTTCTGGGCACGTCCAACCAGGAGGAGGCCCCGGGGAAGACCCAGAGGGACTATGTCTCCCGGCTGGCCTGGGAACGCCTTGGGATTCCCCCGGAAGAGCTAGAAGACGTGGCCGGGAAGAGGGAAGTCTGGGCATCTCTGCTCAAGCTGCTGCCCCCGTGACCTGATCTTGGATAAGCGGAAGAGGATGGATGTAATTTACATGTAATTACATCACTGTTATTTTTTTTAATTTGAGCCACTTTTACCACAAAATAAACAATTGTTATAGCAAACCATTTGATGAAGTGACTAGAAAAGTAAACATTTTCAAACCAGCTAACCATGCAGTTAAGTGTTAAAGCATACTTGAATTTTCTTGCTTAATATTATGGGAATCAGATACAAACAGTTAAACACAGGTCAGTCAGAGATGTAAGCAATAGAGTAATATTGGGTCATATTCATGAAACGTTCGTAAATTAACAAATACATTTGCATGTAAAAGGCCATTTTACTAAAAACTTACACCACATTCACATACCATGAATAAAACCTTGATTTTTTTCTTAATACCCTGCATAGGTTCATAAATACCAATCAGTCGTAAATTGTCAGATGCATGAACATTGTCCATTCATTACTAAAACCCACATCCTTCAACTGTGCTCAGGATCTGCCAAAGTGTCATAAGTGAAAAAAACTTTTAAAGAAGTGAAGATTAAGGTACTTTTAACAGAAGTTAACAAAATTGCACTCAATTACAGGCCGTGGTCTTGCATGAGCATTATTATAAGCCCATTCCTGTGGTATCTGTAGGTTGTTTAGAGGTGTCATAAATCATGTCTTCAATGGGCAACCCCTGTCCCCTATAAAATATAAACAGTTAACCTATTTATACCTCTGAAATAAATACAATTTAATCTATAGGAGAAACTTTTACTCTTACTGAGAAGACAGCCATCTTGCACAACTCCTTGTTCCAGACGCATGCCAACAGTGCTGTGCTACAGAATGAAACTGCCGTGCATAATGCCGGGCCATCGGGCAACGACGCTGAGCAGAACACACTTTGTATCACATATAAGATGCACATTGATAGAATGGAAGTATTTTCTATTCATATATGCAAACGCATCAATTATGGAGCTTTGATCCGTACATGTGTGCAGTCTATTGCACCAATGACCCTGGGTAGGCCAGCTCGTAAAACCGTCAATCTTGTGAAAACTGGATATAATGACATTTGTGTTAATATTCAGTTAAGTTCTCCAGGTAGTTTGCAGCTCATAGATGGCTGAGGAATCCCAGAGCTTTCTCCAATTTCCTGCTGAATTGGCCCTGTAGCCAGAATGAGAAGTGTCGACAGGACTTGCAGATCTTGTTGTTACTCTTTTCAGAATAGGATCCATAATAGTTCATAGATGCACGAGAAAGAGCCTGGGTAGTCTGAAATAAGTAATCTGCCATTCATCACACTTTGCCAGCATCTCAGTGCGACCTCAGAATGTGCTCTCTCTCCTGAGATTTCTTTGAGGTTTGTGATATCTTGTAATTTATAATTTGCATATTTATACAGTTTTTATATTTTATTTACACTTTTTATTATTTACACACATGCACTATGTTTGGTCCTGAGCATGTGTAAGATCATTTCATTTTTACTAACAGTTGGTCCTTACTAAAACATTCTTAAATACCAGATTTATCCTCTACGACTGCTCACATTTCATGAATAAGCCCCATTGTGTTTAGAAAATCTCCCGAAGTGCAAACCCAACCCCCCTTCTCCGGCCCAATTCAGACATCTTCATGACAACAGAGAGTCCTGACTAATGTAGTTCCATACATGTATTAAGATAGCAGAAAAGGCTTAGCAGAGCCTGGGTGTGCTTATTTAGAATGTTTTGTTTGCCACTCTTAACTCTTCTTTTGTATCATCTTGTAGGCTGGCAGTGCTTTTGTCCAACTGTTCTTCCGTAATACCTCACTTTTGACAATGGCAATGTTTCCCAGCTTTTGTTTACCAATAATCATTTTTCTAGCTTATTAAATTGTTTATCCCTTTTATTTAAGCAGTCTGTTAACATTTTTTCAGTGATCTTTATGTGACTTACATCCAAATACCTGGTTACTAAATGTTTTGTACTGGTAAAGTAATATATTGCTCTACTTTCCCCTTTTGTATTATTAATAAAATAGCATGTGTCAGAATGCCGCAAATCTCCCAGACTTACCACTGTTTATAAGGTATTTAACTTCTCTCCACCTTCCCTTCTACATTTATAACCTCAGGCAATTAGGTGTAGTAAAAGACAAGCAGGAGTTAAGTTACAATTTAAACAATGTATTATTGATAATATTCATAAATAATTTGAATATGGCAACCATAAAACCTGATTATACTGATTATATGGTGATGTGTAGTTTCAGGCGGCACACAGACTTGTTAGTTACTTAAAATGTCTCTAGTTAAGGCATCATTTGTGGTCAGCTTTCTTCAGAATAGGCCGCAAGCCTGTCTCAGTATGGCTGCCGAGCTGTGCTCTTCATTTTGTTGTTCTTTTCAGTTCATGCATCAGTTTGGTAAGAGAGAGAGAGAGAGAGAGTGAGGGAGTGAGCAAATTTATGGATGTTTAGGCCAACCCCTAGAGTCAATAGGATGTCATAGTACTTAAAGGCTTCTGACACAAGCCAGTTCCAAACAGCCATACTTCAGACCAATGGGGGGATAGAACATCTTCACACCTGCCACCTCCCAAAACCATTTGTTAAGCTAAAGTTTGCCAGTTAGGCAGCCTGACTTTCCTATGGGGGTTGACTGAGAGACTTCAGAGAAACATTTGCCAAACTTGTTTAAGGCCCCACCAACTCTGTCGTAAAATTCAAAGAGACCCATTCCCAAAAGACAAGGGCAAACATAATGCTTCTCAATAATGTAGCACCAATATTACATTGCTTTGCCTAAATTACAAATAAAGACATACAAAATATATATCAACTTGTATGCAAAATCTCACATCACAACACTAAAGTAATCCAATTTTCTAATGCTTTTTCTTGCTGGTATTTTAAAAATACTTTTAGATTGGTGTTACATAGTCAAGATGTGCTTTCATGAGGATGTCTAAACACTCCTGACGCTACACATTCATCATTAAAATATGCAGACTGTAAGTCACACTTCACAATGCTGACCACATTCCTCCAATCTTATCTAGTTGTAATTGCTCCATGAAAGGGCAATGATGCCTGAATTGATTTGACCTAATGAAAGAGGTAAAGAGGCAAGATTGATATGGAATAATTAACTCCTGGTTCTCATAGTAGAACGTTGCACTCTTCATGAGGTTTCTAACATTAGTGAAATTAAAATGAGAAACTATTAAACAAAGAGTGTTGTTAATATGTGAACTCAGCACTGCAATGGCCAGGAGTGATGGTCCCCATCCATTCCAGGTGTTCCTGTAATCTTATCTATTTTGGCTCAGGATGGAAACATGCTTTAAGATATTTAAGTTTTTGTTTGTAAGTCTTTTCCTGAATGAGAAGTTTCTCAGAACATTTGTGGTATCCTCTACTGTTCAATCTGTCACTTAGGCTGCAACAATGTTCCTGCTGCAAAGAAAGCAAGCAAATTTTCACCTGGTCCTTATGTCCCATATCATGAAAGCCTTTGAGTGGCTGGTTCTGGACAATATAAGTCCTCTTTTTGAAAGACCTCTTGGACCCACTGTGGTTTGTCTATCAGACAAACATTTGAGTGGAAGATGCTTTTATCTTTCTGCTGCACAAGGCCTACCTAGACAAAGCTGGCAGCATTGTGAGGATTATGTTTTTTGATTTCTCCAGTGTCTTCAGTACAATCCAGCTATGTCTGCTGAGAGGTAAGCTTGGGGATATTCTGGTGGATGCGACTTTCATATAAGCACTGGTGTCTGGACTATAAATATAACACCAGGTCATGTCAGTTGCAAAAAATCTGTTACAATTCCGCACTAATGGAGTGTACTGACAAGAAGGATGAGATCAAGTATAGGAATTGGGTGGTAGTGTTGTGGGCTGGAGTGAAGAGAAGCACTTCAACAGGGGGACACCAAATCAACAAGCTAATTAAGAAGGCAGGCTTAGTAATGGGATGTAGTCACAGTGGATGAGAGAATAAAGACAAAACTGCTGATGGCCATAATAAATAATCTCTTTCATGCTTTCTATGACACATTATCATTCAATACTTTTATCAACAAATTATTCAACATAAGTGTGTTAAGTGTGTTCTTGGGTGTGTTTCATGGGGGTTGATGATGTTATTTGTTATATTATTTCTTGAGCTTCTGTAAAAATGTAAATTTCTTCTTGGATCAAATAAAAACCTTCATACCATACCTACCTGCCCACCTAAAATTCTGTTCCTTCTCCCAAGAAACATTGCCATGATTTTCTAAAACTTGAAAGTAACCAATTTTATCCAGCGACATCCTACCTGATGTCTTTTATTCACTTAAAGAGCATCTTTTCAAAGAATTTGGGATGAACTTGTCCTCCAAACTCTTCTGTCATATTCAGTCTTTGCTTTCCAGCTTGTGATTATTTAACAAAGCCACAAGTATTGGTTAAGCTTCATGTAGATATTTCTGTTTATGTCACACTGCAGTGTTTTGACCTTGGGACCTTTCATTATGCCCTCCTTTTTGGCCATGTCTTGATGGGGGTTTGGGTGAATCTTGAAATTCTGCCTTGACAAGAGTGTGCCTCTTTACCAATCATACAAGTTATTCTACTTGTTGTTTACTGGTTCTAGGCAACAGCAATTAGTCTGGCATGATAAGAACTTAAGTAGGCTCTCCTCTATTACTGAAGGAGTTTCTTAACAGTGTTCTGTGGAGCTACATAGTAGTTCTTTGATTCTTCAAGCTTCACCTTTTCATCATGATCTTTATTAGAGACCAATGTAAACCTTGCCTTGTTACAAATTTTAACTATTTTGTGCTTTCAACCCTTCTTCTTGACATTTTGTTGTTCCCTCACTTATTGTTTTATTGATTATTGCTGAGATTTTAGTTTTCCTTATTTATTTTTACAATGTTTATACAATATGCTTTCCACTTTTGAGCCCTGCAATCTAACATCTTGCCATGAACAAGGTGAAAAGTACCACATGTTAAAACCTGACTGTATCAGTACTGATCACAATAAAATGTTGAGGACAGCGATTCATGCTATGGGACGGCAAGATATGGTGTGAAGAACAGAACTGGTACATTCAGTGTTTTAAGCTAGGCATTCTTGATTGCTTCCAACTTACTATTTACAATTTTGCTTTAAGGTTATTAGTGAGTTTGCTTTTTGTGCTTTCTTCATTTTACTTGGAGGCCATTAACTTTGGCAAATTCTTTGTCTTTTCTTCATGCTGTACACCCATAGATCTTCCGCAGTCATCATTTTGTGATATACATTTTCTTTTTTATGATGCCTTTGTCGCCAGCTTCTACATGAGGCATCTCAGATATCATCAATAACAATCTGTTCCTAACTCACTTTATAGATTGGTGGGTGTTGTTTATCATTTACAAACATCTTTCTTAAAAACTCTTAACATATTCAGTACCCTCATCCTGTCTCTCCACTCATTTCATTTCTGCAATACTGTATTAGGTACTGTTAATCTTGACTGCTTATTTGTCTCTCTTCCCACTAACCCTTAATGCCTCAGGTCCTGTTCCAGACAAAATCAGTATTCTTCAGTGTCCTTTTTGTTTTTGTAAATACAGAGAGCTCACTGATGCTTTAGACTGTTTGGGCCTATGGTTTGTGTAACTTATTTTGAAAGTATCAGGACAGAGATTATAAAGTTGAATGACTTTCTAAATATCTGTGTCTCTGGTTGACTTTTTGGCACTCAAATAATGATCCAATTTTAATCCAAGGGCACTGACCAGAATTTTTAAATAAATTAAAAGTTTGTACCTGACTAACTGAAGGAGTTGTTTTTGAAATAAATTAAGCCTTGCTCTTTCTATGAGGGGGAGTCAAACTAAAGTTAGAAAATGGGATTTGTTAGAAAATGGGTCAAACCAAAAACAAAACATTTCTCAATTTAGTCTCCACCCTTCTCATTGCACTAGTGCCACCTGCCTGGAAGTCCCTGGATTCCAGCAGAATAAAACTGTTTTGTCTTGTCCTCGCAGCCACTCATGCACCACTTTCTTCATGTTGTCACCTGTCTTGAATCGATGACCACCCAGATGTTTTTTAGTGGTCCAAAAAGGTGCAAAATCTGGCGAATAAGGAGGATGTGGCAATACCTCAAACTTCAGTTTCTCCAGACGAGCCTTGGTGTTCTTCACAGTATGTGGGTGGGCATTGCCTTGCAGCAAAAGGACTCCTTGAGACAGCAGTCCCCGCCACTTGGATCGAATAGCAGCCTTCACATTGATCTCCAGGAGGTCACAGTAACTTGCACTATTGACTGTAGTACTCCTTGGCATGAAGTGTTTGACAATAACTCGGGTGCATGAGTGGTTGCGAGGACAAGACAAAACCTTTTATTCTGCCAGAATCCTGGCACTTCTAAGCAGGTGGCGTAAGTGCATTGAGAAGGGTGGAGACTACATTAAGAAATGACAGTATCAGTTTTGTTAAGGTTCATTCCATTTTCCAATAAATCCCATTTCCTAACTTTAGCTTGACTCCCCCTCGTACAATACTTAGACATGTTAGTCAAATCTGTGCTTCTTGGTCGCTCATGTAACACACTTAAAAACTTGGTAAATAAGAAGGAGCTGGGAGAGTAGCTGCTGTCTGCAAAATAAAAATCATAAATAAGGAAGACCAGATAACCAAAACTTCAAAGGCAGATTTTTTTTTCATTTTGCTATTTTAAAAGAAACTTGAATAAACAGTTAGTTTTTCAGGGTTGTCAGAATATATTTTTAGCATGGCAAAGGCTTGTGCTGTAGTCAAATGAGGAGAGATGTTAGCAACTGTTTATCTAAATAGATTTCAGACTTTGAAATCCTTACCTGTCAGTAACCTGTAACAGCTCTCACTTTAGATACTTAATGAAGTTCCTAGAAGCCTCAGCAGCAGCCTTCTGATATACAGATTCTTATCCACTCTTAACAATCCTAGACTAAGAAGTGTCACAGCAGTACAATTTACTGTATATGTGTTTGTCTGAAATGTGATTTTTTTTTTTTTGGCACAAAAAGTACCTTTGTGATCTAGTGTGCGTGTTCTCTTTCTCAGGTGATTTCCATGGTCAGTATCAGTCCTGTGAGGGTCTTGGTGCAATTAAGGTTCGCTTACGTGAGCCTGACAGAGCCATTCTCTACTATAAAGAAGCCCTGTCCCTGATATCAAAATGCAAGGTATATACTGATTTTTAAAACAGAGCTTTAAGAAAAGACATTTCTTCTAGAATCTGAAATGAAACTGTTATTATTATTATTATTATTATTATTATTATTATTATTATTATTATTATTATTATTATTATTATCCTTGTTGTGTCCCTCTATGTGGTTATTATACAGTATGCCTTACTACCACAATGAATACATGTCTTCTTTTTTGTCCACATCCTCCAAAAACATGTAGGTTAGGCTGATTGGTGACTCTAAATAGGTTCAGAGTACTGGCACCCTGTCCATGGCTGGTTCATGCATCATCTTTCATGCAGCTGTGATAGGCTCTGGCTTCACCATGAGTCTGAATGAATTAAAATAATTAGGTGTGAAAATGTTATCATCCATTACATCTGTTCATGCATGTTGTCTGGTGTAAAACTTTCATCACCCAGTTCAGTCGAAATTTCAAGTTGCAATATTTTTTCTTTTTTTTTCTTTTCTAGGATATGCCAGGCAGTGCCCAGGAGAGACTTGTAAACAAGCTTACGGACACCATCCAGTATAAACTTTGCTCAGACAGCTCATTTTTTAGCAGAGGTGTCACTAAAACTGCTTTGCCATTTGTAAGTCTCACTGTTCTTGATGTTTACCAGTTACAACTTTAAAGCTTGCAGATAAAAAAGATGAATAAGTTATTATTAATATGGAATCTTTTAACAAATATATTCCATTCAATTCCAAGTAATACTTTAGTTTCAAGCTGCTTTATGTTTGGTAAACTGTATAGATTTAGCCATTTATTTGCTGCTGTTCACCTCCCTGCAAGACAATATCTGAAGTAATGAAGGGTAAGAAGTAAAATTCTGTCAAATCTGTTCTTAGTTGATGTTACCTTAATTTGGGGATTTGGTCAAATTATGACACGTGCAAGACTTAAGTGTGACCCACAAGCCAGGATTAAAGTTTAATTTGATAATCTGACCAGCCCAACTTTAGTTCTACTTCTTCAGCTACTGTAACTGTATCACTAATACACAAACTTGATGGGGCTGTGTCTTAACAACAGGTTTCTAAGCACAGAGTGCCCCTGAGCTTGCTCTCTATCAGAATCTATCACATATAAAAAATAGTATATGATCCCTCACTGTTACAGATGTTTTGTGTGACCTTCAAGTCAAAAGTTTGCCCAAACTGGCATAGTTGGTACAACTTGAGGTCCTTCACTTACTCCTGATAACTCACACCGTTTATTTATAGCTTCTTTTTTCCTGGATTCCTTCTAATACTATTATATCCCTCTTGATATACTGTATATCAAGATCAAAAATGTACACAGAAGTCCATATAAAGCTGGACAGTGTATCTGCCATTCCAAATACTGTTTTTCACTTACATATTTAAGAAATTGTTTTTACACATATGTATTTAAATCTTCCAAAACAGAAAAAATCTTTGTAGCCAATGCAGTCATTTCTTTCTGATTAACCCGGTTGCCTACTCTACAGCTACAAGTACAGCATGCTGAATACAGCTTACAGTGCAATATTAAGAAAAACAAAATATTTTGGTTAAAGTCCAGAGGAATCTATACTAATAAACGGCAAAGCCCTCACTCACTCAGTCACTCACTCACTCACTCACTGACTGACTCGTCACTAATTCTCCAACTTCCCGTGTAGGTAGAAGGCTGAAATTTGGCAGGCT
>JANRMT010062854.1:41863367-41952982 GCA_026402145.1 Polypterus bichir lapradei
CTTCTTTAACACACTACTTCTCCGCTGCAAAGCGCGGGTATTCTGCTAGTAATACATAATTACTTGGTTAGATGAATATTTATTTTGTCACAAAATTTTAAATTCTTTTGGCTGACTTTGTGCATCTTGTTGCCATTATTGTGAATTTTCACCCCTCTCTACAGAAAGGCCTTCCTGAAAATCCTTCACCCTTTGAGGCAATCATGTCTAATCAACAGCGACATCCACAGGAGCAACACATACCTATGTAAGTCCTTTTTACCTTAGAACTGCTTCAACAAAAGTAGTCTTCAAGTACTAAACCACATTATTGAATAATGCTTTTAGCAGCCAAATGCTGTCTGGCACGTTCTTCACTTCCTCCTTCAGTAAAATCCTCCATGTCTGGAGCACAAAGAATTGATTGTCTTGTCAACTCTGACTAACTAAGCATTAAACCCTTCTAATTATAGGAGTTGTATTGCATATGTGAAAGTAATCGGGTGCAACTGCGTTATGGTAATTATTATCTGTTTCTGTTTTTATTTTGCTTGTAAGCAGTCGTCATGGCACCACCTATTATGGGCACCACCCAGAAATCTAAATGCAATTTACTTCAGACAACTAAATGTAAAATAGTTAGGACTTTTTAAAAAAGAAATAAAAATAAAGGCTCCGCAGAGAAGAAACAATAAATTCCTTTAATGTCCCTGTTTATTTTGATGATCATTTTAGAAGGGTTTCTTTCTCAATAAGAAAGATTTTGTTAAAAATCTGAATTTTTTCCACAATGTTACTGGGGAAATGCTTGCTATGCTCCTACATTGCATTACTCCTCATACAAACACAAATTAAACCGAATACAAATGTCTTTCATATCATTAAGTAATTAAATCTCAAAAAGGTTATCTCAAAATGTTTGTGATGTCCTGGAGTTTATATGTCCTCTTCTTGTTCGTATGAGTCTTTGCAGGGTACTCCTCACTCAATCCAAAGATAGGAATATTAGATTAATTGTCATATATATTCTGGCACTGTAAGGTGAGCATGGTTGTATGAAAGTGTTCTGCAATATACTGGTGCCCCATTCAAAGCAGCTTATTGCCTAAAGGCCATTAATGCCAGGACAGGCCCTGACCCTCTCATGTCTCTTCAACCAGAAAAAGAGTATCCAAAAAATGGATAGCATTAATTTTTGTTTTACAGCCAGCCACTATCTTAAGTCTTTATATAAGTTTTTTTTTATTTATTTATTTTTTTTACTCTTTCCCTTTCCTAAGCAAGTCTAGTGTTTCATGGTTTTGTTTGGTAGAGTTAATAGTGTTATGATGATTCATGTTTTGTATTTTATCCCCAAACACTACTTACTTCACATAGAACAGTGTGAAGTAGCACATTAATAAACTAATGTAATGCCATTTATACTACAACCAATTGAAACCCCTGGAATACAGACAGGTGATCTCCATTTAACTAACTATTTGACTTCTAAAGCCAACTGGCTGCACCAGTCGTGATTTAGAGGTGTCATATTAAATGGTGTTAATACTTACGCTATTAATAAATATGTTTTACATTTATAATTAATTAATTTAGACCATTTTACAGAGATGAGTTTACGCTTTGATATTAAAAAGTCTTTCTATTGAGTAGTGTCAAAAAAGGCAAATTAAATAAGCTGTGGTTCAACGTTGTATAACAATAAAATGTAAACATTTCTAATAGGTGCTTCCACAGCATACTGTACATTAGGAAAGAAGTAGTGTGACTACTTTTCATAGGTTCCTAGGCCCCCACCTGTCTTTGGCTTGTTATACCTTGCCTAGAGAATTTTCTTAAGCTAGACTAGGAGTCTTAGCCCCCTGATCGCTTCTCTCACCAACCCCCAGGCCTGCGCTATGCGCTAGCCTCTTTGCATATGGGGATGCGGATGTACAATTTAAACAGATTTTTATTTTCATGGGAATTGTTACATATGCATAGCAGAACTAAATATTTTATATTACAGCGAGTAATTAACCATAGTAAAAAATAGTAAAACATAATAAATTAATATGAAAATTATGTTTCATGTTGCATTAGAGTTATTCTTTGAGTAATAAGATTTTGTTCTGTTTGGCTTTGAAATTAACATGCAAATACTTTTTAAACTTACACTTTTACTGGAAAACTTCAGTAAAAGCAATTTTTTAATTCAATTTTCGTCAATATTGCATTGAATTTTGATTCTGTGTTTGTACTTTCATCGTGACAACACAATGTATAACTACCCATGATTGAATTTAGTTTCTTTCTCTCTATTAAATAAAATGACTTTTTCGAATGTTTGTCTCTGAGATTTGTTAATTGTCTTTACAAAAGCTATTCTAATGGGAAATTGTTAACATTTTAATATGAATGGCATATCATGATCTCGTTTGTTGTCTAATGTTATCTGCGAAAGTAAAACTACATTACCTTTCTTGGATACTTCCTTCTTTCTACAGTAAATCATGTGGTGGAAGACAGGACGTTGTTAACAGTTGTAGATATTCTTTGGGATATTGTAAGTTGATGTTTTCATCTTCCGCACAATCTACACCAACTGTTTCAGCATAGTCTATTAATACGCATTTAACCAATTTGCCATGTAACCGATCAACATTTTTGGCATTAATTCGTTTGACTTTATCGTTTCTCAGTGCTAGGATTGCCCGTGTACTCATTTTTTCTGTTGATAACCCTTCATGATGAAATTCTTCAATAAGATTTGTACATAATACGTCTCCCTTGGTTGGGAACTTAAAGTGAGGAAAACGTTAACATTTTTAAGAGCTGAGAGAGGAGGAACTGTGTTGATAAAAGCATTCACATGAATGAGAGGTGAGAGTACCATGTGCGTGGTTAAATATGGTTGAGAGGAGGGCGGGACTTGAAAAAAACGCATCAAAAAAGTCTTGTCTCGTCGCAGGATTTTTTTATATAATGGAGAGATGTAACTCTTACCATGCATAGGGTGCCTCGCCAACATCCAATAACAGGTTTGATTTATTAGCTTATTTCCGCTGTTGTTTGCTACCTGTCTTTTTCTGTATTGCACTTCCTAGTCTGTTCATGATCTTTGGCCTCCCGTACAACTTTCTGCATGCATATTTTTTCTTACTTTAACACTAAGTACACTCTTTAATATATTCTTACTTTACACCTCAATTTTTGAATGCTTTTACTCCCTTGATTTTAAACAAAGGTAAATTAATTAACTCACAATTTCAATTTCTATTTTGTGTGTACGGCACTATAATGACTGAAGCACTCCGAAACCCCTTTCATGTTCATCCATACCTTCTGTCCTGGTAAAGAACAAAAATCATGTCAAAAAGAAAGAAAAAAATGTAAATCACATTTTACATCTCTTAAATGTTTGCTTTAGACTTGGAATACATACTATTGGATTGTCATTGTGCCATGTTGGAATGAATGGCTAATTAAGTTCCAGTTACAACAAGCTCTGTTTGGTTCAGAACATATTGATATGACATTAAATGACTGTCTCCATTAATTGATGTCCTTAATTTACTTCTAATTTATCAAACAGTAGACCCATGGCGATGAACAGTCCCTCCTATTTCATGAATGGTGAAAATTCTCACCTCAGAACAGAGGATGGAATTCCTGTGAAACCTGATCATCACAGTAAAGAAGATGTTTTGAAGGGTAAGTTCAGGAAATTCTGATGTGCAGCAGCCTTTTCAAATAGCTAACAACTGAAATTTGATTTGTCTTTAAATTCACTCTAACAAATGTGTATTTTTAATTTTAAACAATTTATAGATAGTACAGTAATTGGTATTTTGTGACAACTGAGTTTTAATCAATAATATTTGTAATCTGGTAAGCCAATCAATTTGCTTTCAATGCTTTCCTAATGTACAGTATGGTGTGGTGACAGGACTCCCCACTGTGTAGACAAGGTCATGTTATTCTCACCAAATGCCTCCAAAGCATAAAAACAAAAACTCAGAATTGAGAGCTGTGGTGGTTCAGAACATTAACCTTTCACAAAGTTGTAAAAATAATTTAACTTTTTCACAAATGTTTTCAGGGTCAGACATATCTCAAAGTATTCTGACCAACTTGTCATTTTGGAGTTTCATGGTGTCTTCCTTCCAATGAGCCCTAACATTCTAAGAAAAGAGCAGGAATCCATGGTTAATTGTCCCCATCTAGTTAAGCCACATATGACTAGTTAGGATCCTGCTGCCTATTGTCACATAGGGTCATGGGATATAGAGCCTGAAAGCACCAGCACACTCAAATTTTCATAAAATCCCTAAGCCCCGAACATTGTTGTTTCACTCAGGTTACTTTTCTTGAGATGTCAAAATAACCTCTCCAAGTAATTATTAAACAGGTACAGACCTATTGTAAAGCATATTGACTTAAATCTTAGTTAGGTTTTGGTTTTGAATTGCCAGAGTCAGCCTTTGTCAGCCCTCAGGATGAGAATGGTGGGCCTCGACCAGAAAATTCAGACTTCAGTCAGAAAAATGAAGCACTGGCAGGAGTGACAAAGTCAGATGTCAGAACAAGTGACCAAAGAGAAACACAAGAGCCAGTTTATTTAAAGATGTTGCCACAAGCCAATAGGTAAGTGAATTGGTGCTATTAGCTAGTCTAGTTTAGTCCAGCTAAAGTTAATGTGAAATATCTTTGTAGCCAGTTCTTTAACTCATTTTTCTTTCTTGGCACCTAAAAATCTTTATACAGTTTAATGCCATATTCAAAAGGAGTGTATGTTGGTTACATTAGTGATACTAATTCAGCCCCATGTCAGTGTGGATGGGTGCCTTAGTATACCCTATGAGAGGCTCATGTAATTCTCTGGTGTCCCATGAAGAGCTTAGTCTCTACCCTATGCTAGATGCTTCTGAACCTGAATTGGATTCAGTGAGTTATGCTATGATAATATTGTCTCTGTGGGGCCAACTCTTAGTCAGCTATTGCAGTAGGCATTATTCCTATTACATGCCTTCATGGCCTCAGGTTTCAGTGCTACAGTTTGTCCACTCTCCATATTTCCTGATCGACAGTTCTATGAATTGCATAAACTGTGGACCAATGTTGTGTGCTTTTAAACTCCTAAGGTGATGCGCCCTGGGCAACTCGATAAAATGTTGGTGATGCAAGCCAGTTTTCTTCCTGTCAGCCCCTGCCACAGTTGCTGTACAAGTATTGGTTTTCACAAAGTGTTCTGCTTCAGTGTTTTTAGATCTTTTTGTCAGATATTTCGTTGGTATATTGAAGTATAATTACAAGCATTTCAAAGGCTTTTATTGACAATTACATTAAGTTTATGCAAAGAGTCAATATTTTCAGTGTTGGCCCTTCTTTTTCAAGACCTCTGCAATTCGCCCTGGCATGCTGTCAATCAACGTCTGGGCCAAATCCTGACTGATGGCTGCCCATTCTTGAATAATCAATGCTTGGAGTTTGTCAGAATTTGTGGGTTTTTGTTTGTCCACCTGCCTCTTGAGGATTGACCACAGGTTCTCAATGGGATTAAAGTCTGGGGAATTTCCTGGCCATGGACACAAAATTTTGATGTTTTGTTCCCCAAGCCACTTTGTTTTCACTTTTGCCTTATGGTACGGTGCTTCCTCATGAAAAAGGAAAAGGCATTGTTCGTCACCAAACTGCTCTTGGATGTTTGGGAGTACAGTAGTTGCTTTCGGGGGATGTATCCTGGATAACAGCATGCATTGCCTACACTATTGCTCACCTTAGCCTTATGTCTGTATTTGCGTTATATTTCAAATATCTTTGTATTAAGTATTTAACTTTATGTTCAACCTACCAAAGAAAATCATGGTTATGGAAGCCGCACACAATTTGTGATTAACAATTCCCCAGTTGCGAGGAATTGTACCATTTACTGAACACTGACTCATTATAAGGATACTTATTTCCACAGCAAAACACCATGGGGAGTGAAAGTCAGCACTCCACAACTACTGTAAACATGCACTGATTTACTCCCATCATCCATTAGGACACACAAAGTTGAAATCAAAAGTAAAACATGTGGTCTAACCATATTTAATTTACCACAAAACTGACTGCATTCTGAGGAATATGCATGCCCATGCTTCGTCTTTGTGCCTTTAATAAGATTTATGCAGTGATCCACAGTGGTGTGCATTCCCTCAAGAGTTACTGAAGACACGTCAAGAATAAAACTTGTGCGTCTGTGGATTGATCCTTTCTATTAGAGTAGTGCTGCATTGTAATTATGTATACAGCTGTAGTTTTATTCTTTCTGTTGCAATTACATTTACTTGTTTTTGTGAAAACATGTTTATTTTTGACTGTTTCTGTTCATGGGGACATGCAAGCAAGCATTTCATTGTACAAGCTAAAAAAAAATTGTGCACTGTGAGGCACTGATGTGTCTATGAAACTAAACTATTTTAGGAAAAAGTTTTATAATTTCTTGCACCTGAAAGTCTTCTGAAATATTAGCAGAAACACAAAAATAAGCATATTTCAGAGTGATCTGCTTAATGGAGAAGAGTAATTGTTGATACTTAGCTATGCCTTGAGGTAATATTCAGGCACAGTCTTAATTTTCAGTGGAAACAAACAAACAAACAAAGCAAACAGCACACCCAGTTGGTGAACGCTGACTTCGCATATAAACCGTCTAGTCCGTGTCATTTACACAAGATGTGGCAATGAAAGGCAGGCATTTTGTTGATTGCTGCCAAGCTCTGGGAGCAGCGTACCTGCAGGGTGGCATTATGAGACTTGAAAGGGCAATTAAAACATGAAGTTGAATCACCATATTTTGGAAGTTAATTTGAGTGCTTAAGCCTTTGTAGTCTACAGTGTAACATTCCTGATGTGCGGGCACTGCATCTCGGCATTTATGTGTCTCTTTACAAGGGAACATTTAGTGCTCAGTGGATGAAACAGATAACATATTTTCAGATTCTTGTATATAAAAAGTTTTAGTTATAGTTAACAGAAATTGTGACAGGCGTCTTATCGGTAAACAGAACTGGAGCTTTGTGGCATTTAATTCTGTGTCTTGTTAAACATTATCTTATATATAAACGTCTACGCGTGGAAGTGTGTGTGTCTGTCTGTCCTGGAAGTAAGAGGTGGAGTCGGGGTAAGGACTCCACCTCCGAGGATACACAAGCGAGGCAAGCACCTCGGCAAAACGAAAACTCAGAAAGAAAGACAGTCGCTTAGCCGCTAATACAGAAGCGAGGCGAGCACATCGGCAAAACAAAACCTCCCAGGAGAGAGATACCCTGAGTAGTTCATTTCAATTTTTTTCTGACGATTTCAATAGTTTCTAGGACCCCGTGCTTTTTACAGCACGGGCTTACACAGCTAATTTTATATATAAAGCCACTTATTCTTTTTTTAAGAAAATATTCCTGATATAGTTTTGAAAAGCTTGACCCAGACATATTCAATCCCACAGCTGGATACACATAACCTAACGCCCTAATACCACCCTCTGATCAAACGAACAGCATTCCTTTGGTGTGTAAGAGAAAACAAACTGAATTCATATCTCTATATATGAAAAAAGTGAAGTATGAGTTTGTTTATTTGTTATGTCTTGCAAAACCAATAGACCAACTAGGCAGGGGGGGGGGTCACACAAGAAGACTAAAAATTTTAAGAGTGGATGAATTGTGCCTATTGGTTTACAGGTTTCTGTAACGAATGATGCGCTTTATTCTTTGTCAGATGAATATCAGCTCTTTGTGACATGTAAGCCTTTATAATTGAGGCGCCTAAGAAACTCATACATACAATGCAAGTATCTTAAAATTCTTAGAAACCTTTTGTAGCCAGCCTAGCCCTGAAAATCACCTTATTTGTAGTTGATCAGAGAACTGCCTATTTCATAAAATAGTAACATTTGTGCAGTAGCATCACACATTAATATGCATGGTTTATATTTCATATGTCCTCCTGAAATTTTTGTTTAGAAAGCTGCATGTTGTAGTCATGGGTCTGCTGTATCACACAAACAAAAGCAAACCATTGTATATGATATTTCACATGTATATCATTACAGAAAGCTAAGATTTTTAAAAAAAAAAACTACTGGGATCATTCTTGCATGTATGCAAACATTTTCTTTTTTCTGTTTTCAGGAATCTTAATAACACTTGCCTACAGCCAGACCAAAATTCCCAAAATGATAAACCACAGAAACCCCAAAAAAGTAAGTATTTTACTCCCCTTAGTAGAACTCCGACTAGAGACTAGGATTGCTGCTTCAGACCTCTGTCTTATGGTTCACAATATATCAACATTGCCAAACCATATTAATCCAGATCAGGCTTTTTAGGGGGATGGATCTAATTCCAACCACAGGTTTAGAAATGGAAATAACCCTGGAGAGGTTATCAGTCCATCCCAGAGCCCCTGAGTTTCTCTGGCAATGTAGGAGAAAAACCACGTGCCAAGAAGAAAGCCCACACAGATAAAGGGAGAATCTTCAAATCCGCACCAACATTTGGGATGGGATTCAAACCCTGGATGCTGGGGTCCATCAGTCAACAGTTAATAATAATAATAATAATACATGTTATTTATATTCTCCTTTCCCATGCTCAAGGCACTTACAGAATATAAGAAAGAACGGCAGGGTATACAGTATATAGCATTGTACAGTACAAAGCAAATAAATAAATAAAGAAGATTAAGACAGTAAGTTCAGAGAAAGCCTAACAGACAAAAGAATTGATGGTCTAGCACACACACACACACAGGTTACATGAGCATCTTGACAGAGAGGTGAACTGAGAGAAGGGAAATGAAGTCAAGTAGAGCTAAAAGCCTTCCTGAACAGATGAGTTTTGAGTTGTTTTTTAAAAGAATTCATGGAGTCAGCTGACCTGATTAATTTCGGTAGGTCATTCCAGAGTCTGGGCGCTATACAGCTGAAGGCCCTGTCACCCATGGAGTGTAGATTAGTGTGGTGGCACAACAAGATTGCCAGAATCAGAAGACCTTAGTGAGCGGGCAGGCATATAGTGATGGAGAAGGTCACTGATGTAGTTTGGCGCAAGGTTATTTAAGGCTTTGTAGGTTATTAGTAGGATTTTATATTCGATTCTGTAAGACACAGGGAGCCAGTGAAGACGGAGCAGGATGGGTGTGATGTGCTCGCTGTTGCTGGTTCGAGTAAGGACTCTTGCAGCCAAGTTTTGAATAAGCTGGAGCTGTGATATAAGATTAGAAGGGGCACCTGCCAACAGCGAGTTACAATAATCTAAGCAGGATGTGATAAAAGCATGGACAAGTTTCTCGCCATTAGAAAAGGAGAGGAAGGAGCGAACACGGGATATGTTACGGAGGTGAAAGTAAGAAAGTTTTTTAATGTGATTTATGTGGGCAGATTAAGAAAGGGAGGAATCAAAAATGACACTGAGATTCTTTGCAGTGGAGGCAGGTCTGATGAGATCACCACCAAGATTGATTGGGAAGGAGCTCATTTTATTAAGTTGCATTTTAGTGCCAATTTGCAGGAGTTCAGTTTTGTTGCAATTTAATTTTAAAGAGTTCTGCTCCATCCAGGTTTTAATTTCACTAAGGCAGGTTGTGAGCTGAGAAAGCTCTGATGAAGTTCCACTTTTAACATTGAAGTAGAGTTGAGTATCATCTGCATAAAAATGATAGCCCAGTCCATAGCTACGAATAATATGGCCAAGGGGAAGCATATAAATACAGAAGAGAAGAGGGCCGAGGACAGAGCCCTGAGGAACTCCTTGTTTGACTGGCGCCAAGCTGGATCTGCTGTTGCCAAGACTAACAAACTCTTGCCTATCAGTCAGATAGGACTTGAACCGCTGGAGGGCAGTGCCAGAGATACCCAGCATGTTCTCCATTCTGGACAGTAGAATGTCATGTCTAACAGTGTCAAATGCTGCACTGAGGTCTAACAGAATTAATATGCTGGTTTGTCCAGAGTCTGCTGCCATAAGCAAATCATTGGTTACCCGTAGCAGAGCAGTTTCACAGCTGTGCTGCACCCTGAAACCAGACTGAAAGGGTTCCATCAAGTTATTAGTGGTTAAGTAATTGGTGAACTGGGAGGCTACAACACACTCAATAGCTTTTGACAGGAAAGGTAAGTGGGAAATAGGCCGGAAATTGTTAAGATTGTCAGCATCAAGACCAGGCTTTTTTAACATTGGGGTTACAGAAGCGATTTTAAAAGTGAGCGGCACAGAGCCAGTGTCAAGGGATGAGTTTATTATTGTTGTAGCAGTCGGGATTATGGCATGAAGGCAGGATTTAAGTAGTGTGTTGGGGATGGGGTCTAGTACACAAGTAGTCGGCCTCATCTTACAAAGCAGGTTATTAACAAACGCAGATGTGACTGGTGAGAACTTCTGCCTACTGCCCTGCATGTTTAGAATGTGTGACTGAACATGTGATTAATAAACAAAAAAAAATCACTGCAGCATAGGAGGATCGTGCCTGGTTCTTTAATAGCCATCCATTTGTCTTCACCTGATTTTGTTACTGGATCTGCTTTATTAAAGTTAAGAAATAGGGAGAACCAAAGTCCTTCTCTGCTATTAATATAGATTTCTAAGTAAATCTGTTATACAGTATAAAGCAACTGTGCCTTAACCTGCTCATGTAAGTCATAGATAAAGGCATCACCCAAATATAGAATAACAACAAATGCAAGAATTTTATTAAAGGTATGCCAGCAAAGTTTAAATGCAGTATTAAAACAATACAATGTCTAACTCCATGTAAACCACTTTTCTTAACAATAATTCTTTATCTATGAATGATCTTATAAACTGTTTAACAATATATTCACTGCTCAAAAAAATTAAGGGAACTCTTGAATCACACATTGGATCTTGATGAAAGAAATATTCCTAGTGGAAAATCTTTATGAATAATACTGTGCAATTAATTGAGGACAAAATGATGCAACAATGGTCAATAAATACCAAAATCACCAGCCCATTGAGGACTGGATCCAGCATCACACCGAAGATCAAAGTCAAAAATTGAAACCACTGGCTGATCCAACTTGTGTGAGCTTCATCACGGCAACTCATAATGTGACTCAGTAGTGTGTTTGGCTCCCATGTGCCTGTGTGCCCTCCCAATAATGTCTGGACATGCTCCTAATGAGATGGCGAATGGTGTCCTGGGTGATCTCCTCCCAGGCCTGGATCAGGGCATCAGTGAGCTCCTGGACAGTCTGTAGCGCTACTTAGCGATGTCAGTACAGGATGTTCCAGAGGTTCTCAGTTGGATTCAGGTTTGGCAAATGTGTGGGCCAGTCAATGGCCTTCGTCATCCAGGAACTGCCTACACACTCTGGCCACCTAAGGTTGGGCATTGTCCTGCACCAGGAGGAACCCATGTCCCCAGCGTCAGGTCTACCAATGGCTTTGAGGATTTCATCCCAGTACCTAACAGTAGTCAGGGTACCGTTACCTAGCACGTGGAGATTTGTGCCACCCTCCAAGGGTATGCCTACCAAGACCATTACTGACCCACTGCCAAAGCGATCATGCTGGATATTGTTTCAGACTGTATAATGTTCACCACTGTGTCTCCAAACTCACATTTGTCACATATACTCAGTGTAAACCTGCTGTCATCTGTGAAGAGAACAGAATGCCAATGGTAGAGCTTTCAATTGTGGTATTTTCTGGTGAATGGCAATTTAGCTGAACTTTAGCTGACCTGTTTTCACAGGTTCCACTAGAGGCCCTTATGCCACCCTCATGGAGTCCGTTTCTGACAGTTTGGTCAGAAACATGCACACCAGTAGCCAACTGGAGGTCATTTTGTAGGGACCTGGCACTTCTCCTCCCGCTTCCCCTCAGACAAAGGAACATAATACCGATCCTGGTCTTGGGTTTATACCCTTCTATGTCCCTGTCCAGCTCTCTTTGTGCCATAGCCCATCTCCTAGTATCTCTTCCATTCTCTTGAGACTGTGCTAGGAGACACAGCAAACCTTCTTGCAAGGGCACATATGGATGTACCATCTTGGAGGAGCAGGACTACCTGTGTAAACTGAATCATCTGCAGGTACTGCCTTGTGCTCCCAGTAATGAAGGGATACTAGCAAAGCACAAAAATAAAGAAGAATCAGTCAGGAAGGATAAGGAGAGAGCAATTGTCTGTGGCCACTACCTGCAATACCATTCCCTTTTTGGGTGATGTCTTGCTGTTGCCTCTCCAGTGCACCTGTTGTCACTTTCACTTGCACAAAAGCAGATGAAGTTGATTCACAATATGCTGTTATGTATATAATTGCCATTGGTTAGTACAGAAGGGTCTAGAGCGGTGTTTTAGACCTTTTTTAATATTGAACAACAGGCAATCATGAGTTGGTTAGCATCAGAGTCGAAGAGCATATTTATCTTAACACATATTGATTCTGCAAAATGGCTATAGGCTAGAAATGTAATTTTTTCTGATGCATTAGGTGTCAAAACAGACAACAAAATCACAGAAAATCATATTATCATCATCCCTCATTAAAACATTAAGCCACATTTACAGAAGCAATTGACCAAGCAAAAGCACAGCAGTGAAAAGGCAGGCAATTTGTGGCTACCATAGCCGCTACCTGATTTGAGAATTCATTTAGTTTTTGACATCAGTTGTTTTTTTCCCCCAACATGCAGAATATTTAACATAACAAAGTGAGTGACTACATTCCGTTTTTGTTAGGTAAACGCTGCCTAAATTGACTTGCAGAAATGTAGCACAGCCTTCAAGCATTGGCTATCATGGAGAAAAGCCAAGCTGTCTGGTAGCACCTCAGCTAGTTGTTATATGAAGTACAACCTGCTGTGTGCACCTAGATTGGAATACAGATTAGAGTGAGCCAACAGCAAGTCATGATGAAGTGTAAAATAAATGTTAACAGGTACACCCACATACATGTCCTCATGCATGCACTCACACCAGGCCATCTTAGCTGTCAGTTAACCAAACACGCACTGAACTGTCCGCATTAGCAGCACAATTTGAATGTGGACTTCAAGAGCGTAGTGACTGATGCACCAACCAAACCATTACTGAGGAGGTCTATTATATGTTTAACCAACAGATATAAAAATGTTTTGGGATTATTCACATAATCACTGGTTAGTATTCTATGGTGTCCTTGTGTTAGAAAGCGCTACGCAGTGCATTATTTGGAAATGCTCAGTGAGATTATCAAATGACCCCCCTTCAACTAAGCATTTACTGTGCTGTGAAGAACTCTTTGCATCCTTTCTAATATTTGCTGTATTTGCAGTTTTACATAAAGAATGCCCTCAAAGCTTCAGACAAAATGCAGCATTAGAGAAGAGCAGCCATCTTTGCAGAACTGCTTGAGTCCTGACACATTGGTAGATTTGTTTAGTGTGAACTGCTTGTTTCAGATCACAGCAACTCTGTTGGGTTCAACTTGGGACTTTGACTAGGCTACTCTAAAACTTTAATTCTGTTTCTTTTGAGCTGTTCGCTTGTTGACTTGCTTTTGTTTTTTGAGTCGTTGTTAAGCTGCATAACCCAATGACTGACCAGCTTCAGGTCACGGACAGATGACTGAGCATTCTCCTTAAGCATGTTCTGGTAAAGTGCAGAATTCATGGCTCCTTTACTAATGGCAAGTCTTACAGGTTTGGATGTAGGAAAACATCCCCATACCATCAGAACACCAACTCTATGAGTTATTGTACTCCTATACATAAGAATACATAAGAAATTTGACAAATGAGAGATGACCATTCAGTCCATTAAGCCCGTTTGTTTAGCTAATAGTTAAGATGTCCCAATATCTCATCCAGATTCATCTTTAAAGGTTGTCTGTGCTTCAGCTATGTGTCTCAGTAGTTTGTTCCAGAGTCCCACAACTCTTTGCATAAAGAAGTGCTTAATGGCTTCAGTCTTAAATGCACTTCCCCTTAATTTCCACTGATGTCCTCGAGTATGTGATTCAACCTTATGCTGAAAGAATGTTGCTGGATCTACTTTATCAATGTCTTTGAGGATTTTAAATACCTGGATTAGGTCTCCACACAGTCACCTCAGCTCGAGACTAAACAGGTTTAACTCTCCGAGTCTGCCACAGTAGGACAAGTCCTTAAGTCCTGGGGTGCACTTGGTTGCTCTCTCTCTGCACACAGCTTCAAGTGCTGCTATGTCTTTCGTGTAGTATGGTGACTCCAGATGTGGTCTTACTAGTTGATTATATACTTTGAGCATTTTTTATGATATAATCTAAAATTGTATTTGCCTTTTTAATTGCTTCTGTGCATTGCTTAATCAAAAATGTTGTCAATTTATACCCCTAAATCCATTCCAGAAGTTGCTTCCTTTATGACAGTGTCTCCCATCCTGTATTTGTAATTGATGTTCCTTTTGCCCATGTGTAGCACTTTTTTTACAGTAAACTGCATTTTCCAGTTGTTCACTTAGTTCTGAAAATTGTCCAGGTCATTTTGAATTCTTCTTGCTGCCGACTCAGTGTCTGCCATCCTTTCAATTTTAATGTCTGTGAATTTCATAAGTTTTCTAACTATACCAGGATCAATGTCATTAATATAAACCATATAATGGTCCAAGGACAGACCCCTGAGTTGACGCCACTGATGACCTCACTCCATATGGAGCATTCTCCTCTTATCTGTACTCTTTGTCTCCTGTTGGTTAACCAACTAGAGATCCAGTTTTGTAGGTTACCTCTGATGACTACAGCTTTCAGTTTCAGATTTAGTGTTTCATGTGGGACTGGAGCAAAGGCTTTTTGAAAGTCAACGTAAATTATGTTGTATGCTTTGTTTGTGTCAGCTATTCCGGTTGATTCTTCAAAGAACTCTAAAAGATGGGTTTGGCAGGACCTTCCTCTCATAAACCCATGTTGGCTGCCACTGTTTTCATTTAGGTGATTTCCTAATTTATTTCTAATTATACATTCCTTAATTTTGCATGGGACAGAAATAAGACACATTAGTCTGTAATTACCAAGATCCATTTTGTCTCCCTTCTTGAAGATTGGAGTCGCATTTGCTGCTTTCCAGTCCTCCGGTACTTCTCCTTTCTGAAGTGACTGCTGAAATATACCTAATAAGGGTTTATGGACAACGTCTTTCAATACAATTGGTAAAATCCCATCAGGTCCAGGGGTTTTATTAGTCTTTAATGTACTGAGTGCTTGAAACACATCTGACTCTTCTATGTTAAAATCTAGGAATTCTGAGTTTGTTTTTATTTTTTGTTGAGGCATTCCAGTTGTTTCTTCCATTATGAATACTTGCACGAAATATTTGTTCGGTTCATTTGCTATTTCCTTCTCATTTTCAGTGATTTCTCCATTTGTGTCCCTGAGGTTTCTTAAATTCTCTTTTATTGTCTCTTTACTGGAGTATTACTAAAAAAAAATGCTTACTGTTAGTATTGGTTCCTATAGAAATGTTTATTTCGGTTTCTCTTGACATCTCTTGCTGTAGTTTCCAGTATTCTTCTATGTAAGAATTATCTGCCTTTTTTCTTTTTCATTTTCTTGTACAGTGATCTTTTCATTTTTATTTTTTTCATTAATGCTCCTATTTATCGTCTGATATTTTTTTTCTGTTGTTCTTTTTGTTTTATTGCTTTTTGGAATAAATTTATTTTAAGCCTGAATCAGAAGATCTCTGAAGTTACACCATCTGTCATTTATTGTTACTGAGGTTTTGCTTTTCCATTTGATGTTTTGTAGATACTTCCTCATCCCCATGAAGTCTGCTTATAAGTCTTTGTTTTGCTGTACATTTGTGTGTTTTCAAAGCCTATCTCAGATTTTATCATGTTGTGATCACTGTAGCTTAAAGTATCAGTAACTTCACGTTCTTACTGTTGAACGCATGGATTAGTGTGGTATAGCGGGTCCGCGGTTTAAAATGAGTGGAATTTTTAATAAATAATCATTTGGCTGGCTCCATCTACATGGGTGCACTTGTACAGCTGCGGGGAGTAGGTGAAGTAATTGAGGTGAGACGCACCTGAACGTGAAGGTGCAGTCTTTTTCAATTGCTTCATCGGCTTCCTGTGGTGCACGATTGAGACGCTACACCCACAGAGCCTTAAAAATGACCTGCCGCAGGACAAGAGGGGGAAGAAACGGAGGAGAAATTAAAGAGAGCGTAGGTTAAAGGTCAGATTGTAAGGCAGGAGTGAGCCGGTGCTTACAGAGAAGCAGGTGGATGGGAACGGTGCCCCAGGAGGTGGCACGTGGCTAGCGCTCTGGAGGGAGCATGAGGAACACTCCTGCTTGAGCAGCCAGGGAGCAATAGTGATCATTACGCGTTGACATATCCTCCCACTGGGTGGATCCAGCAATCAGCAGTGGTGGGAGGATGGCATGCTTGGGATCTGGAAAAGTTGCCCCCCACATTTCGCCCTAATATAATTTCACCCCCAGCATTTCACCCATGATACAATTTTGCCTCACCCATATAGCTCCTCACACTTTGCCCCAGATATTTTCCTATCACCTACCTGGATCATTTAAACTTTTTTAAAACTATTATTACCTGTATTTTATTGTTTTTTGATTTTATTTTAAATATCGAAATAACGTTCCATAGTACTGGAGTTGCTGGATTTTGCACAGTTTTTTCGTCAGCACCATTATTAATCAATTTAATGTGTCCGAACACACTGTGGCTGTTACGCAGCGCATGTTTGCTGTTTTTGCTGCCTGATTATCGGCGGTGCATCGCGGTGCTGAAGAACAAGCAGCACGTCGCAGACAGTACAATATCAATATATATGCTGCCAGGGCATGCACCGCGTCATATAATGTTATAAAAATTTACAATGGCAAAAAGAGTTCTGTCAATAAGAGGCAAAAGAAAATCAGTAGATGATGACAACCACATTTACATGTTTTCAAGGAAAACGGTAGATGAACAACATGGATTTTGGGTTTTTGAAAAACGTTCCACCTGTAAAGGGTTTTTTCAATTTTTTAGGCATTTTTAACATGTGCATTTATTAAACCAAAATAAATTACAAGATATAAAAAAAATTAGGTCAGTTTTAAAAGAGAAGCACCGGGAATGAGAATTTAAAGAAAACGCTTGCCTCAGTTTTAGCCTTATTTTTATTGGATTTTATTTGGATCATTTTAGCCTCCACCAACAAATTATTGACAATTTTGAGCACTGCCCTTTATTGGATCACTTTGCTTTGAGTTTCTTTTAATAAAAGCACTTTTCACCATTCCTATGCTTGGTGTGTGTTGTCCTCATCTGCCACGCTCATCTCGGTTACAGTACTTATAGTGTTGGATTCAAGAGGCTCCCATTATAGCAGAGGGAGCAAGGAGCCAACCTGCACCGTCACAATTAGTTTTATGCCAGACATAGTGGGAACTGCACTGTCCATTGAGTTCTACTTTTGACTTATCTGTCCATAGAACATTATGCATGACAAGTACTGATGTTGCTTTTGGATAGCGAAAGTTATGTTTTGCTGTTTTCACATGAATTCCATTTTTACTCACTTTCTTATCATGGGGTCATGAACATTGACTTTAGCTGTGACTGTGAGACTTACTGTTCTTTAGGTGGTCCTCTGTGACTTCTTGGATGAGTTGTTACTGTTCACTTGGGATAATTTTGGTAGGCCAGTCTTTGCTGGGAGGATTCATCACTGTTCCAAATGTTCACCATTTAGAGATGATGACTCTCACTGTGATATGTTGAAGTCCTAGAGCCTTAGAGATGGCTTTGTAACACTTTCTTGATTGGTAAGTTTCAGCAACATTTTTTTCTCATATTTTGTGGAATTTCCTTTGATTGAGGCATAATGTTCTTCTAGAAAACTTGAGGTGACTAATTCACTATCATGGTAAGAGTCAATATATATAGAGGTTGAGATTCAATGGGGCCGGCTGGGTTCAGTCAGCTGAACTGAATTAACTTTAGTCAGCTATTTGAATAACTGAGGCAGCAATTACCTTTATTACTTGGATACATTACATAGCCTGAGTTACCCTGGTTCCCTTTATTCAATATTGTATTTTGTCTAATGATCTAAAACATTCTTTGAGACAAATATACAAAAATACAGATTATGACAAAGGGGCACAGCAGTGTCTGAACAACAGAAGAATTAGTTAGAGCTACAGAAATGGTTTCCCCAACTAACCCTTTCTTTCTTTCTGTTTGTGTATGTTATTATCTTTGTGATCCTCATTTTAAAATGAACCTTGACAACCTCTGCTCCTCCTTCACAGGTGACCACCATTCTGAGATAATGAAGATGAAAACAGTAGAACCAGAGAAGTATGATTTTCGGTTACTCATTTCTTGAAATTAAAAAAAGGTATTGCTGCCTGGGAAATATTTGAGTTGACATAACTTTCTGTGCATTTTAGGAATGGTTCTCACATTATGAACCCTGAAGATACAATTGATGACAAGCATGATGGGAGGAAGAGTCAAAAAAGAAATAAATCTCAATCTAGGGTATGCACAGTGATGTGAGCTAATAGGACAACAGAACATGAGAACATCAAACATATGCAGAGCATTCAGTTCGCCAAGATGTTGAAGATGGAAGCATAAACTATGCCATGTATGCTTCTTCCCAATGGAGATATTATTTAAATATGTTTGAATAGCTGAAAAAGAACTGAAGATAGTAGAAAAAATTAAAAGGACAATTTCAATAACTGTCCATGTAACAAAGTAATGGAATCATGCTTTATCATTTTTGTATTTGTACCAAAACACTGGGGAGTCGCATAGTAGGTCCAACAGGTCTTCCAGTAGTTTTCATAAAGATACACAGTTGCGTCTCCCGGTTCTTAGATTCTAGGATTATGTTTTGCACTGAATGTGCTGCAGTTTCGTTCTACTTATTTTTAGTTAATGTAACAGAAATTTTCTGATTAAAAAATGTAAAACCTCTGGAAAAGTAGGGAGGGTGGTGTAAATAGTGTCTGTGTCTAGAAACATTTAGTGCTGGGTAGCCAGTCAGCAGGTGGAATTTTCTGAAATATCTTTATACGTTGATGATATATTGACACGTTGTAAATTGTAAAGGAACTATTTAAATATCGTGAGACAGTTGGGGATGGGGGAGAAACGACCTAAAAAATAAAAAAAAAATCACCAAATCATCATAACGTGAGGGTTCCAATCTATCCAAAAAAGGAGTAACATGGACAGCATTTCTTGATATTAATCCTTTTTGGCCAAAGTAATATATGTGTACAGCATTTTTAAATAATATCGCAATGGCAACGGTTTACATTGTACAGCATACGTACACTTTAATTATTCGGTAATTATTTGTCTAACTCTAGTGTAACTGGACATCATTACTGTGTAAATACAGCGTAACATTGGTAATGGTGTGGTAAGTATTCATTTCTTCATACCTGATTTGGTGTTTGCTTATACTCTCACCTGAATTGCACAGTAAATACACTGAAATATTGCTGAGTTCCATTGTAGTTTGGTTAGGTAACTCTGATTAATTACGGTGTGTGTTTAAGGTAGTTGTAGTATTACCACTTATACAATGTAATGGGAGACTTTTATTATAAAACATTTCTAGCACCTCTAGTCTGATTACCACTTGATCTGAGTGATCTCCAAACCCTCTTGAGATAATAAGATGTAACACAGGGGGCATCAGCTTCTAGAAAATGCCCACACCGCCCACTGGAAAGTGCTGTCCTGTTTGATAGTCGATTGGGCATACTGTACAAGGTGGGAATGGGGGTATTTATGGGCCCACAAGTTTAACAACTTGTGCCAGGAATCTTTCTCCTCGGCCCCTCATGCCTACCCCAATGCACAACGTGAAACCAAGATACGAATAAGACACGGTAATAGAAAGCCGAGGCTGCTTTGAGGGATCATTTTTGAGGTTAGTTAGATTTCCTCTGTGGAGCCTGTAAAGCTAAACGTGAGTGATCTCGGGAAGAAGGACAGAAAGATGAAGCCACAAACGCATCCCGCTACATATCATGTCCTGTTCCCACTGGCGCCAGCTTTTTAGGTCCATCTGGTTGACCAAACTCTTTGGTGGAGGAATGTTGTCTGCTCAGGGCCATCACTTCTGCTTTTTTCGGCCATTCTAAATGTTTATTAACTGCTAACCTAAAATAAGTGACTCTGTAAAACAATTTGAGGCTGAAGAACTATAAATACGTTGTACTTCTTCTCCGATATTTTTAATATATGGTTTAAAAGAAAAATAATTTCACAATGCACTTATGCTGAGATTCATTGTGTTTCCAAATTATATATATATATATATATATACTGTATATACTCAGCAAAAAAAGAAACGTCCCCTGACTTTCAACTGTTTTTACTTTCAGTAGACTTAATGTGTAAATATTTGTATGAACACTAAAAGAGTCAACACCATAAGACATAAACTAAAAATGTTTCACAATGTGTCCCTGAATGAAGGGAGGCTCAAAATCAAAAGTACCAGTCAGTATCTGGTGTGGCCACCAGCTGCTTGAAGTACTGCAGTGCATCTCCTCCTCATGGACTGGACCAGATTTGTCAGTTCTTGCTGTGAGATGTTACCCCACTCTTCCACCAAGGCACCTGCAAGTTCCTGGACATTTCTGGGGGGAATGGCCCTAGCCCTCACCCTGCGATCCAACAGGTCCCAGACGTGCTCAATGGGATTGAGATCTGGGCTCTTCGCTGGCCATGGCAGAACACTGACATTGCTGTCATGCAGAAACTCACGCACTTTTTGCCACTCCTGTCTGGTCCAGCGAAGGTGGGTTTGTGCCCATAGGCGGCGTTGTTGCTGGTGATGTCTGGTAAAGACCTGCCTTACAACAGGCCTGCAAGCCCTCAGTCCAGCCTCTCTCAGCCTATTGCGGACAGTCTGAGCACTGATGGAGGGATTGTGTGTTCCTGGTTGTTGTGGCCATCCTGTACCTGTCAAGCAGGTGTGATATTCGGATGTACCGATCCTGTGCAGGTGTTGTTACACGTGGTCTTCCACTGCGAGGATGATCAGCTGTCCTTCCTGTCTCCCTGTAGCGCTGTCTTAGGCGTCTCACAGTGTGGACATGGCAATTTATTGCCCTAGCCACATCAGCAGTCCTCATGCCTCCCTGCAGCATGCCTAATGCACGTTCACACAGATGAGCAGGGACCCTGGGCATCTTTCTTTGGGTGTTTTTCACAGTCGGTAGACAAGTCTCTTTAGTGTCCTGCGTTTTTAGAACTGTGACCTTAAATGCTTACTTTCTGTAAGCTGTTAAGGTCTTAACGACCATTCCACAGGTGCATGTTAATTAATTGATTATGGTTAATTGAACATGCATGGAAAACATTGTTTAAACAATTTACAATGAAGATCTGTAAAGTTATTTGGATTTTTAAAACATTATTGTTGAAATACACAGTCCTGAAAAAGGGACGTTTCTTTTTTTGCTGAGTATATATATATATATATATATATATATATGATAATAATACAAAAAAACTTAATGCATGACAGAAGTAAAATAAATTTACCATTGCAGATTTTCACGACTCATTTGAAAAGGAAAATATTTGCTAATTCAGTCAATATTTGATGTCTCGGAATGATTAGTCACAATCAGTAATGCAGGGAGATTTAACAAAAGTCTAATTGCCTGTAAAGGCTAGAGAGGGTACATTTAATAAACTTGGCGTTTATAACGCACCTTAGCTTTCAACAACCAAAGTGAGCAAAAGAGTTTGGCAAACCAGCTTGACAATTCAGATTCACCCAACATGTCTTGAACAACATTGGGAATTAAAGTTGCCCGAAGTGCAACTTTCTACGACACATCCTTGTTTTGTGAATATGGCTCCACTGAATAAACATACTTTGTAACATTTTAATATAATTAACTGTAAACCAACTTCTGTCTGCGCCTTCCTATTGAAAACTTCATTTTAAAGTAACAGCTGGGATTTACCCCACTAATTGACTTCTGTCGTATCACCGCTTAATCTCCATCTCCTTTAAACTGAAGTGTGTCGGCTTCTTCAGACTCCTCCGACACTTCGTACCCCACAGTCCTGGATTCTGTCCAGCAGTTCTTTTTCTCCAGCACTGCAATATCCAGCCTTTAAGATGGAGAGCAAAACTGCACACCGCTTAACAGATTATTATACAAAGCAAGTCACACAGTGCACCATATAGCCCAGCCTTATAAATGCTTTAATTATGAACTGTCAATGTCAATTTATTTATATAGCACATTTAAAACAACATAGTAATGCTGCGGCCAAAGTGCTTTACAATAATAGAATAAAAGAAAAATCAATAAACAATAAAACATAAATAGTAATAAAATATATGAACATAAAATAAGATAGATAATAAATAGAAATGATGTTATATGATCACAAAGAGGAAAACCATCAGTATTACTGAAGGTCACTGAATGCAAGTGAAAAGAAGTGAGTTTTTAATCTTGTTTTGAACTGTTCAATTGTAGACGACTCCTTTATATGATGAGGTAGAGAGTTCCACAGGCGAGGGGCAGCAGCTGCAAAGGCCCTGTCCCCCTTGGTTTTACATTTGGTACGAGGGACAACAAGAGACAACTGACCAGAAGATCTAAGCACTCTGGATGGCTAGTGTAAAACGCACAGTTTAGATAAATAGGCAGGAGCAAGCCCATGTAATGATTTAAAAACTAGCAGTAAGATTTTAAAATCAATTCGAAAACTGACAGGCAGCCAGTGTAACGAAGCTAAAATAGGAGAAACAGAGTCATACTTCCTTGCCCCAACCAGAAGGCGAGCAGCAGCATTTTGGACCAGTTGTAACCTGTGTATCAGAGATTTGTTAATCCCAGAATACAGCGAATTGCAATAATCGAGGCAAGAAAAAATAAAAGCATGAGTAGCTTTCTCAAGATCTTTAGAAGATAAAAAAGGCTTTATCTTACCTAATAGACGAAGTTGGAAGAAGCAACTCTTGACAACAGAATTTACTTGTTTCTCAAAAGAGAGGTTGCTATCAAAGGTAACACCAAGATTGCAGACTTGAGGTTTGGAAAAGGCAGAGAAAGAGCCGAGAAGTCCAAGACCAATTTGGGCTTTAGCTGGTGGACCCACTATAAGCACCTCCGTTTTATTTTGATTTAGATCAAGAAAATTATTGGCCATCCAGGATCTTAGTTCAGACAGACAGTTGTGGAGTTGATTTATTGCAGAGTTGCAGGCGGGAATATAAACCTGAGTATCATCAGCATAGCAGTGAAAAGAAATGTTAAATTTCCTAAAAATCGCTCCAATAGGGTGAAGGTATATAGAGAATAAAATAGGACCTAAAATGGATCCCTGAGGGATACCATATTTAAGAGGAACAGTAGATGAAAAAGAGGAATTTAAAGTCACTGAAAAGTGTATACCAGTTAAATATGACCTGAACCAGTTAAGAGCAGCCCCTTTAAGCCCAACAAGATGTTCAAGCCGCATCAGCAATATTTCATGGTCAATGGTGTCAAAGGCAGCGGACAGGTCAAGGAGGACAAGGACTGCCGCATCACCTGAGTCAGTAATAAGATATATGTCATTGAACACTTTCAGGAGTGCCGTTTCAACACCATGATAACGCATAAAACCAGATTGGTAGGTCTCAAATAAATTATTGGAGTTAAGGTGATTATAAATAATTTTTTCTAGTATTTTAGCCAGAAATGGGAGCTGGGAAATTGGACGAAAGTTGGTTAAAACTCCAGGATCTAATCCTGCCGTTTTTAGATGGGGACGGACTGCAGCATGTTTAAAAAATGAGGGCACAACCCCCGAACTAATAGAATCATTTATAATGGCTAGTAAAGATGGGCCCAACACATCAAAGGCTTCCACTAAGAGACGTGGTGGTACAATATTAAGGGGGCTGGAAGTTGGTTTAAGGGTGTCAATAGTTCTTTTTAGCATTGAAAGTGAGACTTGATCAAAGGAATCTAGAACAATGTCATGATTAACAGTAGGAAGTTCATAGCTAGTTTGAACAATGCCACGGCGGATAGTATCAATTTTGCTGACAAAGAAAGATAGAAACTGCTCACATGAATGAACAGTGCTATTTAACCCCATCGTAGAATGAGGGTGAATGGCCGCATTAATTGAATTAAATAAAACCCTAGGATTTTTTTGAATGGCGGGATACTAAATCGGCAAAGAAGTCATGTTTCGATTTCTTAACTTCAGCCTGGAAATTGAAAAGAGAAGTCCTGAAAATCTGTTTAGAGATAGTCAGTCCATCTTTTTTCCAACGCCGTTCAGCAGTTCGACAGGCGCAGCGCAGTGATCGCGTACTTTCATTTAGCCAGGGAGCAGGTCTTACCTTATTACAGCGTATCTTGGGCGGAGCAATTGCGTCTAAAACCGTTTCACAGGAGGAATTAAATTTTACGACAGAGTCATCGATATCATTATTTTGGTCATGCATATAAAGATTAGAGAAAATGGTTTTAAAATCAGAAATAGTAGAAGAATTTAAAAAGCGCGAGCAGCGTGGGGGACAACTATTAGTCGGGAGATCAACAGTAATATTCAGATCCATCATTACAGAAAAGTGATCAGTGAAAGAAACATCACATAAATCAATACTATTCACTGAAATATCACGAGTAAGAACGAGACCAAGGGTGTGACCGAGAGAGTGAGTTGGCGAATTAATATGCTGTATAAAATCAAATGAGTCCAATAGTGATAAAAAGTCTTTGACCAAAGGTTTCGATTGACAACAAACGTGAATGTTGAAATCACCAACAATAAATATTTTGTCATGGGATAGGGTGATATCAGCCAGGGGATCAGAGAATTCAGAAATGAAAGTATCATTAATTACAGGAGGTCTATAAAGCTGCACACTTTGAAAAGTTGAAGTTCAAAGCTGCTAAACGGATCCCTTGTAAGGCTCCGACACAAAAACATACTTTTAAAAACAGTGGCAATGCCCCCCCACGACGAGTCAAACGAGGAGAGTTTAAAAATGAATAACCTGATGGAACCAAGTCAGTAAAACATGAAGAGTCACCATTTAAAATCCAAGTCTCAGTGATGAAGAAGAAGTCCAGATTATTTGATGTAATAAAGTCTTGCAGAATAAAAGTTTTATTAGACACTGATCTCACGTTCAGGAGAGCAGCCTTGATAGAAGTAGAAGAGCTCGTTGCAGGATGAGCACGGGTGAGAGTGCGAAGATTAGCAGCGTTTACTGCCCGATTGCACACCGAGGAAAAGTGATGCTGTCTTGAAATTGACAAATTAAATCCGGTGTCCAGCGCCCATGAATCAGTGATGGATTCCTGAGCAGGAGGAGATGGGTCATAGACAACTCGCAGGCATCGGGAAACAAAGCTCTGGGACTTGAGTCGGCGTTGTTCAACAGCAATTCTGTCTCTTTTCCCACGACGGCGGCGAGTGCGTTTGCGTCTCCGAGGAGCATTCAACTGACTGATACAGGTGAACACCGGCGTCCAGGTGAAGAAGTCAGGAAATGAATAAAACAAAGGTGGAGGTTCACAAAAAATCCAATCGGAAGATGAAAGCTGAGAGGAAAGTAGGCCAGAAAATATGTTAAGTAAAGACTCCCGATCATAGGAAAGTGATCGTTGGGATGAAATAAGACATAAAAACAAAGTTAAGAGAGACGAGCAGACGGCCAGCCACACCAGTCGGCGCCATTTTTTTTTTCAACTATTTTGAATGTTAAGTGTTCAAATTGTCTGCACATCATTCTGCATTAAAGCAAATAAAATTAAATTAGCCAATCATCCCAAAAAGTTTTAAGCTGCAGTTAGTGTGAGAACTGATGGCGCTGTCCAATCCGCCATTCACTCTAGTCAGATACCTACTTTTGGGAAAATGTCAGCTTCGTGTTTTCCTCCTTGTATGATCTGTATATATAAAATAAGGTCAGAGCATGCTTGCTTTGTTTAACCCAAGGAAGGCTTGGTCATGAGAAACTGGTAGGACAAAAGCCAGCAGTCCATAGAGGTTATTGAGGCCAGGTATTGCATATTTATTCTAACATACGTTATGCGAGGCCAAGTCCTCACTCATTTGAGTCACTGAAGCTTTCCAACAAGAGCTGATGTTGTCAGATGATGCCCAATATTCCTCAGACATTTTGACCCTTAACCATAATGCCGTTCAGTTGGGTGGCTTGGCAGTGGTGGCCAAATCACTGCCCATCAGCTCCTGGCCTCCACCTCCATTTTATGCCATAGCTAGCAAGAGGCTCACTCTGCTGCCTCTTTCAGCCTGCGAGCTACTGGCTTCCTTTCTTTTCCTGATGATCCCAAAGCCGTAAGCACATTCCACGTCGTTTGTGCTGGGAATCCTCTGCATCCAGCCTTGACTGGAAATAGCTGGGCCTGCCAACTTTTGTTACTACATTTCTGGACCAGTTAGTAGTACTTGGTGGCTTTCGTTTCATGGGCTTCATCTCAACCTTCAACCCATGGGACAGATAATTCGATAAATCTAAAACGTATAAATTCCAGAAACTTTAAACCCTCTCTTTCTTTCTATCTACGGACTTTGCAGTTATTAAAATATGATGGGGAGTCAAGATAAAGTTAGAAAATGGAATGAACCAAAAACAAAACTGATGCTCTCATTTCTCAATTTAGTCTCCACCCTTCTCAATGAACTTGCACCACCTGCCTGGAAGTTTCTGGATTCCAGCAGAATAAAAGATTTTGTCTTGTCCTCGCAATCACTTGTGCACTGCTTTCTTCATGTTGTCATCTGTCTTGAATCAACAACCACCCAGATGTTTAACAGCCTAAAAAGCTGGAAGTCACATGACACCAAATCTGTCAAATCAGGAGGATGTGGCAATACCTCAAACTTCACTTTCTCCAGACGAGCCTTGGTGTTTTGCATTGTCTTGCTGCAAAAGGACTTCTTGAGACAGCAGTCCCCACCGCTTGGATTGAGTAGCAGGCTTCACATTGGTCTCCAGGAGGTCACAGTAACTTGCACTAGTGACAGTAGTACTCCTCGACATGAAGTATTCCACAATTACTCCAGGGCACAAGTGATTGTGAGGACAAGACAAAACCTTTTATTCTGCCAGAATCCAGGCAGGTGGTGCAAGTGCATTGAGAAGGGTGGAGACTACATTAAGAGATGAAAGTATCAGTTTTATTTTTGGTTCGTTCCATTTTCTAATAAATCCCATTTTCTAACTTTAGCTTGACTTAGTAACTTGTTTACTTGGTTGATGATGTTTCTTAGCTACTGTCTGTTGCTACTTGTATAATTTTCGCTATATACAGTAGCCATACAGTGCATATGTGTGTGTATACTGAATGTAGTGTGACAGGGTGCAGACTGTGAATTCAGATTTTCTGTGGATCTCCATGTTCTGTTGTTGGAGAGATGTCAATCTGTGAGTTCTCACTATGTCGTATACCCAGTGCCAAGAGTTTGTGTACTTTTGTCCACAGACTGAAATGGCATATCTCTGAATTTTCCATTGAATAAATTATAGCAAAGTCCAGTTTAGTACAATCTCATCACCTTTATATAAAGACTAGCTGTGTAAGCCTGTGAAATTGTCAGAAAAAAAAATTGAAATGCAGAGTTGGTGGTTTCATTTTGCAGCCGTGCTCGCCCCCTTCGTCTATCAGCGGCTAATTTCTCTCTCCTCTGAGGTTTCGTTTTGCCGGTGTGCTCGCCTCGCTTGTGTATTAGTGGCTAAGCAAGTTTCTTTCCTCTGCGGTTTCACTTTGGTGATGGAGTCGTTTTCTTTCAGCTTCATGCTGTAGCCTCGCACTTCTTTCTTCTTCCGACTTGTTAACTTGGGGCTACCTTACCACCTCTTTGAGCTTCATGCTGTAGCCTCGCACTTCCGGGCCGGACAGACAAACACACACACTTCCACGTGTAGACGTTTATATATAAAATGCTGTTTAAATGAAGATCAAGTCTGGATATGTCCATCTATCTTACAAAAACGTTTCCTTGGGTGTACTTATTTTTCATATTACTGGTCACATCAGGAGCAAAACTCTAAAACTCCTACACAGATAACATGTTAAATAATCAGAAGAACGTCTTGTAGATTCTTGTCCTGTGTTACCCTTTAAATTTTAACTGCTGCTATTCATGCATTGTCTTTGTGTTTACTGATTGTAACAACAGAGTTGTCAGCCTTACATGCAGTATACAGCATATTGTATTAAATGTCTGGCAGAGGGATGCAGTGCTTATAGGTGCTGCTTCCCCACCCCTCAGGACCAGGGTTCAGTCCTCAGCCTAGTCCATATGTCTCATTGGTGGAGTCTGCGTTTTCTCACCGTTTCTCACATCACAAGTACAGTATGTGCAAGTTAGATTAACTGGTAACTCTAAATGTACCCTTCAGGTGTGGGTGCCTGCCAGAGTGGGACTTGGGAGACTTGTCAGACTGTCCATGCTCAGTACTGCTGGGATATGCTAGGATCTTACCAGTGTGTAAAAGTGCACAAGAGGGTCAGAACCCTCCAGAAATCCAGCTGACTCTCAATTGTCTTATCGAGATGGGAAATATCATTTTAGAATCCATCCATTATCCAACCCGTGACATCCTAACTACAGGGTCACCGGATGGGGTGGGGTCTGCTGGAGCCAATCCCAGCTAACACAGAGCAAAAGGCAGGAAACAAACACCGGGCAGGGTGCCAGCCCACTGCAGGGCACACACACACACTAGAGACGATTTAGAATCACAAAACATGTCTTTGGGCTGTGGGAGTACCCGGAGGAAACCCACGCAGACACGGGGGGAACATGCAAACTCCACGCAGGGAGGACCCAGGAAGCGAACTTGGGTCTCCTAACTGCGAAGCAGCAGCAGCTCTACCCACTGCGCCACCGTGCCACCCCCATCCCTGAATCTCCTTTAACTTTTCTGGTGTTAAGATCCACTGACAGAAGTCCAAGGCATATGGATAACACCACTGTTTTGCTTATCAAGCCTTTGTGCGAACACGCTTGCTATCTGGACAGCAGTGACAATCATTATGAAGGGCAGAAAATGGTGCAACACGGGATGAAGAGGATCATTTGGAATTGTTAAGGAGACATTAGTATTGAGATCACAGCCTGAGGAGTTTAGTTTATCCAATGCATGTCACAAATTGCACATCTGTGATTTGGCCATTGGCTGTGTTTTTTATTCCAGGATAAATTCATTGTCAGGCTGGTCCATGGCATCCATTTCTCCATGCGGAGTTCTGATTGAGGGTATCTGCTCACACCTTTCAATCAATCTGGAATCTGCTTAGTTTTTATATCTCCAACCAGTGCATGGAGATCCCAATCCAGATATTTGTACTCAAAGCCACAGGTGCACTTTGTCAAGGGTGACCTACCATCTAAAGGTCATGTCACATTATGTGACATTTCCAGTCATAGCTGTTATTTACATACGCTCCCGTGAAGCCAGACACATAAGGTGACATGTCGTGTGACTCAGTCTTTTAAGTTGAACCTGGTTTGATGTTGTCTTTAGTTATAGGGCTCTGTGAATATGTGAGAGCTGACCAGCAATGAATGCTTATCCAGAAGTACAATGCATAACATGCAGCGACAAGGAATAAGGGACACTAGGGTGTGTTAGACCTCACAAAGAGAAGAGAAGCTCATCTGTGTGATGTCTTGTGTTTTATGTGCCACAACAGAATGGAAAAACAGAAAAACAACCCTTTGTCCAGTGCCAGCGTCATCAGCCATCATGCTATTGGCTGTTGAAAAAAGAGGCATGGTCATCATGCAGTTGGTAAATTAGACGTGCCCAACCATTAGTTTAAATAGTAGTTTCAACTGATGTAGCCCAGCAATGAAATTGGCAACTGCAGTTCACAAGTCTGACATCACCCCATCACATCACTGGAAGTCATGTAATGTGACATAGGCTTAAGTACTCTGCTAGCCAGTGCTGCTCCGCAAGAAAAATCAGCACTGCCACTGGATCAATGGACGGTGACTTGGACCACTTATGCGCAGAGGAAGAAAATCCAGATGGGTGGTGGTGGACATGGAAGAGCAGATCAAACTGTCCTTTTAATGGTCACCTACTGCCAATATTGCCTGAATGCCATTTCCACTCCTGCATCTTCTTCTCCTGGGGTAGTTACAGAATGTTACATGGAGTCAGTCATTTGTGTCAGTGAAGAAAATGAACGTCAGTACCAGCCTAAAGTCGGTAAGACAGTTTACTAGCTGGTTCAGTGATCTTTTCTATTAGAGATCTTTTTGGCAATTTGTATACTAACATATACGACAGCCCATCTTGTTTGTAATTCTGCAGACTTCAATAAGGAATTTCATTTGTGTTTGAAGTGTCGCATTGGGCCCCCCAGTGTCCTGCAGTGGTGGTCATACAGGTATTTTCAAATTTGCATATTGTCCCAGTATGTGTGGGAACTTTCTCCTGTTATTCTTGTGTCCATAGACATAGAATTACTAGACGCCGCATGACCAGCAGCATCGTACGTTAACATCGCTGCCATATTGCGAGTGGCACTGCTGTGGAGTGAAGTTGTGGATAAAGATGCCTCACGCATGTGCTGCTTGGGATTGTACAAACCACTGTACGCTCCAAACCAGATCACAGGGATTACATTTCATAGGAAAGGCTGAACGATTATTTTGGTTATATTTGGCCATTTGAAAATCCTGTTTTATAATCTTTACTTTAGCTAAGCCAGGCTAAGCTAGCAAAGCTATGCATTTATGTGCTCAAGTGAGCCTCCAAACAACGTTTTGGCTAAACGTATTTAGTCACTAACTATGTAGATTGTTGTTAGCTGTTAACATTTCTCAAATCTTGAAAATATCCCAAAGAAATCCACTTCAGGAAGCAGTGTAAGGTAGCCCTTAGATGGGATTTTAAGAAAGCTGTCCTGTGATGTGTGCCGTGCTAGTTTGGTAACAGATGCTGTACCGCTATTATATGATCAAAGCTACCACTTGCTCACATTAAAAACCACAAAGGAGGTTTGATGATTCCTTCTGAGGGTACAGTCAAGGTGGTCAAAGTAGCTGAGCATGTTATCTGACAGTCAACATTAGGGCAAGCTGTCAGTGTATCTTTGATCAATCAGTTTGTTCGGGCTGAGATTGGTTCAGATGATGTGTTTTTTCTCAAGGAGCACATGGAGGAAACACAGTTTGAAATTGACAACCATCATTTTATGCTCGTGTCTTTAGTTGTGTCTGTCTTCCACAAACTAAGGCTGCACCATATTGCCAGACTGAATACTCTCAAATTACAGAGTGGCAACACACGGAAAAAGCTATGTAAGACAGTTCTGTTTCCAGGATTTTAGATCCTATCCTGTATATATTTAAGTAACCTCATTGTGTGTGTGTGTGTGAGAGAGAGGGATTGAGAGAGGAATGAGTGAAATGTTTTCAGAAATTATTAAACCAATTTGTATACAATGAAATTGTTTATTTTTGTCATTGAGTGTATCATTTCACTGTTAAAAGAAAGACCAGACTGTCAGTTGCAGTCTTCCTATTTTGACTTTCAGCCATTGGTCAAGTTTTCATCTCAATAATTAATAATAATAATAATAATACATTTTATTTAATAGGCGCCTTTCTTAACACTTAATGTCACCTTACAATAAAATTTAGCAACATTAGTAAAATTAAAACAAGAGAATGATAAATCAAAATCAGTAATTAGCAAACAAAGATAACTGGCAGTGACCGTGCAAAATTCACAATTGCTATGGCAGTTTAAAAAGATAAGTTTTGAGGGCAGTTTTAAAATGTGTTATTGAATCGAGCTGACGTATATGAGAGAGAAGACAATTCCCGAGTTGAGGAGCACTGTGAGAGACGCTCGAGCTCCCAGAGCACTGAGTCTGAAGTGTGGTACAGAAAGTAGAGCTGCAGATGAGGATCTGAGTGAGCGAGAGGAGTGCAAGCCTGTAGGAGATCAGTGAGGTTGTGGAGAGCTTTAAATGGTCAGAGCGGTATTTTGTATTGTATTCAGTAGTGAACAGGGAGCCAGTGAAGTTGAGAGAGAATAGGTGTAATATGTTCAGTGGATTTACAACAGCAGGTTATTATCCTGACAGCAGAATTTTGAAGAAGTTGTAAGTGATGGATAAGTTTTTGTGGGATGACAGATAGAATAGCATTACAGTAATCTATACGTGAGGTGACTCGGGCATTAACCAATACTTCAGTACTGTGTTGTGTAAGAACAGGACAAAGTCTAGAAATGTTTAGGAGATGGAAGAAGGCAGTCCGAGAAATGTTACTTATACGGGAGGAATTTATTTAATCATAATTATTATTTAATAATTGCCATTCTTAGTGTATAAATGGATATAAATAATTGCATTTAAACGATTCGCCAAAATCTGTTGTATGTAAATGATACTGTTTTAAACGTTATTGTTTTTCATCAGAAAACCCAGTTTCCACGTCTACCTGTATTAGTTTAAATGGCACTTCTGTCACTCTCACTATGGCGGACGCGCTGACGTATCGTGTCGACTGAGCAACACAGTGAATGCGGCGCCTACCTATATATGTCTATGATTGTGTCTACCTACGTACTAATGACGTGCAAGTTAAGTTGACTGATGGCTCCCACTTGAACTAGCAGCAATGAGTTTTAGTAGGAGTGGCTGGTATCCACCTTCTGTCTGCTCCTGCTCCACACCACCCTGAACTTGGCAACATGGGCACACAGTGACATAACATTCTTAACCGCAATATCTGATTGTGTTAATTGAGTTGGAGGGCAGGACACGGGATTAGGCAGCATCAGACACGAGGCCATGACTGCGCTCACTACGGAACGCTTGCGGATATTAACCTGACGTTCACGTCTTCGAGAATGTGGGAGGAAAACCCCGACGAGAAATGGAAAATCAAAGCAGACCCTGTGAGAACGCTCAGACTTCCCCTGGTCAGCGACCGCGGGTAGGACTTGGGCCAAAGGTGAGGCATCTTTAGAAAACGTACGGAGGCAATTTATTTAATGACGGGATAAAGCTCAGTCACATGAGATCAAAATCGCGTGCCCAACTCCGCTACTAGCACGTTAACCCAAACACTCAGCCATAGTCCTCATCCTCATTGATTGACAAGCCCAAAACAGAAAGCGTGGGTCACTACCGATCCACGAGCGCACAGCTCGCGAGATGACAAGTTCGGTCCGTTTCCGCCTCTCTGCTGGCTCCACCCCTTTGTTAATGACGGCTGGAGGCGCACATATTATACGTCACATATTTGACAGTTACGTCCACCAATAGTAATCGCAAACTGACGGCAAGCGAGGTGTTGTGTTGATGTGGAAGTGACTATAAGACAGTTAAGGTAAGTTAAGAAAATTTGTGAAGGAGCTTTGTTCGAACGCTGCAGCGCTTGCACATTGTTAGGTTTAATATCGCCTTTGCATACTCTATGCCTGTAACACATTCACGGAGCCAACGCCAAGGGTAGAGGAGACCTGTAGTCGCCCCAGTTTCACGGTTTCCCTGTTGCGACTGGCGAAAAAGATCGAATTGAACAAGACGAATACTGCTACAGATGCAGAAACGACGCAGTAAGCAGGTTACATACAAACTTGGTCTAATGGGACTTAGACAAGCAGGTCACGGCAGTAGCGTATACGAATGTCCTGAATATGTTATACATACACAAGATTTCCACGCTCTCATTACAGTTGTGTGAGGGTTGGCACCGTAATAATAGAAAGTAAAGTAACTTAAGAAACCAGTCTCGTCTTGCCCAGTCGCTCGCGGCAGCTTGGTAACAGTCCGGCCCAGGACAGTATGATGTAGGACAACCCTGCAGACAGTCCGGAGTTAAATTTCTTTTTTAAATATGTTAAACGACCTGGCAGCCTGTCTCATCAAAGCCCTCCTTTTATTTTCATGATATTGTTCGAGTGCCATCTTTCGCTGATACTACGTCTGCCGAGTCGCTAAGTCTCCAATAACACTGCACACATGCGGTCCGTGCAGGTAAGTAGGAAGTGCAGTTTGGGACAGACATCGTAAACACGGTTAAAGCGCATAGTCTGTCCTGTGAACTTTATTGAAATGCACACACTACATGTGATGTCAGTTTATGTTTGTATATCGATTTTCAGAGTGAAGCCCCAGAGCGCTGTAACAACTGCACAGGTAAAATACAATCGCACACTTAACAGCAAACGCACATAACAATAGTATTTAAACAAGTAGCTTCGAAAGGATTACAAAAGGAGAGTTTATGTCCGTTAATGTTGTTATCATATGTCCAGTTGACAGCTAATAGGAGGAAAACAAAGCTCCAGAGAAAATCAACTTGAGATAGATCAAGAGTTGGTTATAACACAAAGCTGGACACAGTCACAGGCCTGGAGTCCTCCAGCAAATGGCCACCCACTCCCTCCTGGGCGTTCTACAGTATGATCTTTTCAGGGCTGTCTAATAACAACAACAACAACATTTATTTATATAGCACATTTTCATACAAACAGTAGCTCAAAGTGCTTTACATAATAAAGAATGGAAAAATAAAAGACACAATAAGAAAACAAAATAAATCAGCATTAATTAACATCGAATAAGAGTAAGGTCCAATGGCCAGGGGGGACAGAAAAAACAAAAAAAAAAACTCCAGACGGCTGGAGAAAAAAAATTAAATCTGTAGGGATTCCAGACCACGAGACCGCCCAGTCCCCTCTGGGCATTCTACCTAACATAAATGAAACAGTCCTCTTTGGATTTAGGGTTTTCACGGAAAGGCTTGATGATGATGGTCACGTAGAATTCTGCCTTTTAGTCCATCCATCATTGTTGGAGCATCATGAAGCTTTGAGTAAGTGGAGGTGGCGCAGGCCACCACCACAAAGAAACCGGAAAAAGAAACAGAAAAGAGAGTAGGGGTCAGTACGGATGTAATAAGATGACAGAATCTTTTCTTTCTTGGATTTCAATGAGCCTGGCGTCTTTACCTTGGGCAGGAAAACAGCTTGGAAGTAGAGGAGCAGTAGTAATGGCTCATAATTATTGTAATATTTTTAGTAAACGTTGCTGACAAAGTGAGTGTTCAGCCTGGATTTAAAAACTGAAACTGAAGGGGCATCTTTTACATAAGCAGTCCACTTTTTGGGTGCACTGTAGCTTACAAGCTCAACCTCCCATTGTTATTTTAGGAATGTCCAGAGTTGTTGTATTCACTGTCAATACCAGTGAAATTTCATGATACTCAATATCTGTTCAATACCACACTGTCACTGTACAAGAAGGGACAGAGCAGACTCTACTTCCAAAGGAGACTCTGGCCTTTTGATGTGTGCAGCAAGCTACTGGAAATGTTCTACCAGCCCATAGTGGCCAGTGTGGTGTTCTACCCTGCAGTCTCCTATGGATACAACTTGAGCTCAGAAGAAGCATCAGGCCGAACCCTGGACACACTGGAAGCTGTTGTGGAGAAGAGGGAGGATGGTGACTAACATGGATGCCATCATGCTGTCATAGATCACGTTTAGCCACAGGTATTAGGCAGTTCAATGCTATTTCCCAACATACTCTAATTTCATTTTGAAATTTCTGCAAAATATACATCTATTTATTTATTCATCGATCGATCGATCAGCTGTATTATGTGTCCTGTGAGTCTGTATCCTTGTTTTTTATGTTTTTGCTTCTGTTTGCATTTGAAGATTCCCCCGCAAGATTAATAATCTTTATCTAATCTAAAAACAGAAATACCATTCAACAGCCTTTTATTAAAAGTACCTTCATTGTTCAAGTGAACAATATTGTGCCTTTTTCTGTGATAACATTTTTAAATACTAGCAGTGCTACCCATCTTGAGCTATGTAATTAACATAGACCTCAGTGTTAACATATGCAGTGCATGTCTCTGTTATATGCCCTTTGGTATGGGATTCAAAAAAGTCGTGTTAATGTTTATGATGCACCATCTGTTGGAATGATAAATGCAATGCATTTAATTACTAAATGTGTTTGTGATGCACCATCTTTTGGAACTGGACGGACATACAGAAAGACACTTGTCCTTTAATTAAGGTGGCTAAATACAAGTAGTAACAGCAGCTTTAAAGTAGTGGTATATGCAGTAAGTAATTACTTAACTAACATTGGCATTCATAAATATGAAAATGCAGTGCAAGGCTTAATATGTGATAGTGATGGGGATTCCTCCAGTGTGACATAAGTTGGGAGAATACAGTGCAGGCTTTATAAAGAGTGATATTATCATGGGCTACCATGTTTATCATGCCATGTACACATTCTACATTTTATTCTGTGACATTTTCTCTTATTTGTATTTTGTCCTACCAAATATGATAATGACAATTTTAGTAGCCCATTACTGAATAGTTTGCTTGTTTTACTTTGCTTTTAATTTTCTCTTCCTCATTTTTCAGTTATTTTGGATCTCTCCCCCCCCCCCCCCCTTATCTTTTTAGGTGGTGTCCACAGGAAAGTGCTTGATGTTCAAGTTGCGGTTTTTGCTGGGTCTGGGAGCTATAGTAACAACTCACTGCTCACGAGGACTGTGGGCTCACAGCAGTCGATCTGTGTGTCCATTAGTCGGAGAGACAGGGTGGCTAAAGTGGGCACGGCCTCAGTCAAGTATTCACAGAATGGAAGGTGGGAAGCCCATGAAGTTCCTCAGGTACGACACAAATTCCTGTTGACCGTCGGCACCAACCTCGTTGCTTTAATGCCAAGGAACAAGGAGAAGAAAAACAAATTTAGAGTCTTGGGGATCAAAATGATGAATATTTACTGTTAGCAGATGATTGTCACTGTTGGTGAATGGCGGGGGTTAGGGGGTGAGAGGCCTCAGTTTCAGAGGTAAAATAAATTTGCCTTTCCCTTTTTGTTCCCCCTTTGCTTATAGTTTACCTTGGAGGGTGGAATATTGTAGGCTTTCCCTGGGTGGGTTGTGTGAATGTGTGAGTGTCTTTCAGATCTGATAATGAATTGTGTGCAGGTCTAATGCCACAGAGTGTGCTGTCACACGGCCCTCGTGTAATTTACTGTGTGTCCTCGGACAGCCACGTGTTTAGGGAGAAGCTAAGTGTGCCCCCGTGTAAATTGGACACAAGTGGAGAGGTGCCTGTCCTCTGGTGCTGTACTGACCTCTCGAGGGCACACAGCCTCTGGCTGCGTATGTAGTGCTAATTTGCCAGTTTATTTACATGGGCACCGTGTGACTGTTTGAGGGTGGGAAGCAGTTGATGCTCATGTAAGTAATGCCGTTATGTGCAAACATCACTAGTATGAGTGCATTAAAAATAATAAACGCATGCAGCTCACCTCCCTACGTTACATTCAAATGGCTGTTGGGTTGATCTACGATCCAACTTTTATAGATAGATAGATACTTTATTAATCCCACGGGGAAATTCAAGTTCTTGTACAGGGAACTTCTTCTGAAGTGTTAAGTTACATGTCTGCAGTCCATGTGCTGCGTAATACAAAGCACTGGATCAAAACGGCCATTTCAGCAAATCGCATGCCACCTCCGGCTCGTATGAGATCTCAGGAGGATGTACCAGGAGCTCTCTAAATTTGTGAATTTAATAGATTTCCCTCCATTGCTGCACATTGCCATCAGTGCAATTCAATTCCCATTTTATCCTAACATTTAAAAAAGGAAGATAAAAAATAAAGTTTGAATGATTACATGCAGCTTATAATTGTTGTTTTATTATAAATTTAGTTTACACCTTAAACCCTTATAACGAGTGGCAGTTTTATTTTATATTATTTTTAAAGGATAGTTAAAATAAATTAACATATGTATGTAGTGCTGTCAAAATGATAATGTAAAGAATACTACAAAAAATGTTACCATTGCTACGTGTATCTGATTTACAGAGCGTTCTGTCCTTTGGGTTGATCTGATGTTTTTTTTTTGGAAACTCAAAGCAAAATCAAACTACAACAATCATTTATAGTAATAAGAAGAATCATGGGAGTTGAAGAGACACTTCGAAAATGGCTGTCACTACTTGTCCTGTTGAACCTCTGTTCTGTAAATTCCACTTTAGTAGTTTGATGTATGTGCAACACGTAATTAAAAGAATGTTCTATAGCTTTTAATAGCCAAGTACGGTTTTGTGGCTTTCTGCTAATTATTTGATTGTATGGATATTTACAGCCCAGTAATATCCTTGCAAGTTTGGTTGAGCCATGCCTGACGTTAAGCTTCAGATCTCTGCACATTACATCACCGCCACCAACCATGTACAGTGGTGTGAAAAACTATTTGCCCCCTTCCTGATTTCTTATTCTTTTGCATGTTTGTCACACAAAATGTTTCTGATCATCAAACACATGTAACCATTAGTCAAATATAACACAAGTAAACACAAAATGCAGTTTTTAAATGATGGTTTTTATTATTTAGGGAGAAAAAAAATCCATGGCCCTGTGTGAAAAAGTAATTGCCCCCTTGTTAAAAAATAACCTAACTGTGGTGTATCACACCTGAGTTCAATTTCCGTAGCCACCCCCAGGCCTGATTACTGCCACACCTGTTTCAATCAAGAAATCACTTAAATAGGAGCTGCCTGACACAGAGAAGTAGACCAAAAGCACCTCAAAAGCTAGACATCATGCCAAGATCCAAAGAAATTCAGGAACAAATGAGAACAGAAGTAATTGAGATCTATCAGTCTGGTAAAGGTTATAAAGCCATTTCTAAAGCTTTGGGACTCCAGCGAACCACAGTGAGAGCCATTATCCACAAATGGCAAAAACATGGAACAGTGGTGAACCTTCCCAGGAGTGGCCGGCCGACCAAAATTACCCCAAGAGCGCAGAGACGACTCATCCGAGAGGTCACAAAAGACCCAATGACAACGTCTAAAGAACTGCAGGCCTCACTTGCCTCAATTAAGGTCCGTGTTCACGACTCCACCATAAGAAAGAGACTGGGCAAAAACGGCCTGCATGGCAGATTTCCAAGACGCAAACCACTGTTAAGCAAAAAGAACATTAGGGCTCGTCTCAATTTTGCTAAGAAACATCTCAATGATTGCCAAGACTTTTGGGAAAATACCTTGTGGACTGATGAGACAAAACTTTTTGGAAGGCAAATGTCCCGTTACATCTGGCGTAAAAGGAACACAGCATTTCAGAAAAAGAACATCATACCAACAGTAAAATATGGTGGTGGTAGTGTGATGGTCTGGGGTTGTTTTGCTGCTTCAGGACCTGGAAGGCTTGCTGTGATAGATAGAACCATGAATTCTACTGTCTACCAAAAAATCCTGAAGGAGAATGTCCGGCCATCTGTTCGTCAACTCAAGCTGAAGCGATCTTGGGTGCTGCAACAGGACAATGACCCAAAACACACCAGCAAATCCACCTCTGAATGGCTGAAGAAAAACAAAATGAAGACTTTGGAGTGGCCTAGTCAAAGTCCTGACCTGAATCCAATTGAGATGCTATGGCATGACCTTAAAAAGGCGGTTCATGCTAGAAAACCCTCAAATAAAGCTGAATTACAACAATTCTGCAAAGATGAGTGGGCCAAAATTCCTCCAGAGCGCTGTAAAAGACTCATTGCAAGTTATCGCAAACGCTTGATTGCAGTTATTGCTGCTAAGGGTGGCCCAACCAGTTATTAGGTTCAGGGGGCAATTACTTTTTCACACAGGGCCATGTAGGTTTGGATTTTTATTTCTCCCTAAATAATAAAAACCATCATTTAAAAACTGCATTTTGTGTTTCCTTGTGTTATATTTTACTAATGGTTAAATGTGTTTGATGATCAGAAACATTTTGTGTGACAAACATGCAAAAGAATAAGAAATCAGGAAGGGGGCAAATAGTTTTTCACACCACTGTATCTCTTGTATAGTCCATAGTACTAGGGCAGGGGTGCCCACACTGTTGTTGGCTTGCGAGCTACCTTTAAAATGACCAGGTTGAAATGACCTACCTACATTAAAAACTATATACTGTATATATATACTGAGTATACTTTATACATAAAATGTATGTTGTTATGTTGTTGTACCTTGCATAACTGAATAACCTTTATGGCACAATAACAGTTTAATACATTTACGGTCACTACTCTATTTGGATTCAGTAATCGCAATGGGGAAAGGCTGACTCGCATAAGTAAGTAGAGCCGAATAATGCAGTCAAGGAGGTAGCTCTTGGAAGGACTTCTCATGCTTAATGATCAAGTGACTCACCTGGAATGATGCTTCGGTGTGTCTGCCTTTGCTTTTGAATTCAGCCGAGTGAAAAATGACGGCTGTCCAATTAACTGCAATTTTAGTTCCCTCTCCTTTCTCTTTCTCAGATCGCTTTTTGGAAGGACGTCAGTTTCGTAGTTTTTATGAACAGTTCGAAAGTGCCTGTCCACATTTTCCTTCTTTGGAATAGCAATGATAGATTGACAGATCAGACAAACGCACTTCGATTGTGACATTGTGAGAAAAAAATCCTCTTCCAATTCCACGTCCAGCCCATACCCTCCCCAAACATTTTTTTTAAATCCCTTCTTTAGTCAATATAAATTGGAAGGCTAACTACATCACAGCCGGAGTTTTGCAGTAGCTCTCGGATTTCATCGTGCGTGTGGGATGACCAGTGTGTTAGAAGAAAAGAGATCTCAGACTGGCCACCCTGTATGTCAATCAAGTGGAAAATGCCATAGGGAGGATATATTTTTTTTTGAATGCAACGCGATCTACCTGCACTCCCTTTCCGATCTACCAGTCGATCGTGATCGATGTCTTGGGCACCCCTGTACTAGAGTGTTGTACTGTGTCAGCCATTATAGATGTGATGAGAAGTTAAGCAAAATGACACCTTTTATTGGCTAACTAAAAAGATTACAATGTGAAAGCTTTTGAGGCAACTCCGGCCTCTTCTTCTCAATGGGCTTTAACAGGCCCTGTTTTTTGACAGCCCCCCCCCCCAGCCTTGACTCCCAAAGAAGACCTTATTTAACTCTTTGAGGACTGAATATTTTTGCAGGCAACTCAGTTTTCTGAAAAGCTCACAAAGCAAAGGTTTCACATATAAATCAAAGTAAAATGTCTCTGTGGCTGCAGTTGATGCCTGTTCAGCATCTCTGGTGGCTGTGTAGGGGCAGCTCGATGGCCGGTAGGAATGTGTGGTGGGCCGGCAGCCTGGCCTGTCTTCGCATGGCAGTGTGATGCAATCTGGTTTGTACCTCTTGTCATTGTAAGTGGTGGTCCTCCCAGGCGAACCAGCTACACAAAGTGTATTCAGCACCATGATCAGCTGGGGACCAATCAGCCGGTACCTCACTATTATTTTCAATCCCCATATTCAGATCACTTGCATCAAAATCAGAGTCCAACAAGTCAGAGTCCAATTCGTCGACGGAGTATTTTGCTCTGTGCATTCACTTCGGTCTCTCGCCAGATGTCGATGCCATTTTAGAGGTCGTTGGGTCCTCGCTACTCACGCCTACGCAGGTAATCAAGGTCAAATCAATAAAGCTAACTTTCCTTCTAGCAAAGAGAGTCGAACTAAAACATTATGGCGAGTTTTGTCACCGTTTATGGCTCATCTACCGCTGAATTTCGACAAAAGTCGACATCCGCCCTGAAAGAGTTAATGAGCATTTCGTTGAATTTCCATGTAAATTAGGTTACAGTTGACTTTAATAACCTTAAAGAAGGAGTTCCTCTGAAAGAGAGCGAGGTGTTTTGGGAGGATATTCATTTTGACAGTAATGATTTTCTAGGCCAAGGTAAGATGGGGGAAGGCTCATCTGTTAGTATTTGTAGTATGATTAAAACCAAACAAAATGTTATGTTTTTAATCATAAACTAAAATCATGTTAAACAAGATCTTTATTTTCTCTAAGTATTAAACTGTTCTGATAAAATCGGTAAGAAGTGATCTAGCTTGACCTGGCATGTGAGAAAGTTCACTGGAAGAAGCACCTTTCACTCAGGTTCGTTTCCAATCTGGAGATCATAATACAGTAAATGTGAGCAAATTTAATACTAACGCATGCTTGCATTTGGATCGGTGTAAAGGGACATTTCCGTTTCCATCCCTTGAATATTTGTGTTAGTCTAGTTGCGATTTTTGTACATTTCATGGCTTTTGGTGTTAATGATGTTGGGAAGGCCTGCCTTTATATTTTACTGTTTTTATTTTTTAATAGTTCAGTTTTAATGTGCAGGTCCAGTTGAATGTACCAATCAGGGACAGTTACAGTGCATCCGGAAAGTATTCACAGCGCATCACTTTTTCCACATTTTGTTATATTACAGCCTTATTCCATAATGGATTAAATTCATATTTTCCTCAGAATTCTACACACAACACCCCATAATGACAACATGAAAAAAGTTTACTTGAGATTTTTGCAAATTTATTAAAATAAAAAAACTGAGAAATCACATGTACATAAGTATTCACAGCCTTTGCCATGAAGCTCAAAATTGAGCTCAGGTGCATCCAGTTTCCCCTGATCATCCTTGAGATGTTTCTGCAGCTTAATTGGAGTCCACCTGTGGTAAATTCAGTTGATTGGACATGACTTGGAAAGGCACAAACCTGTCTATATAAGGTCCCACAGTTGACAGTTCATGTCAGAGCACAAACCAAGCATGAAGTCAAAGGAATTGTCTGTAGTCCTCCGAGACAGGATTGTCTCAAGGCACAAATCTGGGGAAGGTTACAGAAACATTTCTGCTGCTTTGAAGGTCCCAATGAGCACAGTGGCCTCCATCATCCGTAAGTGGAAGAAGTTCGAAACTACCAGGACTCTTCCTAGAGCTGGCCGGCCATCTAAACTGATCGATCGGGGGAGAAGGGCCTTAGTCAGGGAGGTGACCAAGAACCCAATGGTCAGCGCTCCAAAGGTCCTCTGTGGAGAGAGGAGAACCTTCCAGAAGGACAACCATCTCTGCAGTAATCCACCAATCAGGCCTATATGGTAGAGTGGCCAGACGGAAGGCACATGGCAGCCCGCCTGGAGTTTGCCAAAAGGCAGCTGAAGGACTCTCAGACCATGAGAAACAAAATTTTCTGGTCTGATGAGACAAAGATTGAAGTCTTTGGTGTGAATGCCAGGCGTCGCATTTGGAGGAAACCAGGCACCGCTCATCACCAGGCGAATACCATCCTTACGGTGAAGCATGGTGGTGGCAGCATCATGCTGTGGGGATGTTTTTCAGCGGAAGGAACTGGGAGACTAGTCAGGATAAAGGGAAAGATGACTGCAGCAATGTACAGAGACATCCTGGATGAAAACCTGCTCCAGAGCGCTCTTGACCTCAGACTGGGGCGACGGTTCATCGTTCAGCAGGACAACGACCCTAAGCACACAGCCAAGATATCAAAGCAGTGGCTTCAGGACAACTCTGTGAATGTCCTTGAGTGGCCCAACCAGAGCCCAGACTTGAATCCGATTGAACATCTCTGGAGAGATCTTAAAATGGCTGTGCACCGACGCTTCCCATCCAACCTGATGGAGCTTGAGAGGTGCTGCAAAGAGGAATGGGCGAAACTGGCCAAGGATAGGTGTGCCAAGCTTGTGGCATCATATTCAAAAACACTTGAGGCTGTAATTGCTACCAAAGGTGCATCGACAAAGTATTGAGCAAAGGCTGAGAATACTTATGTACATGTGATTTCTCAGTTTTTTTTTTTTTATTTTTAATAAATTTGCAAAAACCTCAAGTAAACTTTTTTCACATTGTCACGTTGGGATGTTGTGTGTAGAATTCTGAGGAAAAAAATGAATTTAATCCATTTTGGAATAAGGCTGTAACATAACAAAATGTGGAAAAAGTGATGCGCTGTGAATACTTTCCGTATGCACTGTAAGTTCCTATGTAACCGTCAGTATAGCAGTTTACAGGTTTTTCTGTTTTTAGGGTTTAGGTGAGCGTTATCGAGACCCGACAGATGGGTTTGGCTTCTGTTTAACACATTTTAGTTACGCAGTCATCTTTTTATCACCTTTTTATGTTAAAGATAAGCATTTTAATTTAGAAAAGACAAACATACAGAGAACAATTAAATATAGTGATAGAAGTTTGTAAGGAAAATCATCAGCCGTTGACTCTGGAACCCATTTTGTCAGCTGTTGTGATCTTTGTGTAAACGGTTGGCACACAGAGCTCTGGGCTTAATCATCTTTCTCCAAGCTCTGTGCTGAACTCCAGGAGCAAAACCATCTGTCAGTGTGAAATGGCAGTGTGCGGTTTTTGCTCAAAGAATTACACTCAAAATTAAAAGTTTGCCAGTTCAGTCCCTACTGCTGACAATCATGCAGCACTCCGTAGGTAACATGAACAGTTAAAACTGGTAAGCAGTTGTACTGAACCTGCAAGTTGTTTTGGATAAACGCATGAACAAAAGAATGTAAAATGTATCATTAGCAACCAAACGTTAAGTAGTTCAGTTAAAATCTTACTTGCATTTCTGACCAGCAGGCATTTTATTGCCACTCTTGTGAGCTGTGGTTGACACGGAGAAGGATGAAACTGAATCTGTCTCTATCCTGGGTTGGGCTTTTTTTGGCCAAGGGCCTGTATCATCAATAGGACATTTCAATGTTTAGAATGTCTGGTTTTAAAGAAAGTACTTCCCAACGTCTGAGAACGATGGGTCAGAAATTGTAAGACACAGCCACGTGTTTCTTGTAGACCCCTAAAATGGGTTTTGTAATGCTGCCCCAGGACCTCGGTGTAGCTTTCTTTATGTACCATGTTTCTTCAGTCAGGAGGAGGCCCAGAAGATCGATGAGGAGCTCTTCACAGAGTACCGCTTCAGTGTTGACCAGCTGATGGAGTTGGCAGGACTTAGCTGTGCCACTGCCATTGCCAAGGTGAGACTTGTAACCTCATCATTATGATTGCCTAGTGTTTTTAATTTATTACATCAAGAAATTAGTCAGGCAGGTTGAGTGTTGCTGCAGCTACTGAGATTGCAGGAAAATCAGAAAAATAATGCTGTTCTCTTTAGGTATGTTATATCTCCAGAAATGTAACTTTATTCACAGTCCTAAGTAACCCATTCTGTGGGTAGAGGAAAGTAGTTGTTTTTTTAGCACGATCCTGTTTTCTTTGTTTTTCTCACTAATACATTTTGGATAAAGTGCTTTGAAATTTGCTGTATAGATGATAGCTTAGATAAGGAGAGAGATGTAAAGTAGTAGTCACCTTTTTAAATATTAATTTTACATTGTTATCTCTCTTCCTGAGACAAAGAAGTGAACGATTATTTGCCATTTTATACTTAACTAGCCGAAGCCCGCCATAGCATACGTGCATACACATAGCATAGGTGTAAGAATAGGAACGGAAAATGGTGAGAAAGGAATTCAGTATAACAAAGGCTTAGGAAACCACCGTCGCAGTATAACGAAAATAGCAAGGAGCGAAACCAATGCCAATGGTCGAGAGAGTACCTTCCTGTAGCAGGCTACAGAAAACAGACATATATAGATAGACGCCGCATTCACTGTGTTGCCCAGTCGACAAGATAAGTCAGCGCGTCCGCCCTATTGCAAGTGGTAAAAGTGCCATTTAATCTGATACAGGTAGACGTGGAAACCGGGTTTTCTGATGAAAAAACAATAATGTTTTAAACAGTATCGTTTACCTACAACAGATTTTGGCGAATCGTTTACATTATACACTAAATGCGTGCGTATCCCATGGTCTTAGAGTTGGTGGGCATGGCTGTCTGTCTTGCTTGCCCTTAGTTAGAGTTGGCAGGCGGGGCTCTGTGAGTTGGCGATTGTGGCTCTCTGTCTTGCGTGCGGTGTAAAGTCAACGTGGCTCAGAGGTGCATATGGACTTTTGCACAGACGAAAGAGACTGAGGCTATGTTTGGTGAGTTGTTGCGTTCCTCGAGGGCAACGCTGGACTCAGGAGGACGGTTACAGCTGTCATGCGTATCCCATGACGTGGTAGGAGGGTTAGAGTTGGCAGGCAGGCTCTGTCGAGCATATCCCATGGTCTCAGAGTTGGCAGGCAGGGCTCTGTCTTGCTTGTGCTCACTGTCTTGTCTGAAGCAGCGTTGTAAAGAACCGTGGGCCAAAATGAGACAGTGAGAGGCTGATAAAAATCACACAGGGACAAGTTGACAAGCTGCTCAAGAAGGTTCTACAAGACATTGAATCATGGGGTGTTCTTAGTTTTTCACACATGGCTTCACCATTTTGGCTTCAGTTTTGTTAAATAAGTAGTGACACATGCTGTATGTTATTTTACACCCGAGATTAGATTTAAATCATTTTAGAACCTGGAAAGGAGCAGATTTTTTTTTTTATGTCCTGATGTGTAAAACCATAGAACTGTACGATGGTGTACTTTCTTTTTCACATGACTGTATGTCAAAAGAGTTGGCTGTCAACCTCAACTTTAAAAAGGTAACTTTAAAGAAGACGATTTAATTTATGCTCTTCGGGATCTGTGCCCGATAAAATGCTACCATATTATATATAGGGTGAGTCAAAATTATGTTGACATTTGAATGGCGGAAACCATTTATTCACAAAACATACTTCATATGTGCCAGATGATTTACAGGAATGTCTCAACCTGTTTGTCATCACATTCAACACATGTACCATATGTGGCACATAAATTGTATACCAGTACATACATAGCAGTACCATTAGTGTTAACTTAATTTTGACTCATCCTGAGCTCTCAGCTTATAAAGATTGTGCTCTCCTAGTGACAAAAGCTGCCGCACATTCACTGCAGTTTGGTATTCTTTGGCAGAGCTACAGAACGGAGAACTAGGTGAGTTTGATTTCTTGCTAGGACTGTGTAGATATGGAACTGTGCGTTTATACAGCAGGTACACCAGTTAAAGATGCAGGTTCTGTCTGCTTCCTTAGAACAACCAAAAAAAAAAACTTTATTCCATGGAGTTAAAGAAAGTCCTTTTAAAAAGCTCTGATATCTGATTCGGCTTTTGACTCCTGGTGCTGGCTTTCCTTTAGCCCGAGTTTACATGGTGATGGAATAGGAAGCATTTTGGTTTATGGATTCATGCATATTTATTGAGGAGGGACAAATGTGAAGCTCTAGATTATCATAAAGCATGCTGGGCCGTGATTTACTGTATAAATGGTAAGTTCAGAAGCAGTTGTTAACATTTTTCTCCACTAACATGATCTCCCATCTGTCTTTCAGGCTTATCCAGTCACTTCCTTCACAAGAAAGAGTCCAGCCGTTTTGGTGGTATGTGGACCAGGAAATAACGGAGGGGATGGATTAGTCTGTGCCAGACATCTCAAATTATTTGTAAGAATTCTTAATATATCTCAGTCACCACCCTAAAAACTTTTCAGATTTAGTTATTAAACCTCCACAAATGTCTTGGTAATTACATTGTGAAGTATACTGGGCTACATGATACTCCACTGAGTTTGATTTTCTAACCTTTATGAATTACCAATCAAGGTTAAGATGGTCTTCTAAATGGCTGTGATTTTACTGTACCTGAGGACTGGGGTGACGTGCTGAGCTCCCTGGTTCTTTGTGACAATGCTGCCATCAACTACAAAACTGCCCACAGCTAATTCTGTTGGTTCCTTTTCTGCTCTCTCTGGGGCTGTGCCTTCTTGTGAAGGAATTCTCTCATTAATGCACCTAGAGTGGTAACATCCATAAACGTTTCTTATCTACATGTCCTATTCTCATGATCTACTTAACAGCATTTATTTCCTTATAGTCTCCTAGGCTGGGTACATTTGTTTTAATACCTGCTTTGACTTCCTTGATTTAAAGTAAATTAATTTCTTCCTTGTGATTGTGTTAAATGTTTTCAGATTTGCAGTATTTGTAGTCTTTGTTATTACCTAGTGCTCTTAAAATGTATTCTCACTATGGAAATGGTTTACAGAGTTTTAACCAACATAACTACAGATTAGGCGAGAGGGATTGCCTGGGGGATTATGGGATTTAGTGAAAGTTGCCCTGGTTACGTATCCAACAAAAAGAAAGCATGGTGGGGATGAATGAGATTAGCAGTTTAAAATGTATCTCACAGCCTCTGTCAACACAAATAGGGAAAGTGAGTAAGACTGGACAGATGTGCGTCTCCCTTCTGACGATTGGCTGGTGGTACTGTTGGGCCACACCCCTTTGCAGGGCTTCTGGTTATTTTCATGTTTTATGTTGGAGTGAGGAGAGCGATCGTCACAGAGGACACTACTCTGAACATGTTTGGGTTCCATCGCTGCTCGATTGGCTCTTTAATAACCCTTTGACATTCGTGGATATGTGATATCAGGATACAGAAAACAGCGAATCCTTTCTGAAGTTGATTCTGCTGCCTGCTTTATGTTCTTTGTATCTGTCTGACGGAGCGCCTTCTAAAAATGTGTAGTTTACGATAGTTGGTATCCGGAGTGGGAAACTTGGTATAGTTATGTACTTAAGTTTAAAGATTTTAAAGCAAATATACACTTTTCTGTAATGGTCCTACTTGTAAATAATTTTGCTGTAATGATTTATAACTACATGGGTTTTTACTGTACAGTACTTTTTTCTTTTTAATTTATAGTTAATCCACTTCAGGGTTAGGCTGTGAGACTTAAGTACAGCACTACCTGCAGTGTCCCCTTCATGTCCTTCTAATTAGTGAATTAGTGGATTCCATTTGTAGAATATACAATGCATTTTTATCTCATTACTTTTGCCAGGGCTTTGAGCCTACAATTGTGTATCCAAAAAGGCCGAGCAAACCTCTTTTTGAGAACCTGACTACCCAGTGTGAGAAAATGGACATTCGCTTTCTCTCAGAGTTTCCGGCAGAGGTAAGTAATTGCTTATTGTGCTTTTCTATTTTACTTTTTACCTTTTCTTAACTATTACTGTTGAACTCTCAAAACCAAAGTGCTAAGATGTGCCAAAGGCCGATGAATTACTTTACAATGCAGTGACCTGCAGGCTTTGTTGTAATTTGTGTCTACAGTAATCCCTCGCTATATCGCGCTTCGACTTTCATGGCTTCACTCTATCGCGGATTTTAAATGTAAGCATATCTAAATATATATCACGGATTTTTCGCTGGTTCGCGGATTTCTGCGGGCAATGGGTCTTTTAATTTATGGTACATGCTTCCTCAGTTTGTTTGCCCAGTTGATTTCATACAAGGGACGCTATTGGCGGATGGCTGAGAAGCTACCCAATCAGAGCATGTATTACATATTAACTAAAACTCCTCAATGATATAAGATAAGCTTCCCGCGCGGTGCTTGATTGTTTGCTTTTCTCTCTCTCTCTCCCTGACATTCTCTGCGCCTGACGGAGGGGGTGTGAGCAGAGGGGCTGTTTGCACAGAGGCCGTTTGCCTAGAGGATACGGATGCTCCTCTACAAAATGCCGCATTATTGCGGTGCTTCGGTATACTTAAAAGCACGTATTGATTTTTTGATTGTTTGCTTTTATCTCGCTCTCTCTCTGACATTCTCTGCTCCTGACGGCGCTCCTTTGAAGAGAAGATATATTTGCATTCTTTTAATTGTGAGAAAGAACGGTCATCTGTCTTGTCATGGAGCACAGTTTAAACTTTTGACTAAAGGGTGTTATTTCATGTCTAGAGGGCTCTAATAATGTTAACAGTGTGGGAGAGTTTTTAAGGGCTTAAAATATATAAAAATAACCATACAAACATATGGTTTCTACTTCGCGGATTTTCATCTATCGCGGGGGGTTCTGGAACGGCAACCCCCGCGATCGAGGAGGGATTACTGTATTTGCAATTATTGATCTCATTGACGTGATTTGCTAAGCGGTAGAGTGTTTCATTTTTCAGATTTTGGCTTATCTTATGCCACTGGAGAATTTTAGCATAATAATGAAGTTGCTTAGGAGCGCCTTATCCTGTCATTTTAGATATGTTGTAAGAAGAATCATGAAAATGAATGAGAACTAAATAACAATGGACAACTATTTAATACAGATTAACAAGGGAATGCAGCCAAACGCATGACACGATGATTCCAAATGAAGTATTTCAGTGTTTCTAAGAAGGAATGGTGTAGCTACACAGGATATTCCTGAAGGAAACTCCGCACTGACCACTACTGAGAAAAGTAAATGAAAACACTTCTCTTTCAGCCAGAGGTGATTGATGAGGCGTATAACCTAGTGGTCGACGCCATCTTCGGATTTAGTTTCAAAGGGGCAGTTCGAGAACCCTTCAAGAGCATCATCGGTACACTGAAGAAGGTGACGATACCCATTGCCAGCGTTGATATCCCATCAGGTGGGTCCAACACTGTCTTGTTTTACAGTGGGCTTTGGGTAAAGGGATCTACAGCTATGTTACTCATTGAAGTACCACTTGTGCATAAAGCAGTGGCCCCCTTTCACTTTATTTAAAATTGCATTCACCTTTCTTATGAAATCTATGTGGATTTACAAATTGTATATTAAGTCAACAATTGAAAAAAACCTGATACCACCTTTTTTATTTTTTAAGTGTGTACTTAGAAACAGGAGGGAGCTTCATAATGAATGATTTTATTATCTTTGTCAAATTTAAAGTAAAAGAATATTTTCCCTTCTTTCTTCCAGGCTGGGATGTGGAGGTGGGGAGTCCTGATGGTATTCAGCCAGATATGCTAATTTCACTCACAGCACCTAAGAAATCTGCGTTACAATTTCAAGGACGTTATCACTTCCTTGGGGGGAGATTTGTACCCACCGCACTTGAAAGCAAGTACAAGTTGAACCTCCCAGAATACCCAGGGACAGACTGTGTGATCCAGATAATGTAGGGCCAGAGCTCAGGCAAGGTCCATTACAGCACACACCTGCTGGTACTACTGGTTTATAAACTTAAGTCTCACATTCACTGAGAATAAACGCATTTGAAAAGGTAACTGCTGTTTCCCAATTCAGATTTTTTTTTTCTTCTTATTTTTCACTAAAGGGTATTCTTGCCCTAAAAACAGCTGCTTCATCTTGTCTGTGTTGTGGCTATCTAGGAGAAAAATAACCTAAAACAAAAGAATCACTCCTCAGGATACCACTGCACACTGAAAATGTACTCCTCAACTCAAAATATTTAAGAAATTATGAGTTGTATTCAGCCTGTAATATGCACCTGTCACCATAACATTATGTTATACCGATTATCTCACTGCAGTGGCACCCGGCAAGGTGTGAGTTATGTTAGGCAGCAACTGAACAGTCCGTTCTTAAATGTAATGTGTTGGAAGCAGGAAAACTGGGCCAATGTAAGGAGCTGAGTGACAAGGGCCAAATTTTGATGGCTAGGCAACTGGGACCAAGCATTTCATATCAAGCAAGTTTTTGTTCTGTTCTTGGACACTGAAGAGCTTCTGGAATGCTGATTATGAGAAAGGTGGTCAGACCGCACAGTGCATCGCGGCTTGCCGTGTGGCCAAAGACTGGTGAGAGTGCCCATGCTGACCTCGGTCCATTGCCTTAAGCACCTACGATAGGCATGTGATTGTCAGAACTGTGCTGTGGAGCAATGGAAGAAGGTGGTCTAGGGCCTCATTTATAAAACTCGCTTACACACAAAAAGGAGCGCGAAACGTGTGTATGCAACTTCCCTCATAGACAACTGGATTAATAAAAGAAGGGTTGACAGGGGAACTTGTATATTTATGGCAGCTTTGACCCCCTATGCAACATTTTGGAGAAAGTGGGAAATGACAAACTTGATAAAGTAGGGAAATGTGGACAAAGCAGCTCAATGATGAATCACGATCATAATTCATTCCACTTAGTCATAATGTGCATTGACATGACTAATGTATTACATCATAGATATGTAATGCACAGGCTTTTGAGAGAGCCAATGCTATGCATTCACACTGAACTTTGTTTTTTCTTAAATTTATATCGCCTACTTGTCACTTCTCAGGAGACTAGCCAACAGATAAACAGTATCTCATTCCATCAAGTCCACTTTGTTGAAAGTAATTAATTGACCTGCAAATTACTATGTCCAGTTTTCATAAGGTACAGTTGTACATTAAAAAAGTTTTTGCCGAAGTAAAACTTCAATTTGCAGCAGTGTCTGGTTCTCCTAACTTAATCTGAGCAATTGACTGCACGCATATTGCCATATGGTATCTAGCAAGAATGAAGATGCTTTTGTAACCATAACCTGATACTTTACATTAATGCACAAGTCATCTATGATGCCATAATGAGGTGGGCTATTGTGGCTCAGTGGCCTGGGTCAGCCCCTGAGCTATTTAGAAGGAAAGGAACTTTGGAAGATGTGACAGTAGTCTAAGTGGTGAATGGCTGAACCCTCTGTGTTTCTTATGGGCTGTACTAGTCATTATAACGACACATACATCAGTACATGTGCCAGGTGATAGTAGCTACCTACTTACGCAGATGACGCTGCCTTACAAAATGCTTGGACCCCCACAGCACAGAGGATAGGTGCTACAGTACTGTGCATGATCTTGGTTTCTCAATTGTGGAGAACTGGCAGATACTCTTGAATGGCAGTGACGAGGTCCCAATGCATCATGTGGGGGGCTGCTCTACCAGTCAATGAGGTTCTGCAGCAGCAGAATGACATGAGTATGAGGTTGATTAGCATGATCCATATATATGGATACTTCACAGTATTCAAAGCATGTTCAAATACATATTTACAAAGAAATTGAGACTCAAAAGGTAAATTGTCAGATTTTATAAAATTATATATTTTTTTGGCATACATATGTTCCCATTTTTTACCTTGCACATATTTTCACACTCAAACCCATGCTAAGTTTTATAAATGTGGCCCCTGGTCAGAGGAATTGTTTCTTTTAGATTATGTGGGTAGTGGGGTGCATGTGCATCATTTACCGAGGGAAGAGATGACAGCAGGATGCACTATGGGAAGAAAGAAAACCTGCAGTTCTGGGGTGATGCTCTGTGAGATTTTCTGATGGGAAACCTTTGGTTCTGGATTTCATGGGGATGTTACTTTGATACATACCCCCTACCTAAAGATTGCTGCAGACTATGTACACCTGATTGCAGTTGCCTCTTTGGTAAGATAATGCACCACATCACTGATCTTTGTGCCAGTTACCACAAGACACCTTCAGAGGTCTTATGACTGCCTGCCTTGATCAGCAGAGCTGTTTAGGTGGTACATGAGGGACCTACATGAAATTAAGGAAGTGCTTTTAGTGTTGTGGCTAATTGGTGTAATTTTCTATAGTTCCTATAGAAAGCCAAATCAATTAGATTCTTAGTTTTTAGGGGTGTAGCATGAAAAGAACCTACTGAGGTCCTCATGCTTGTCTGCGTGCAACAACTTCTCTCCCCATAGACAGGTTGTGTTGAAATACAGCACACTTACTCCAAAGAAATTTATCAGAACTGTTCCATTTTGTGTTCTCAACTAGAGCGTGCTGTAAATAGTTCTGAAATTTCAAAATATCTCTTTTGAAAAGCATTATTAAAATTTGCAAACTCAATCTTTAAATTGAGAAGCATTCTGTGCAATTCAATTGTGAATTAGAATCTCAAATTTTAAATTTGAGAGAGGTTATTTATTCTTGTATAGGGTGGTCCAGTTCTAATTATGCAATTTTCATTATGCTATAACTTAAGTTTATTACATACAAAATCACCCAAAAAATCCTGGCCCATCGAGAAGTGTGCAAACTGACGACATGAAGAATCGTCTTTGCACCGAACTGGAATCGTCCCCGCATAAATCAAAGTCATCCAGACAATCTGAATCAGCATAATTAGATCTGGACTACCCTGTATATTGTACTCGTTCAGAAAAGAGAAACATTTAAAAACACTGATAAGTTCTGCAGTGGTGTAGCTAGCTTGCTCAAGGCCCCTATGCAGTGCCCTGAGGTGGGCCCCTCCTGTCTAGCATAACTGTTAGTAATTTATTCGCAATTAGATCCTAGGGGCCTGTGTAGCAGTGGCATCCGCGTCTGGTGACAAACAAACCAGCTCTTTAAATGGAGCTTGTAATAATTTTTTTTTAAATTGCTTTATTATAGCCGCTATAAGTTAGCAAAAATACAATACATTGTGAGAATGAAATGTGGGAGGTGTGGGTAGTAGTAGTAGTACATAAATACAGGTAAAATTCTGTTATAACGAACTTCCAGGGACCTAAAAAAATATTTTGTTGTAATGAAAATTTCGTTATAATGAGATTCTGTATTTGTAGCTATCATCCTTTCTTTAACTTGCATCCAGGCGTCTGCAATCATTTCAATAGCTTATTTCGTGTTAGTTATGCTGACGAGAATTTTTCTTAGCATTTCCTTGCCACAATACACTTTCAGGGTGTGAGAATGATGCCCAAATCCAAAGGCTCAAGCACTGCTGTGCAAGTGGGTGGGAGGAATTCAACGCGAACATTAAATGTGGAAGTATGTTGTGGGCAGCACAGTTATCAATCAGAGGCTGAATCATCCTTTTCTTCTTCTTCATATTGGGAGGTTTCTGAACTCTTTTGGGATCCCCCCCAAGCAATGGGAACGTCACACTGAAGTGTGTCCTGAAGCATGATTGCTGTGTTTGTGTAAGATTGTTCGTCCATTGCCGGGGCAGGGCAACGGCAGTGGCACAGCAGGGCAGTGAGGCGCCACAGAACCGAATCCTAAAAGATCGGGGTCACGCTATACATAAATAGGAATGTTTCTTTAACGAGCATCACTGAACCACATAAAAACTGCTATTTTGACATCTTCAAATGCAGCAATTTGCATACATTTGCAACCCAAGATTTTTCTTCTTTTTTTTGCTTGGTCTTTCAAGAAAGTTGAGAGTGTTGATGGTGAAATTCAGAATTCACTGACAATGCCTTTTTTCTTTTTGGCGCAATCGAGAGCTGCAAAAATGTAAAGTTTTTTTTCCTAATATGAACTTTTAATCATTTTTTCGTGTCTGCTGTTTCTATATTACAATGGATGTTTTTCAAATGTTGACGAGCAATAAGCGAAAGGTATCACTGAAAACTGTAGGAAACAAAAAAGGCAAAAAACAGTACGAGCAAAGTTTGAAGAAAGAATTTTTTTTTTTTTTTAACAATATTTCTGTTTGAGGATCGATGTGCAGAACTGAGCTGCGTCCACATAACTAACTGCTCTGTGGATGATTTCTTCAAGCATTTCAAGGTCTTTTGGGCACTTCGTTGTAATGAAAGTATCTGCTGAATGTACTTCGTAGTAACGAGATTTCTACAGACTCATGTCATATGGAGAAAACAGTCGGGACCTTAAAAGTACTTTGTTGTGAAGATATTCGTTGTAACGGAATTTTACCTGTATATGTGGAATGCGGACCTGCTTACTTATCCAAGACAACTTTGTGAAGGAAGATGATTAAAATGTAACGTAAGCTAGAAAGTTGAAACTGTTCGGTGCTATAAAATGAAGCAATTTCGATTTGTAACAAATTAAAAATGACAACATCAACTGACAGGATACTACCACACAATCAACCTGTTTTACACAAGCTCTGAGAAAATGGACATCATAAAGTGGCAACATTCACAAATCCTCACAGTATTGCACAGTAAGACATACTAAGGTACATAAAACAGATTACTGATATGTTAAACTGTTAAAGCTTACAAAAAACGGAACTGACCGACAAGTCACAAATCATATTACTTATAACATCACTAGTACCTTAAAATACTCGCTTGCTTGCCTTCAGTCACTCAAAAGTCTCCACAATGTTTGACATGTCAAGTTGTCTGGCATCCTCGTTTATGACTGAGAGTACAGCCAAGCCACAGTCTGTCTAGCGAACTGGTGCTTCTAAGGTAATTTTTGAGGAGTTTTAACTTGGAGAATGATTGTTCACAAGCAGCAAAAGCCATTGGTATAGTCAGCAGTAAAATGTTAGCCATGCAAACGTCACTGAAAGAAGATGATAACGTACAGTGACCTATCAGCAGCAGTTCAGCTACTTTGAAAACAATCAAATTTGTTGTTATTTCATGTATGTTTTCAGTCCATCCTGTCAACCAATTGAGCGGAAAACGCTGGTGAAATGTCCGTGCTATAGCGTTCAACGAGAAGATCAGCAGCAGCATATAATTTGTCGTCAGCCATCAAGGTCAGAGTTGATGGTAACAAGACATTGAACGTTGAAGCCACTGTATTAAGACTGTGAAATCGCTGTTTTAGTTAAGTTATTAAAAATTAAAATAAAAATCTATACAGCCATTAGCGGGCCCTCCCTCCCCAAGCCTGTAGGCCCTTGTGCCTTGCATAATCCATGGCTACGCCACCAAGGCTCTGCAATTCAGTCCCGGAGGGCCGCAATTGCTGCAGGTTTTTGTTCAAACCCGATTGATTAATTAAAAATTGACCCTTGCCAATGACAGATCTGATACTATGGTAATTTAATTCTGCCATGTCAGGCTATTCTTATATTATTTATCCTTCCAAGGATATTACCCTCCTGGTTTGTAGCCTGAAGAAGATTTATAAACCTGGGGCCTTCACTTATTCTATTCAGTTTCCTTCCATTTACTTTACTAAACCAGACAGACAGTTCACGCTGGATACCCACAGATATAAATGGAGACAAGTTCAATGAAAAACCTTTTGTCATTTGCCATTTAAAATAGTGCTGTTGTTTACTGTTGTTGTAAGGATTGATCTTTAAACATGAAATCACGGGAGTGCTGTACCATTTCAAGTTTATGGACTAATCTTGAATTTTAAAATTTGCTGACCAAGAAATATAAGAGGAAAACAAAGGGTGTAGAATCTTAGCATGGGATGACAAAGAGCCCAGATGACAGATCATTACAGCATCAGTCTTGGCCACAAAAGGAGATTATGAAACTCATTTTCTTAATGTAAACCCTTAACATTTCAAAATGCAGAACTTCAAAGCATGCGCTTAGTCATAAAAATCAGACTGCTTACAATAATTTAAAATGCACATACTGTGATGGGGTAATAAATATTTGCATTGAGAAATGCAATGGTTATCTTTCGAAGAGTGCCTTGACTATGTTTTAGATATGTAAATCATTTCTAAAAACAAAAGCTGCCAGGTCCGAGTGCTTAAGCTTAGTCTTTGAGGGATGCTTTAAATACACTTGAATAATCGCTAGATTTGTAGGCATTCTACACAAGTTGTATTTTCTCATATACAGAATTGTCAGAAACCTAGCTATCAGTTTACTAGTCCTGTGAAGGAATTAAAGGGAACACAAGTGAAACCCTGCCATCTGTCCACTCTTCAGAGTGGCGAGTTAAAAACAGCCCTGGACAAATGATACCCGAGTATAGCTATAAAAGGGGAAACTCGGAAGGTGTGCAAGTGAGGCTTGGCAACCCATGCAGCAGATGGGGCAGACTCTAAGTTATAAAGAGTGAAAGAAAACCTCACCTCAGGAGTAGGTGATGATTAAAAATGGCCTTCCTCTCAGCATTCCTATTTGGGTGTTTTATCAGATAATCCAACAAAAACAGGTGGTGGGATTCCACAAGTTTTTGGTTTGCTGGTTTGGCCTATTCACACAAAACATAATACGAAGGTGATCTAATCCCTGCAGAAGAAAGTAAATTTTATTGCCCTGCTTTGACATAATTTTTCAACAGATATTATAAAAAAACTGGGCCAAAAATCCAATGATCAAAAGAGAAGGTAATGTATACAGTAATTAATGTGGGAACTTACCTAAACCAAAAAAATATCCCAGTATAGATCTGTTATTCAGTTCTTAATGCTATAACCGTGTCCTGGAATTCAGAATTTAGTAGAAGCCATGATGTGGTAAAGTCAAGCTGTTCAAACCTGTACTTGCATGACGTCAAGGCCTGCAAAATTAACTTACAATCAAAATTAAAACACAAGTATATTATAAAAATGGCTCAACCCTGACTTGGTGTGCTTTGCTTTTACAGGCAGCTTAATGTCAGGAATGTTGGCACATAGTATCCCAAAATTTCCTACATAAAGAGCTCTATGAAAGCAAGGAAGATGATGACAGGATAGCATTAGCCCACAGAGTGTAAACTGTTAATACTCCAAAAAAGAGAGAAAACAAATCAGCATAGAAACACAAGTGACTTTTAACGAGAACTGTATTATCATTTTATCATAGCAAGGTTGATTTTTTTTTGTAGGTCTAAACTCAAATATACAGTACAGGGTTTTAAAATATGCCATTTAATATGGTGTACTCCTAAGAGATGCAATTCATAGTTGCCTTAAAAATATTATGGACATCATAGAAGCAGTGCTTGTCCAGAGCAAACAGCTTCACAGGGTCTTATATGCAGGTCATACTTTCTATGTAACAATTAAAAATATCAACCCTCTTTTCCCTACTGATTAAGAGCACTGCAGAATAATTTAGGAGAGATTTCCTCTCAAACTCATTTCTCATGCATTGTGCTTTTAACTGTGATTTTCATCTGTTAAAAAATGACAAGGGCAACAATAGATAAGTGACTTCTCATCATATAGAACTCTGGGTGCAGGCCAAGCAGTCTTTCTAGTAATCCCTGGCCTTGTCAAGCAATGAAGAGATAAGAAAAGGCAGCTTGTTTACAAAGACCATCCAATGGCCACTTCTTCTCCGTGTTACGAGTGCTCACTGGCAGGCACTTTGGAGTTTTATGTGGCTGAGGAACACCTTTTAAAAAGAAAAACTGTCCTTGGGTCTATGAAACACTTTATGCCATAACATCATTATTCTTCATGTTCAAAAAATAAACTTTTCCTTTTTAAACAGCCTTTTCTTTCATCTTGTATTTCTTATTTTTCTTTTTTTTTGCTTTGATTGTTTCACTGGCAGTATCAGGAATGTCCTCTACTAGAAGAACATCACATAGTTGCTGCTTCTTCTTTTTGGATTTTTTAGAAGCCCAACATTCTTGATTTTCCTGGGCCTCCATCTCAGGGTGGGGAGCACTTTCTGGCTCTTCAAGTGTTAAAATGTCATTTCCATTACGGTGCTGCTTCTTCCTTCGCTTTTTTCTGTCTGGATCCTTGGTGGTCAATAGCACAGCTCCTTCAATGCCCTCTTCACTGCCTTCAATAACTCCATTTACTGCTGTTTCCACAACTTCAAAATTTTTGGTGTTCTTGGCCTCCTCAGGGTAGTTGGCACTTTCAGACTCTTCCAAAGTTAATATTTCTGTGTCATTTTTCCTTTTCTTATTTCGCTTTCTTTTCTTTTCAAAAAGCTGATCCTGTAGCACCATGTCAGACTGCACAGCTTCCAATTCATGATCTCTGTCTGCACGAGTCTTTACTGGATTAATTTCTTCAAGAGGGCAGACAATTTTTTGCAACTCCTCAAAACTTTCCATATCCTTGTTGCGATTTCTCTTTTTCTTACTTTTCTTTTTTGTTTTCAGTTCCGATTCTTCTGGAGTGCTTTCTCCATTAGTTGCTGATGCAACAAAACTGGGGTTGTTCTTTCCATACTTTGCCAAAAACACTTTCTCTTGTTCATCTAATCTTGCCAGCTTGGCACCCATATTTAGGCCATGACGTGCTCCCCTAAAAAAAAAAAAAAAGGAAAAAGAAATAAATTAGAAAACATGCATCATAAAAGACAATAGGAAATGTTTATGCAGCTTAGCTCATTGAAGACGAAAAAAAAATATCCTCTCCATACAAAAATGTCCATGTGTTACAAGGAACAGTAGAACCTACAATCAGGTCATCAAATATATTTGACCCAAGGCCAGATTCTCACGCAGGAACAGCTCTTTGGGCACCCCAAACATACTTAACAGACACACTTCAGTCATTCACTCCTGGACACTCTTAGCCAATCTTGGACAGCGATATCTTCTTCTTGAAGATGAAAGAAAAAAAAAAATCACTTTGCTGTCCCAATATAATCAAGAGTACTTTTCAGTTTCTTTGTTACACCTTGCCTGATGAAGGGGCCTTAGCTGCCTCGAAAGCTTGCATTTGTAATCTGTTTAGTTAGCCAATAAAAAGGTGTCATTTCACCCTACTCTCTCCCGTACCAATCTCCCTGTCACACTCGAGTCAATTTAAACTTTTCCAATTTATATCTACAACATAAAGAAACCTCACAAACATGTTGCACTGAATTTATTCTAATGTTGGTATCATTCCAAATGACTAAACTCAATCTTTTGAATTCTTCTTTTAAATCATGAAAAAAAAAAGTTTTTCCTCAATCATGTAACTTGTACGGTTTAACATGAAAGTAATATTCAGAGATTTGTTTGCAGGTTAAGGGAGTTAGCAGAAGTGTCTGTGAAAATGTCTTAGGATGAAAATGGATACCAAGAGCCATCATTATGACAAAGACTGAACCAAAAAGAATGGCTTTATAATTCTACCATTCTTAAATGATCAACTGATCTGCAGTAAAACAGCGCCTGACTTAAAAGTAAAATATGAAGTGCCAGGGACCTTCCGAGGCAAGACAACTTTAATGAATGTTATTCTCCACACTGATGCCAGGTACTGGAAAAGTTGAGGTCTTGGAAATAAGCGAAGATTGCAGTAGGTAAAAAAAAACAAAAAAAAAAAACACCACACAACAAAAACAACTGACTAGCTCATAACTCGACAACAATGAGGAACAAATGCATCCCTCCAAGCTACACAGATAGCGGCTAAGCACAATCAAACCTTCACAGGTACAAAGGTATTAAAAGAGTACTTTAAAGAATGTACTTCAGAGTTTGATAATGATAATGTCACTAGGTATATGTCAGCTTCAAATACTGAATGCTGCATTCACGTCTTTACAGTGACTGTCCAAAGCCTGATGACAGATGGGATCTGCCGGGGTGATCCTATATCCTTAGCCATTTAAGAATTGAGAGACAACGCAGAAGTTTTTTTGTCAGCTATTCAGGTGGAGCCAAATGCAGAGGAATGGTAGGCATGTGTGTGTGGGTGGCAGGCTGAGGCAACTGAGCACCTGTCCCTTTTTTCTGCAATTGTCACTGTCAGACGGTTTCTCTCTCTTCTGAAGTGAAGCCCAGGTGCTTACTTATCACATTATGAGCTAAATGAAGTTAATTCTTAAATTAAAGCATCATATGTGAATCATTCCATCTTGTTATGACTTTTCTCTTGTGTCCTGCACACCTGGTTAACAAGAATTCAGCATGTGGCCCTTTCAAAACCTCTGCACCTAGAGAATGGAGGCTTATACATCCTATAAATATATATTTTTTTCCTCTTTTTGTTATATTAAAAAGGATGGAGGATGGCGCGGGGGGCACAGTACACTTGCATGCAGGTTAGGTCGGGCCTTCTGTCCTGTGGGTAGCTAATTGAGAATTCCAGGAAGTTTTTCTATATGACAACTTCCCAGTGAGCTCGAGTGTTTGTTTTATTTGTTTGTTTCAATAATGCCAAACAGACTGAATTAATGGTAAAATGAATAAATGCAGACAACCAAAAGAATAAGACTAACATTGCAAAAAAATGTATTACTGCAATGAGCTGCAACACATGCGTAAATTGCTGTATCATATACGGTTTTATACTGATTATTTGTACTTAGTGTTCTGTTATTGCTTCCAGCATCAGTACAACAGTCAGGTGTACAGTGTAATGAAGGGCAGCTGCAGGACGGGTGTGGGAGACAGAGGCACACACCCGCTGAAAAAAATCTTAAGCCATAAGTGTCGAGGACAGATGTATTCTTTCCATGCTGTAAAATAATGTCTAAAATCATCATTATATTTGCTTTTCAAGTAAGCACATGTTTCAGAGAAGACCAGTGATAGGGTATGGGTGTATTTTTTCTGGGCCAAAACAGAGCCCAATACATATTCCGTACATTTGACTTTTTATGTGAAAGTTTCAAGTATTAGCAGGGCTATTAACGAAAAGTAGAAAATAACATGTCTTTCAAGAGATCAAATATAAAGCTTTTGAACATGTATCATTAATTTTTAGGCATTCTAGAGAAAAGAAGCACCGGGTCAGATAGATGGGATTTAAGGAAGGTACTGTAAAAGCTCTCTATCCAAGTATCTGATCTTAAACATTTTTTTAAAAGCACTTTTCACTTTGTCCAGGATAAGTGGGCTGCACATATTGAGTGCAATACATTCATCCATTATCCAACCCGCTATATCCTAACTACAGGGTCACGGGGGTCTGCTGGAGCCAATCCCAGCCAATACAGGGTGCAAGGCAGGAAATAAACCCCAGGCAGGGCGCCAGCCCACCGCAGGAGTGCAATACATTCATGGTAAATTACTGTTTATGATTTACGGTTTTATACTGATTATTTACACTTAGTGTTCTGTTATTGCTTCCATTTTAATTATACTCTGATCAGATTTGAATTGTTCCAACTATTTTAAATTTTATCTGGCCACTTTTAATATTTACTACTTTATCTGAAGCATTTTGGTACTGGCATGAAAGTTAAGGAGATGTGGTGACACTTTGTTTAATCTTGTTGCATCAAAACTCTAGGAATTCTGATTCAATTACAAGGTCAGGCATCGTCCATGTAAATCATCCACATTGTCCGAATGTTTTCATCCGAGGTTTTCATCCGAATGCACTGCATTCCTCCAACATCCCAAAGAATGTATGTTATTTTAAATGAGAATTAAAGCTTGGACTTTTCGGTGTCTGATGATCAGAGTGAGAAAGCCCACAGTTGGATCTAACGTTGATTCTTATGCTGCTCGGACAAGATCAGGCCTCCACAGTCATTTAATAGAATGTATATTCAGAAAACAAATTAATAACTATATTGTATCACTAAGAAAATAAAATGCATGACAGGCTTGTTTTATATTAAAATATTTATATTTATGATTTAAATTCATTGTGTCCGTTTACCAAGCCTGCAGATTTTACTCATTCTTCACAACAGGAATTTGTACCATGTTTAAAGAAGGAAACTGAATATCTATACTAACAATACAAGAAGAAAACTTAAAATAACAACATTAATAATTACACAGTACGACTTGCATTATCCTAAAAATAGGAAAAATCAATGGGAGGTTACAATCTTACTTGTGTGCTGTTCGACCACCACACGCCTTCATGAGTTCATTGTCGGTTAATCTGGAAAATTCAATACAGAAAAATTAAATGTCACATCCTGAAGAGGAATCAGGATAAAACGGCAGGAGTTCTGATAACACCAATAACGTTCTTCAGCAAACAGGAAACCATCAATAAACTACGGTATGCCACCAAACCTATCAAAATACTAGCAAGATTACATAGGAGTAGACTTCAAGAAATTTACAAAAAAAAAACAAAAAACAAAACCCCACACTTTCACATAGTCGGCATGTTAGAGCACATTGTAAGGAGTTTTCCAAATTCACTTCATATACTGTAAGCACAGTGATCCTCTTCACCCCATTTGTAAGTTCATCCAGAAGCAAGCAGGACAAACTACTGTCCAGTATTTCACTTATTACACTACAGATTGAAGCGTTACAAATTTCTCTAATGGTAGGTTTTGAGGCTTAAAAGTAAAACAATTGAACTTGAACTACATTCATTTTTGGAAACTCATTTTCACATGATGCATGTTCACTGCTTGATTTCTAACTCCTTAGAAAGTCTATACTTCTCCATGTAGTTTGTGGTGAAATGGGCTCAAAACCAAAATGGAATCAATAGTGTGAAAATAACTGAATAGGTTTGAAAAGTCAATCTGGGCACAATGTTACTTCAGACAAGTCTAGGAGTTTTAAGTCATACTAATTGGCGAATGTTTAGAGAGAATTCCAAAATCCCTCTTCTCCCATATAAAGCCATTTGGGTTCTGTACTCCTGGCTGTATGTTGTCTCAAAGAGTACAAATCAGAGTTTGTAGATATAGGATCCCCAGGCTCTTAGAAGAGCGCCATCAGCCTCAAAATTTAAAGCAAGGCCAAAAACTTATTTTAGCTAATTATGCTATTTTTAAAGCTGCCGATGCTTGCTCACAATGTTCTGAAATTGATTTTAAATTACTGAAGTAGTAACAATAGCACTGGTGAATAAAAACAATTACATTAACCCCCCATTCTTTCTCCTATCCATTTGTGGTGGTGCTTGACCTGCCTTGGAATAAATGTGCCCTGAAATGCATAATGGATGCATTTTCAAACATCTACTTAAATAAAACTGTCATTGGCCTATGGAATAATCATCTTCAGAATGAGAGTGACCTGGAAGAGTTGGAATTCAGGCATTTAACCCCTGTGTATACTGTATGTATATACTAGTAGTAATTAAGGCATGTATACTGCAGGCCATTTTATTTTTGTCATGGAATGGATAACACAGTTAATGATAGTACATATCATAGGAACTGAGAAATGTCTAGAATACTAACAATATACATATGAACTGGGGTGAGACTTTTAACTTCCCAGCTAAACAATTCTGTAGTAGCAATGCAGGCAAGTAAACAAATTAAGAGCAATACAGGATCTGTATATATTACATGACATAGAAGATGGCAACGGTAGAAGCGAAGAAATCAAATGATGTCGTTATGTTTCCAGACAAAGTATAAAATAAATGCACATATACATAGGAAACCGACAGAAATAAAGACTAAAAATTTACTGACTTTGTGGTGGAGGACAGGATCAAGTTGTTATCATCGTCATCACTGCTGCTGTCATCAGATTCGGATCCTTTCTTCTCTTCTGGCTGTTCTGCACCTGACAAGAGTGTTGCTGACTAAAAAAAAAAAAAAAAAGAATAATTGTGTTATTAAAAAGTCTGAAGCCATATTGGCAAAGTAATGAAAAAGCTGGACAAAGAGGTAGAGTTATCAATTTTTATCACGTAAATGTGGTAGATTTTTTATAATGTAATGTTTTTTGTGCATATTTAAAGTAACATTTTTACATAACATTTATTGCACACTATCATACACTCATCATCCTACATTTCTCAGTGCTGACCATCAATTCCTTGCTCCATGCCACACAACTTATTAAGTTACATGGCATTCCAGTACCAATGCACACATTAAATGGACATTTGTATTCACCGGGGCACCTTTATGAACTGTAGAGTGAATATAAAAAGTCTACACACCCCTGCCAAAAATCATAGATTTTGTGTAAGAAAAAAATTAGACCAAGATGAATCCTGTCAGGACTCATTCCTCATTTACTGCAAAATTGCAATCTATACAAACGGTGGTTAAAAAAAAAAAAAAAAAAAAAAAACACCTGGATGAAGTAGTAAAGACCATTTAATAATCAAGGATGTGGCTGCATTCAGAATGAACCGATCACAGTAAGTCTCATCTGAAATAGAAGTTAGTATCCATCTGACATCAATTAAAGTTGCTCCAATTGAGTTCAGGTAAAGTCTGGCTGTTCCTGTAGGATCATTCCGTTATCCCCTAGGTTGGAACATACTCCAAAAGCCATGGTCCACAAAGAACTTTTAAAGCATGAATGGGATCTCATCCTTGAAAGGTATCAATCAGGACAGAGGTACAAAAAGTATCCAAAGCATTAAACATCCCATGGAGCACAGTAAAGACAGTCAACAAGTGGAGAAAATATGGCTCAACAGTGACTCTAAGATCATGATGTCCCTCCAAGATTGATGAGAAAACCAGGAGAAAAATGGCCAGAGAGAGGCCTACAGCAACATTAAAGGAGCTGCAGGAGTCCATGGCAAGTACTGGCCGTTTCTGACATGCGACAACAATCAGTTGTATTCTTCATATGTTTGGGTTGTGGGGTAGGGTAGTAAGCCCAATTAAACTTTGCAGAAAGGTATACCCAGTCTCCCACAGCTATGTGGGAAAAATGTATTATGGTCTGATGAGACCAAGGTTGAACTATTTAGCCATAATTCCAAAAGGTACGTTTGGCGCAAAAATAACACAGCATATTAGCAAAAGAACATCATGGTGAAGGCAGCATCATGCTTTAGGGTTGCTTTTCTGCAGCTGGAACTAGGCCTTTAGTCTTGGCACAAAACCGTCAACAATCTGCTAGGAAGCTGAAGATGAAAAGGAACTCCACCTTTAAGCATCACAATGACCCAAAGCATACATCAAAATCAACAAAGCAAGGTTGTCAAAAGAGGTTCAATGTTCTGGAATAGCCCTGCCAGAACCAACACCTTAATCTAACTGAAAATCTGTAGGGTGACCTGAAAAGACCTGTGCACAGGTGATGCCCTAGTAATCAGACAGATCTTGAAATTTTTTGCAAGGCAGAATGGGCAAAAATCGCCAAGTCCTGATGTGCCAAACTACTAGACTCTTACCCAAAAAGACAAAGTGCCATAATAAATCAAAAGGTTCTTCAAAGTAGTATTAGTTTAGGAGGTATGCACACTAATGCAACCTGGTTTTTGTAGGACCTTTTTCCTTTTTATTTTACTAAACAGTTTCTGATTTGTTTTCACCTTCTTTGTATAAACTGCAATTTTGCATTAAGGGTGGAATAAGTTCTGACAGGATTTCTCTCTCTCTTTTTTTTTTTTTTAAATTGTTTTGTCAAACAAAACCTGCCATTTTGGCAGGGGTGTATAGACTTTTTATATCCACTATATATACTATGACAGAAAGGTGAATGTTTTATAGAATTGTTTTACATTATTAACCACCACCCAATATTGCCTACTACAGTATAAAAGCTATAAAATCTTGGCATATACTCCAGTTTGATTTGGAAGGCAGACTGGAGTTGGAGTCCGACTTTAAGCTTTCTGGAGTCAAAGGGTTTTTTCAATGTCTCCACAACCATACTCACAAAGAGGACCTTTGACTCAAAAGTCTCACTTTCTAAATTCTACAGGGTGGTCCAGATCTAATTATGCAGTTATGAAAAGGCAAACACATTGCACCCGCTGTTCGACTGACAACAGTCTCCCCATCATTTTGGAATGCAGGGCAGGTGCTGCCATCTATCGGCAACAAAAGTAATTTTTTGTGAATTCTCTATGTAATAAACTTAGGTTATAGCGTAATGAAAATTGCATAATTAGATTTGGACCACCCTATGCATAATTTGTGAAATGCTTGAAGAAAAAAAAAAAAAAATCAGGAAAATACAAGTTCAAAACTATGTACAGACATGTACCTTGAGGAACCTTCCATACAGCTTAGTTCTGCTCTGCTCTGCCTTTTGTGGTTTCTTGTTAGAGATCAGTTGTTCTTCTTCTCCTACCTTTTTCAGTGCCACTCCATCCTGTTACAGATTACAAATTCATTATATATTAGCAAAATCATAATTTTATATTTCACAATTAAGAGGAATTACACATACAGAACATTCTCAGAAGGTGAATATATGGCTTTTAGTAAACTGGTGAGCTTTGCTGGGCTTAATGGTTTGTTCTAATAATTCAAGGTAGGCTGCTACAGGATTATTTAAAAATGTGCAGCACTCTGAAGAAAGTCATTTAGTATTTTAACAGATTATTAACTATACTACCAACTCGTATAAAAAAAAAAGGTTTAATATATATGCACTTTACAAATTGTGAATACTTTAGTGAACTACAGTATAAGCTTACCAAGACTTTATACAAGCAACTTCCCAATTCAAATAAACTTTACAATTTTTTCTGAGGGGTAAGTCTTTCATACTTCTATCCATAGCTCCCACTTTATTACAATAAACCCTACATTTACATGCCAATTTTCATTTAGAATGATATTGTCCATACTTTTGAAAAACCTCAAAGAAAGTCTTTCCAAGTGTTAAATTGTTGTCCAAGCTGGACTTCTTTCAAAAGAGAACTGAATAAAGTGACTATCCATAAAAGTACAGCTGCTGAATGATTACCTCAAATTTCTGGCATTAGTTCTACTCTCTCTATTGTATCTGTAAATTAATTTCAAGTCAAAAACACTTCCCCTTTTGGATATTTTTTGTGCATTCCCTACTGATTAAAGACAGGCATTCAGTTACATTAAGAAACTACATGTAATATCCCATAGTTCTTTTCTTAACCATCTTAGAGTTTGGAAAATTCTAAATTAATCTATATTAAATTTAATAACACCACAATTAAAATTAAGATGTTTAATATGACACTTTTTATTAATCTATTTTTAGCTTAGCACTTGGCATTGGGACTGGAACTACACTTCTTTGATCAAAGGTTATTTTTCTTCTTCTTTGGAATTTTAGCAGTCCCCAGGGAAGTGTGTGAATTGACAAATTCCAGGCCGGGTGTCATGCACCTGGATTTGTACTAGTGAATGATATGGTGCCTCCCACTCGCTCTATGGTTCTCACATGTGAAATAATGGAGATGCCAGCAGTAAAGTGGTCCATTTTAAATCTCTTGAAATATTATTGGATTTCTAACATTGCTACTGACTGTGTTCAAAAACAAATCTGTTTACAGGAATATCAATCATAAAGAACCATGTGTTAAAGGTCACTGATCATCTTTACTGTAGTAGTTAACACTTCATGTTCTGGACACTTTGGTAAAAAGACTGACCAAGATGTTTCTGTTTAGATAGTGGCAAGCTGCCAGAATTTAATTTGAACAAACCTTTTAGAACAACCCTGGCAGAGTTGTCACCCGCATCTTGGGGATACCATATGGAGGAATACAACCTAATAAGGCCCTGTTTAAAGACTCAGCAGCAGAAAGAAGCATTAGATAGTCACAGTCTATAATGATAAAAATCCTGGGAGCTGCTGGTAAATGCCGGTGGTCCACTGGATTAAAGCAGGATGTGTCACAGCAAGGTCTCTGGATTTGACATAGAGGCAATGACAGACAAGTAAGTGAATGCAGCGGTACGGAGAGAGTTCGTCAAGGTGAAAAATTACTTCTGACATTCTTACAATCTGACAATGTTGAAAAATGCAGAACATAATATCTCTCAATCTGCAGTAGGCCCTAGTTTTGGGTCTACATAGATATTTACAGGGATGGAAGAGTTTCCCCAATACATGTTATGTATGTTTTGTTGTACTCTTGGTACCTTGTAGAAAGTGATTCACAAGTACAAGATTTTGTAGGCTCTGCAGTGTTCCATGCAAGCCTTGTTTTTGCAGGGTGAAAATCATGTCCTACTACTCCCATAAATTAAACTGCAAGAATATAAACATCTTGTCTTCCCTCCTTTTGGGAATTTCATTTTTTAATTTTTACAGTCAGGTTATTACTCAAGATGCAGCCGTGATGAAGACAGTCCAATTTGAGAACCAGAGGACTGAATATTCTGTTCATAATGAAAAAGAATGACTTGATATCTGGAGGAGATGGAAGGAGACACCAAGATACTATTTTCCCCTAGGTAAGGCTAGAGGACCACAAGACCAACAGATTAATGTAGTGGTGGTAGTACTGCAAGTTTACTAAGCCTGGGTAAAAAATATTGATTTCCTGAATGTTAATTTTCATTTAAAATGGTTCGATATTGATTCTTAAAATCTAAAGATCAATCTTGTGAATCTCTATTCTGCTAAGTTACTACATGTAGATTTTTGCTAGTCTTCTTTTGTGACATCCAATCCAGTAGATGTCACTAATGCACCAGAAAATGCACTTTACCATCCATCTATATAAAAAAAAATTCTTTTCACGTTTGAAACGGAAATTACGTATGACCACGCGAAACGGAAATTACGTATGACCACAGAACACAAATAATAGAAGAACTAATCACTTTGTTTTTGGACACCATTTTATATCGTCTTTACGAATTGTTATTATTTGTGTGAGAGTTATTTTACTAATATTGAAAAGCTGCTCCATCGGGTCGAGAGCTTCACGGTTTCGGGTGCCGTCCTCTCTTCTTGCACGGTTTGTGACACTTCGAGTCCCCCTCGGCTCCTGGGAGAGTGGAAATCTTTCCGAATGAGTGTGATCGGTGCCATCAAAGCAAAACTCTTTGTAAATTGCGCTGCACGACTACTTACTGTCCCTTAAGGCGAGTTCAGGTCCCTAAAACCCCACAACATTCAAGGTTGCTTTTGTGATGAATGCTTTTAAAACTATGGAGGGTTTTTCATCTAAGAAGATGTACCTACCGACCTCTTCATGTTAAGTTTTGGCCTTGGGAATTGTTTGGACCTTCTGCCCGTTAAGCACGGAAGGGCAGCATCCACATTTCTCAGAATAATTTTTCTCTTAAATCACAGGCATGTAGTGCAAGGTTGTCAGGCAGAAATTTGCAGGATTGCATAGAAAATGTAATTTCTATACCACAGCGGTCATGTAGCGCCTTTCACAAGGGATCTGCTACCGAGAGATGATCCAAATACATTTAAGCTGCTGTTAGTGCTACTTACCTGTTGTGTTACAGTGCCTTTAAAATGTACTTTACCCAAAAGCACTCCAGTACTGCTCAATGTATCTTTACTTCTTACATGTTAACGTTTTACTGTTTAATAATTTATATACTACATTTTATTTTTTTTCTCTTGTACTCAGTGAGCCAAGCTACTGGGTAATCAGCTAGTTTCACATAACACGATTTGTCCTCCTCAACTCAATCAGATGTGTGGACTTACTACAGATTCAAACAGTGTGTCGGTAAAGAACAACTGGAAAAAAGAAAAGCAACTTGTAAGCTGTACAACCCAGAAGTATTGTGGTAACATAAATTTGAGAAATCATTTATCTTAGTCATCCAAACGAGTAGAGCTTAAATCTACACTGGAGATGGTGTTTAGCTCCAAACTTCCATTTAATTTCTCTTGTGCCCCAAAAAAAACAAAAAATACAGAATCTATTGCTATTTCTATCTGTAAAGATAAGAGAACCTACACAGTTGTTGAAAATGATTTCAACAAATGATATGGGTCTTGGAACTGTGGTATGCAATACCAACTAGAAAGTAATTGAGTTATTGCACCTAGGCTTTATGAAGTTATGAAGCAAAGCATCACCTTGTGACACTTGGACATCCAGGGCAGCAGATTTTTACATGACAATCACTTATCACCACATTAAAAATGACTGGGAACCTGTGGCAGATGTGATGTTGATAAGAGTGCTGCATGCCAGTCATACTGGGAGCAACCTCACTGCCTGTATGCAGAGCCACTGACATGGCTGGCTGTTGTTCTAAAAACCTTTCTAGCAATTTTAATATACTGTTCCATAACAGGACAGCATCAATTACAAGTTTGTGGGTTAGCAAGTCCAATAAATGTTGCTTTCTATTTAAGCCTGTGGCTAGCTGTACTGCTACAGTGGAAGACATTTTCAACATGCCTCACCCGGCTGAGCAAGTGGGCAGTTGTTGGAATTTTCAGAGCAGTCTGCAATACCAAAGTGAGTGTGCATACAAAGCAGCCGACGTTAAGTAGTTCTATAAGCTGTACTGCATCGTTACCAGTCACAATGGCTGGTTCTTTGTCTTATGTTCCATTCATCCAACAACACTGTCAACAAGCATCAGCTCTAGATTCTTATTTTAAAATGCTTCCTTGTTTGTGTCTTCCCGCTATATTTTAACTAATTCAAGATTTTAAATGTCCAACGGGGGAATAAATTTGACAAAGGGTATAGTAACAGTTTAGTTGAAGGGTGTCTATATGGTGATTCAAAACACAAAACGGGTTACTGAATAACATGCTTATTATTTAAGAAGCAATATTTGATTATTTAAATATTATTAGCAAGATGATATAGATGCTTTATAAAGTAAATGCCATTGCATTTTATTAAAACAAGGAGCCCAGGGAATATCAGTGGAACCTGATGTGGCAATACATGTGTTAGTAAAATTATAGTGAATTCTGAATGAGTGCAGTGCAGAGGTGGGTAGTAATGACTCCGTTACATTTACTTGAGTAACTTTTTTAAAAAAAAATTGTACTTCTAAGAGTAGTTCTACTGCACCATACTTTTTACTCGAGTACATTTGTGAAGAAGAAACGCTACTCTTACTGCGCTACATTGGGCAACACTTGAATCATTACCTCCCCCTCCCCCCCATCCCCATTAGAAACGCTATATTTTTGCCAGAGAGAAGCCACCAGTGGATCTACTGCATGACGGTTTCACCAATCAGACGTAGCAGCAATAATCACATGGCTCCGTTTCACCAATCAGACATAGCCATGCAGTCACATGACTACACACAAACTGTAGCGGCATAGTGGCACAAACTCCTCACAGACAGTGGACAGGGAAAGAAAGAATACATGAAAAAAATGACAGCCAACTCCTGCTGAAGCTTAACCATCACTTCACTGAGTGAAGAACAAGCAAATTTTAACCAAACATGCACAGACAGTCAAGGTAAAGTGGGACTTCTTGTACGTGCACAAGCTGCCTTGTTCTAATGTTATTTTCTATCAGCTGTGCTATTTGGAGGGCAAGTGAATATGCAGTATAATACTGTCAGTGTATAGTCAGTTATCTTGTCACTGTAAGTAGTTTGCTCTGTTCAAACATACATGTTACCTACTGTAGGTATTGGCTTCAAAAGCTTTGTTGTGAAAAACAGATTTGGAACTTTGTGTTATTTATGCATCTTATTTTGTAAAGATGTTATTTATTTTTACTCAATTTTATTATTTGGAAATAGCAAAATTTGCACATTGTTAAATTTTTGTCTGTCTTATTACAACATTTCTAAAAAAATAAATCATTTATTATGTTCAAACAGTTACTCAGTACTTGAGTAGTCTTTTCACCAAATACTTTTTTACTCTTACTTGAGTAATTTTTTGGATGACTACTTTTTACTTCTACTTGAGTAACATTATTTTGAAGTAACGCTACTCTTACGCGAGCACAATTTTTGGCTACTCTACCCACCTCTGGTGCAGGGTTGTGAAAAAGTTTAAAAAAAAAAAAAAAAAAAAAAGCAGTGATATTTTTCTCCACATCTTGCAAATACTGATATTAACTGTTTATTATTAAACAAGTATTTCTTCTTAAAATGTCATTCCATGCTTATACATGTTACGAAGTCATTATGTAGACACCCATCAAAGTGTTACTGAAATTTGTTACATAACTATGCATAGAGAACATTAATGTAAAATAATCCCTAAAAAAAGCCAGCACTTCAAATATCAGTGCACACTAATTCAATCAAGATAAAATCAATATACAAATCAGGACATTGTGAATCATAATTAAATCAAATCGGGACATCAGTGGTAATACCCAGCCCTAGTGTTTAGCATTTCATTAAGGTAGGAAAATGCGATTAAAAACCTTGGACAAACCTCTTGATCAAAAGGATAAACTATTTTTCCATCTTCACCTATTTTTACAAGCTTTGGTTAGTGACTGAAACAAAACGGTCAGGAGAATAAAATGTTTTTTCCAGTGTTGCTGAAATCTGCATGGTAAAGAGCATTATGGTCTTGATGGAAATGAAAGATTAACTCCTGGAGTTAGAGAACACAATGTTAAAAACACAACCCACTGAGAGATAAATGGGCAGGAAATAAAATATGATACATGTCCGGATTTGTTACTTTAACTTTTTAATTCACTGATAAAGATTAATTAAGTGGGCACTACAACAAAAGTTGTAACAAATCTATTTCTTAAAGTGATGTGAATGTGGCCCCATAAGCAATGAAGGCAGAGATTTTCACTGTCGCTTGTGGCATGACTATCATCCTTGGCCCCTAAAATTTCCACAAAGTTACTTAATTGAGGACTTCCAGGGAGAGGTGGGACAGTAAGCCTACTCTGCAATGGATGTCCTTTTATATATATATATATATATATATATATATATATAAACATATGCATATCCAAAACATCTGGTACAACAAAGACTGATGATGGGGTATATCAGAGCTGTGTAGACCCAAGAAGCCTAAATTCACTATAAGGTCAACTTATACAAGTTATATGAAGCACAGCTCATGTTTTAAATATTTCATAGACATCTTCTGCTTTTAATACGTCAGTGTTATACACTCTAAAGGCAGTGACCTTGTCTTTTTTTTTTTTTTTTTAAGGTTCTTTTATTTCATTCAACACTGCATTCCAATCACATTATAGAACTTTTGACATATGTAACACCACCCACCGTACATTATGTTTTGGACATACAAAGTATTACAAAATGCTTATTTTAAAACTGTCAGAGAAAACCACCAAAACCAGTCTAGTGCAATGGCAAAAGAACCCAGTTGTTAATTTAAAAAGGATACAAGAACCTCCATTTTATATCTCATGCAGTTCCTAATATGGCCATAACAACTTAAAACTGTGGTATACAATAAAATAAAAACTTAAAAGAAATACTCTCTCACCTTGCTGGATTCAACAGAGAGATTGGAGGAAGCCTTATTGAAAACATGATCCCACCAGTGGAAAGTAAACTGCTCTTCTTGTCGATGTCCAACCTATAACAAAAAACCCAAAATAAACAAGCAATACGAAATCAATTTTAAGCTGCAGTACTGGTAGCTTGTGCTGTAAATTTCAATTTGATTTTTTAAGAAGGATTTATCATTTACACGTTCTCCCTCTATCCTGACAAATTAATGTCTAATAACAGAACACTATAATTGCTAACCATTAAAATTTTGGTAGGTATAAATAACACTCAAGGCCATTTATTGTTCAAAGACTTTGCTAAATAACATCTTTAACTAAATTTGTTGTTTCTGTGGTATTTTCTCTTTTGTAAAATTCAATTTACTCTTATTCAGCCCATTTTCACTTAATTAGAATTTTGTACAAAATTCATCTTCTTCTACAACTTGCCTGAAGAAGGGGCCCGAGCTACCTCGAAAGCTTGTATATTGCAATTGGTTTAGTTAGCCAATAAAAGGTTTATTTTGCTTGACTCCTACCATTCCTTAAATACTTTAAGTTTTATTTAGGACAAATGCCACCCACAAACTTTGCTACTTATAAACTGTACTGTTCTTCAGTCCTTATTGTGTTTGTATGGAATCAACAGACATTCCTTTATAGTTTGGGTACGACTTACCAACACTGTATTAGAATAGGAGTAGCACTTCTGTTAGCCAATATTGCTGTAGTAAAATGATGGAATAAAATTCTATTTCACCAATGAAAAAAAAATAGTGGAAAGGTGGTAACATAAAACATTTGATATACAAATATCAAAAATTGACAGCAATGGGTAAAACTGTTTCTCTTGTAGTCAAATTCTTTACCAAAGTGAAGTTATTCAAGGATAGGGACCATTTGACCACAGCTCATCAAAACAGAAGAAGCTGGAAAAGATGTTATCATTCTTATCAAATAATATGGTGTGCAGTTCAACAAGGACTACAAACTCATAGAGAAGACTTCTTGATGGGGCAATTATGTAGTGTATAACCAAAGATTTTTTTTTCTGAAGAAATGGAGATAGAATAAAAATCATTTCATACAGGGCAACATGGCCATGCTTATGAATTAACCAGGGAATCTGACCGACTAACTTGATAGTTCACTGATAAACAAGAACCAATGAAGAAAGAGAAACAGCAGCATTGATGTGAGCTACAACTGTAAGACTAGACTTCCTGACCACCCCATCCCTGAGCCAACACATTTATTTGTTTTTTCCGGCTCAACATAGTAATGGGCAACCAAATTTTATTTTATTTTTTATTATTTACTATATTCAGCCAAGTAAAACATTTGGTGATAAAATATTGTATATATTTTTGACAGAAATTCTTATTTTCTGATCATTTGAGCCTTGCTGGTTATGGATATTTTTAAATTATGTACAGTGTTGCACAAATGAGTTGTAAAAATGGAACAGGGCACCTCTGGACTCCAAATAAAATATATTGTCCATGGTGAAATTAGTCTGTTACTCCAGTGTCATTTTAACATAAGAAAAATAAGAGTTAAGTCAGTCATTTACAGCACAGTTTAGATTTAATGAAATGTATTTAAAAAATATGTATAATACTAAGTCATGAAAAAAAAACACTTTAGTGTTGAAAACCATACCCCAAATTTGTCACATTTTACTTTCACTTTGATTGCTTCTGACATTCCATCTTCCTTTTTGCCCAGGCCTTTGCCTGAAACGCAAACAAAAATAATCATAACGATACAGAAGGTAAATGGCAGAAAATGCATTAATTTAATAAAAAGTATCCAATATTAGGCTTTTGCAATAGCAACCACAACAAATGTTTCAGTAAAACAAAACGTTGATGAGAAATATACTGAAATTACCTTTTAGAAGGCAACATGGTATTTACATCTAAACAGTTGAAAATTCATTTTACTGGAGCATTACCTCTAAAAAGACGTTTAAAACATTCCATCAAATCTTCACATTTACATTTTTAATGTCAACAAGAAATATCTGAAGTCTCTCAAATGGTTTAGTACTTCAACTCAGTAAGATCTGTGATATTTCAATCCTGAACTGGTTATTTCTGATGTTCTCACATTTACTAAAATCCTTCATTGTTGACTGAAAAATACTATCCCACAATTCTATATTTGCTCTTCTTCAACCATTCTAATGTAGACTTTTCTTGTACATTTTAGATTATTTTGGTTCTGCTGCATAAGTCAGCTGTCATTCCTCTTCAGCTCCCAAATGGTCAGTCTGAGATTCAGTCAACGCGTTTATGGTTTCCCTCATAAATGCCAAGTCAACCTGGTATTTCTGCTGCAAAGTATTTCCAAACAATTATTAGGCACCATGCTTTACTGTTGGCATTAGGTTTTTTATTGTGGAATGCAGTTACCTATTCCCCTAGATATAATAGCAATAACCCTGGCGAAAAAGTTACATTTTTGACTCATCTGTCCAGCATTCCTGAAGTTCATACATATGCACTTCAGTGAACCTGAAACAAGCACTCAAGTACAAGAGCTTTTTGCCTTAGACTTCATGCAAGGGTACATCTTTCTTCTATATCGTTTTGATGATGTAGTCAAGAACATGGATTTTACTCAAAGCAAGATCCCTAGATGCTTAACTGTGGTTCAGTTAAGATCACGCATTAGGGATTTATAACCCTTTCAGACTGACAATTTATGTTACCACACATCGTACACACTGAGTAGCAATATGTTCTGTAAAGGTGTCTTAATTTACTTACATATTAGCGGTATTATTGAACAGAAAATTTGGGCATATGCAGTAAGATGCGCATCTGAATGTGTGAAAGATGCATGGCCTCAACATATACAACTTAGGAGGGGATCAAAAGACTGAGAATTTGTCACTTCTAGAAAGCCACGATATGACACAACCTTAAAGGGTTTGTTTAGATCAGTTAAAAGGAGCTTGTGTTACTAAAGATTTTAGTTTTTTTAAAAAACAAGAAGTAATAGGAGGGTTAAATGGTTTACACCATTCATCTTCACTCTCAGTATTTAGTACACTTTTCTACCAGGTTTACATCTGTCTAATGAGAATCCATATTGGTTTTGCTATGTGCGACTCGCTGCTTGCTGTATACACAACACACCTCCTACTGCACATATATACCAAGTCAAGAAGTAACAATTGCATACACAGCTTTCAGGAATTTAATCCTATTACACATTGGTATGCTTCTAGAGCCATATATTGGATGGGGCTGTCCAAAGCATTACTGATTGTTATCTAAACCATTCTAATAGTCTTCTAATAGTCTTGTTAGTGCAAATTTACAGTAGCAATAGTAGTGCTGCTGTAATTAATCGATGTAATCAATAGAAGATTTTAGTCAAAATGCATTTTCTTGATTGACTAGTTGTTGCCTGATCCTCCCCCACATTGCACAACCCACATTCATCAATTCTCTGCAGTTTTTGAATAGGCTAATCACAGTGACATCTAGTACACCACATTCAGCAGAAGATTCCACCAAATCAGACAGACAAAGTTCCCCTCCATGTCGGAGCATTTCTCCCAAAAATCTGAGAAAGTTGTTGTTTGTTCATTGAATGGAGTTCCATAAAGACACAGCACACTGGATGGAAGCACAGCACAGGACAAGAGTAGCCCACTTACTCTTATTTAGCCATTCAATAATAATTTTTTCTGCATTATGAAACTAGTTAGCTTGAGAAATTGATGCTAGTGACTAGCACTGGCATGAAAGTTACAGCCACGGTATTTCATTGGACAGAACAGATAAATAGACTGCTAAGTGCACATGTTAGTTGTCACTATTACTCACAAATGTACTTCAGTAAAGCAAAGTTTCAGTGTATAGGCTAAATAAATACGATCGACAAGTCTGTTAAATGCACTTGGCTAGATTTTGGGCAGATAGGCATTTTCACTTTTTGCCAGATATTTATGCCCCTTGTTAGTTAATTTTTAAGTACCATTTCGTAGATCCAAAAGAAAAGAAAACTACTTATCTACAGACTAAGACTAACTGCCATTGCAGTGTGCATCAATGAGCTGGCACAAGCGAACAAAGCTGCATACTAACTTAAACTGCCTTTTAAGCAGGTCTAAACGACTTAGTAGAGTGGTGAATGTTACAAAATTAATACTCGCATGTATCACACAGGCAACTATGGACACAAAAAGCACAAATATGCAAATTCACAAGTGGGAACCATTAGAAATCATAAAACACATACATACTTGTATACACACATTTTATATAATATCTGTCCTAATTTGGACTGAAGAATGGTGCTACTAGAGTACTCTCAGGTACAATGCAGCTAACCCTATATGTCCTTTCAGGCACACTTCTATTTATTATAAAAACCCCTGGTAAGATATGAACAATTTATACAGTAATCCAACAGGTGAAAATACTTTTTTATGGCATTCCACAATAGCATAAGCACCGAGCAGCATGAAGTACACATTGTATTTAGCCATGCATTTAAACATCTTCCATTGTAGTATCAACATTGTTTGTACAGTAGACATGTAACACACACACACACAGAGGATATTATACAAACAAATACAACAAGTAAAGCCAACAGACAACACAACAAAAAGACCACTTACCCTGTACCCAGCCATGTTTTAGTAATTGCTCCTCAGCAAACTTTAGTCCTTTGCTTTTGACATGTTCTGGGCCAGCCATGCCTGGTTGTCACTAGACAAAATGCACATAAAAAGATGAGTCAGTGTAAATGGTTCAATAACCAAAACAAAAAAATATAACATAATGCACTATAAGATATAGTAAAATACATATCAAACAACAAAACTGCAAGATGCACAGTGTTAAAGAAAACACTGGTAGCATTTTCAGCCTTGTAACAGTACCTCTAATTACAAAAAATATGTTTTGTGGCATGATCTTCTGTTCTATTATGGATGATCTCCATACAAAATTGAAAAAATGCTTATTCTCAAGGTGGAATTTGTGAAACTGGGTTTCAAGCTGGTTAATAGTGCAGAAGATCTCAGGGTTATTTGTGCTTATGTTTCTAACTCCATTATTAAAACGACATGAAAGTCACCAAAATCCCAAGGATAGAAGCCACTGGACATTCTTCAGAAGTGAACAAACACGGACACCAAAAACAGTTAAATGAGCATTAATCATTAACATAAGAAGAGCTAATCTGACCATGACACATGGCCTCTAAAAAGCATTTATTTTGATTCAACCCTCTCCTTCTGATTTAAATACTGAATCGGATACTCAAGAACACCAGTAGAAATTAAGGTAAAGTACATTCAAGATGGAAACCAGACAGCACTTCTTCACACAAATAGTAGAACCCAGAAAAAGGCAACAATTAGCAGAAACAAAAAATCCTGACAGCATTTAAAAAATAAAAATCTGGTTGAGAAATAAGGACATGACTAAACAAATATACATAACAGAATTAACATTTTCCCCTCATTCGTCAAACCTCTTAAGGCCTTATATTCTATTGATTAGTGCTATGATGCTAACCCATATTTATTATGCAATAAATACAAGTATCAATTCTAACTGTAATAGTAATTGATTAAAATATGTCTCACATGGCAGTGCTTATGGTCAGCTGAATTATAGCTTAAGATGTCCTACAACTTCTCAGATCTTATATACAATATATTTATTTAATGAGGAAGAATAGTTAATTTTATATGGATACAGTGTTTGACAAAAACTTGCAAATTCATCATCCTGTGTTCATATCGCTGCAAGGAGAATATATTTTTCTAAAATGAATGGATGATATTGTATTTTTAATGGATATTTTTATATGAATAATGTACTTATATCCATGCCTATCACCACTGATTATTCTTCTTATTTCGTACATGTTTTCTTTTTAGGTTGTTTTTACTTTGAACCTGAAACAATTAAGTGGACACTGAAATCATAACCCTAAAAAAGATGTCATGTGGGTTGCAAGATGTGTACTCTTTGAGACAAACTCTGTATAGAAATATAAAAAACACACACGTGTGTGTGTGTGTGTGTATATAAAGAGTAAGCCAATTTTTCTATTTCCTTTTTTTTTTTTTTAAAAAAAAGTAATACTTAAACTGAAGCAAAATCCCATCCAATCAATGTTCTGCATTCTTTTTTAATCCAATAATATTTTATGCATTTGATTTCCTGTGACCCCACTGTCTGATTCTATAGAAACAAGGTACAGAATTACATTAAACAGTTCCATCACGCATAAGTCAAAAACATCAGGCACACACAGGGAAGCTGAAGATCAGAAAATAGCACATACATGTTTAATGTTGTTGCACTGGACCTGGGGCCTCATGCAGAACGGCGTGCGTAGAATTCACACTATAACATGACGTAAGCACAAAAGCTGAAATGTGCTTATGCACAGAAAAATCCAGATGCAGGAATCTGTGCGTACTCCAACTTCCACGTTCTTCTGCTACATAAATCCCGGTCAGTGTGAAAAGTAACGCACGTGCACGTGCCTGCTGTCCCACCCCAGTTCCTCCCAGAATTATGCCTCTTTGAATATGCAAATCAATATAAATCGCCCTTAAGCGCAGCGTTCTGTGAAAAGACAATGTGAAAAGCATGGGGGAAAATAGAAGAATTTCAGCAAATACCAAGTGGAGGCAAAGGAAAAACATACCATTTGTTGATTTAAACAGTGATATAAACAACAAAAGGAAGTTGATCGAGTGACATCGTGTCGGAGAAACTCGAAAGCTCAAGTTCACAAAGTCGCACAGTGCCCGAAATAAAAAAGTCACATATCAAAGTCACTGTGAAAAGGTGAGTTGTAGCCCACCGTCTGAGCTTATTAGGGTACAGACAAAAAAAAAAAAAAAAAAAAATAGGCACAGTGGGAAAAAGGCGCGAAATGTCAACTTTAATCTCGAAATGTCCACTTTAATCATGTAGTTTATTTTGTCATTAAAGTAAAACATCATAAACTTCATCTTAAAATCATTTAATGTACTAGTTTCTCAAGTTCCATCGTAACTAAAGTAGCATGTTAAATGCTTTGTTTTGTATTTGATCCAAATGTGCTCTGTGTGTGTGAATCACTACGTGCTTCCGTTCTTTCTCTTTCTCTGAAAGGACACAGAATCCATTACATTCGTGATATTACAGCTCTCTGAATAATTAAAATACGGAGATGTATACTTGATATCATTTTCATGATGATTGGAATGAAAGCATGTCATTAAACACGAGAACATAGTGGCGCAGTGATTGTTCATGTCTCACACAAGATGCTGCTGCTCCATGCGCGACCTTCGATGAAATAATTTATTGTAGCAGTACTGTCTCTTTCAAAACGTACTAACCTCCAATTCCTGTCCTTACTTTTCTTTCTCCAAATACCCAATCGCCACACAATCAGCTCTGTAATAGACGTTATGCCATCTGTAAGCTTACAACGAGGATTCTTCAAAACTTTTAAGGAACATTGAAATATCTTCATAGTACGTGTTTAATTATTCTATCCATCTATCCTTCCAGTGTCGCACCAGCCTCAGCAAATATACAGTGCGAGGCAGGAACAATACATGAACTTTCTAGCGCTGCGGCACCGTGTCCTCACATGTTTAATTATTAACAATACAGATTATTTAAATGAAGTTAGTTTTATCTGTATAATATAATCAACATATTTTGCTGTATTTCATCTTAAAAATGATATCGTCATCATATGTAAATACGTGCTTTATAAAGTGGCGCAGATTGTGCAATATTAGAACTGTAGTGCAAGTTTACAGTGGGATAATTGTACTTATAAGTATAAACAATTCTACAAGGAGCAATTGATTGAGTGCGTTTATAGTTCTTGGGATGAAACTGTTTCTGAACCGCGAGGTCCATACAGGAAAGGCTTTGAAACGTTTTGCCGTGGCTGAAGCAGCTTGTGCTTGATGCTGGATACTGATAATTCTCTTTCCGATCAGCTGCTGCTGTGATTCACCACTCAGATACAGTGATATAAATACTCCAAGTGGTGCAGTGAGAGTAATATGGAAAAAGATGATCCGCTGTGGCAACCCTTAACGGGAGCAGCTGAAAGAAGAAACAGAAGGTACAGTGAGAGTAACAACGCTTAAAGCAGTTATGGTATTTGGAATACTATGGCTATTCACCGGACCATTATATTGTTACAGGTTAATTTCAAATCAGATGCATTACACTAATAAACAATATGCAGTTAGTTTCAGTGTATTTATAAAGCCGCGTCAGGAATGTGGATTTAAGAAAGAAAGGGTAACCACACAGGAACAGTAACACTGCTTTGACGCTGGGTGCCGCCAGTCTGCAAAACCGAGCGGAGAACTTGCGTACGACAAGGTATGAGGTACCGTGGAAAAGTGCGTGGCTTTACGCCAAGTTTAGGTTTTATACATCGCGATTTGAACGTGAAAACGTTCTTACGCAACATTTCTGTGCGTACGCACTGTTTATACATGAGGCCCCTGGACACAACGTGGTCTGAACATTCTACAGGTCAAAAATAAAATTTAAAACAACTAAACATACAAAGAGAGAGAGGGGTAGAAATGCATTTTAACAAGACACAGAAATAGTCACCACGTTTGAGGGGAGGGGGCTAGACTTTAAACGACATAAGCTGATTCACTCTCCACTTCCACCTCTGCAAATGAACGTGAGCAAGTTGCCTTGCCTGCCAGCGCTACAAGTGTGAACAATGCATGTAAACAACTGCAATTAATCCTTATGTTTACCGTCCATACCGTTCTCTAGGTCTGCTAAATCCTGAGTAGGGTCGCAGAGATATGGAGCAAGCATAGGACACAAGGCAGGCACAATCCCCTGGACAGGGTGCCAAGTGATATGGTTAAAGCTATCATATAAACGACAATACAGGTTTAATATGAAACTCAGATGTTTTGTAACCATACTATCCACAAAACAGGAGATCGTTTAAAGATAAAAAAAAAAGGCATACGGATTATGAAATTGGTAGTGATAAAAACCGACAGCCATGGCAGTCCCCTCAAGACTAAACTTGAAAACCAACATAACGGATTGCAAATAGTGATGAAAGGTGGAGGAAAACAGTCAAAAACAACTTTGACAAAGATAAAATGTTTTTATTTGGTGACGTGGTTAACTCTTTGGTTGGTGAAATAATGACACACTGGGAGGAACCTACAAATGTACTAGGAGGTTTGTGTGCTAAATTAATTCTGTACTTTCAAAAACACCGCTCTTAGTCCAGAAATGAATCTTCGGGGTTAAACGGGGAGTCAGTTGTGCACATAAATCACACTTATAGACTGAAGGCATCAGTCAGCAGTACTTGAAGTTTTCTTTCATTCTTCTATACACTTGAACTTTACTAACAGTAAGGAAACGCACCTAGAAGTACGTCCTTTAAAATAAAAATAAAAAAAGCACCTAGAATTTGACATTTAGATAATGTTAACAGAATACAATCTCAATTATATAAGTAACTATACCTTAAAAACAATATTGGATGCTATTCACACTATAGAACGCAAACCGGTTATAGTGTGCGTGTTGCTTTTAAAGGACGGAAGGAAAAGGACACGGTCGAATGGCAAGTTTTTACCCTACTAATCAGATAGGCGAGACTGGACATAATTCATGAAACAAATAAGTAGAATCTCTCCACTAAAAGCGCACTACCCAAATTCACTCACCACAAATACGCCTAAAAGCGAATCCCCTCAGCAACAAACCGTGTAAAATGCAGTCAATTGTCCGCGAAGCCGAAATTAATTGTAAACAATCAACATTAAAGAAGTAGAGGACAAAATACCATGACATAAAAACATTGTACTCCATAATATATTTGGAAAATGTTTACAGGCGTTACCCCTGGCCTCACACTTCAAGGCAAAATAAGAAAAACATTCAGTATTTACATCAATATTACCAATGGATACCTGTCAAAGTCGCCGCTCCCAAAACAAAGTTTAATGATCCGCCATGTCTTGCCAGCCAGCAATAAAGCACGTGTTCACGAGCCGGCTCTCCGTCGCCTAATTATGACGTGCTAGAGCGCGAGTATTTATCTATAACAACCTTGGCACAGCGCCGGCCACAGCAACAAATCCGCATTTGTTTCGCTTCCAGAGGGGCACACCAAAAGGATCCTTGTTAGCTTTCGTGATATTTACAGAAAAGAATAGCAGAGTCGGATTTAAAAACAGAATATTAGATCAGATATTAACGTGACAATTTCAGACTCCAGCAGGACTCGCTTTAATCCGCTAGACTATTTTATGAGAAGAGAAACAAAAACTCAGCAACGTATGTTTTTCCGCCAACTTTAAAAAGTTTAACCTATCCCAGTTAGTTCTGCTTCAATTTTATTGAGCAGTTTTTGAAGGAACGTCAACTGATGTTAAACTCTCAACTGATGACTGACATCCATTACACGTAGAACTAAAGTTCAGTAAATCAGGAAGGATAGTCGCTTTGAAAACAAACACAAATCGCTCCAGGAACTCCTTTCTTCCTAGTGCCATACGACTTTTCAATAAGAAATATCGGAGATAATGATTAAGGTTTTGATATATATCCTGTAACCTTTTTTGTATAAATATGTATTATCTAACTGCCTTACCTTAACCTTAATTGTTTCTATTTGTCTGTTTTTTTCATTCTGTCTGTTATTAGATGCGACTTAGAAGGCAAATTTCATGTTTCTTTGTGTAAACATGACTAAATAAAGAAACCTTAAACCAGGGGTGCCCACACTTTTTCGGCTTGCGAGCTACTTTTAAAATGACCAGGTCGAAATGATCTACCTACATTAATTTAACGCGTGTGGTTGGTCTGCAAGTCGGCAGACATGCGCCACGGGTGCCCCCTCAGTTGCGAGAAGCAGATCATAGAATGTTACATAGTTAACTGTCAAATAATGCAAAGAGTACGCGACACGTGTTTCGCCCTATTTTGGGCTCATCAGGCGTACACACTCCACTGCACCTCTCATCGGGGATCGAACCTCGGATGTCAGACAAACGCACTTCGATTGTGACATTGTGAGAAAAAAAATCCTCTTCCAGTTCCACATCCAGCCCATACCCTCCCTAAACAATTTTTTTTAATCCCTTCTTTAGTCGACATAAATTGGAAGGCTAACTAGATTACATCCGGAGTCTTGCAGTAGCTCGCGCGTTTGATCGTGCGTGCGGGATGACCAGTGCGTGAGAAGAAGACAGATCTCAGACTGGCCTGTATGTCAATCAAGTGGCAAATGGTATAGGGAGAATATATGATAAACTAACGTTTAAAATTTATATTTTTTAATGCAACGTGATCTACCTGCACTTCCTTTCCGATCTACCGGTCGATCGAGATCGACGCATTGGGCACCCCTGCCTTAAACCTTAACATCACTTTCTCCATAAGAGTCTGGCATGGTAAGGCATGGTACTGTGTCTGCTCACTCGAAACATAAACTGCAGCGTGTTATTCAGACAGCAGGGGGGATCGTGGTCCTAAAACCCATCCATCCATCCATTATCCAACCCGCTATATCCTAACTACAGGGTCACGGGGGTCTGCTGGAGCCAATCCCAGCCAACACTGGGCGCAAGGCAGGAAACAAACCCTGGGCAGGGCGCCAGCCCACTGCAGACATGCAAAACAATTTTACGAAAATTGCTCCCACAACCAATGTAAGCCTTTATCCAGTAAATATAATTTTCAGATCAGGAAGAAACAGCCAGGAATCGAACATCGTTATATAGCGGGTTGGATAATGGATAGATGGATGGATGTTTTACATGTATTTGTGTTTTTGTGCTATATCTCTGCGCTGCTGTTTAAAATGTTGTGATGGTGTCATGTACTGTATATTGTGCTATTCTGTACCTTATTTGTATGATGTAACGTCAAGAAAATTTCGTATCAGCTATGTTACCTGGCAATAAAGTTTAGTTCATATCAGTTCAGTAACGGAGGTTGGGTTCTACTGACTGAAAGCACAAATTGTTCAGCCTGTGTTTAGTTTTTTAAGTGTTACTTTGATATCATTTTTGGAATGTAATTAGTATATTTTTCATTTTAACATTATCTGTTCAGCGTTTTCATATCAACAAGATGTGTCCTAGCTGCATTGGGTTAAAGACAAGAACCAACCCAGTACATCACAGAGCACATTTACATACACGCAATAACATACTAATATGTCTCACTCATTTGTGTCCAGTTTACTATCACCGGTTAACTCCCTTTATCAAAACACCAGGACGGTGCAAAAAGCACAGAAACACATAAAGACAAAGCCCATAAAAAACTGAATCACTTCATAACACTCTGAATTTTGTTGTGTTTGTCTGAGAATGTTCTATTACAAAATAATTCCTACTGTTGGGAGTACTTTTGAATTTATTTGTACTGGTTTTTATGCTCAATAAAGCCTTATTTTTAATAATGAATAGTATTTTTTTTTTGTTGACACCATTGTATGGCCATTTTGTCCATGCGTTTTCATGGGCTCTGCCATTTTGTGTATTTAATCACTGTGGTGATGTTCAGTTGCTAGGCACGAGATGCATGTGTCATGTGACTCATGACATCATACCAACCATGATATACAGTATAAGATGGCCACCGGCCACCTCTTCTTGAGAACATTTTTCTTGAGGTAAAAATCTACACTGTCCTGCACCAAAATTCTCCCATGCAAAAAAAAGTGGTGTACTAAATAAATTTTGGTGAGCTAAATCAAATTCTGAAATTGCAATTTCTCTATACCACAAACCATTCTTGTGAGATTTCAAATTCAGTGATGAACACCATTTTGAAAAAAAAAAAAAAACCATAACATTTTTAAAAATAAGTTATGTTTGCTTCATGGCTTAAATATCTTTCATGCTCAGAATTTTTCCTGAAGTATATTTTGAGGTGAAAAATGGCAGTCTCCCTTATACTTAAGGATTAGTTTATGTGGAGGAGGAGGAGGTTAGGAGCATGCACTGATACAGCGTATTTCCGCACCCACCACACGACAAACAAACTCAGGATCCAGATTAGGACCCAAGTGCAGCCATGCAATGGGTGACACCTCAGCACCACACTAGTTCAGATGGAGTGGAACCAGTGTGAACACAAAATCAAGAATTTACTACACATTTTTTGATCTTCTTCTTATTCCTTAAAAATACCCAGGAATTTGTATTTAAAAGGTTAAAAAGATTACTTTTTACTGTCCCAAAGAGAAAATATTGTTGTTTAATTTTTTTTTACAAAAATATACAAAGGATGAGCTAAACCATCCATTGCGTTGACCAAGTAACAGATAAGCAAATGGTAAAAAAATAGACACCCTTCCTTTGCTAAGAAAAAAAGGAATGTGCCACAGTTTTCCTGGGAATACAAAGGCAGAAAACTATGAGGACCTAGTTGAGGAGATTCTCACTTCCCTTGTACCACTTGGGTGCAACATGTCTTTAATAAGGCATTTCCTTTACACTCTTAATAGGATATTTTTTTCCCTGAGAACACAGAGTGGTCTTTGATGAATCTGGTGAAAGGCTCCATCAGGGCATCGCTGAAATGGAAAGATATTACAATGGAAAGTGGAGTGAGTCTGTGTTAGCAGACATTTAATGATCACTCCACCGTAAAACACCTTTAGAGGAGTATAATAGAAAAAAAGGTATACCAAGTGACTAAATTTTGTAAGTAATATATTTAAAAGAATTATATGTGTAATTTATAACTCTTTCAAGTAGAAATAATTTTGGTGTTTTCTTTAACCTTCATCTTCCAAAAACTGGATGTGATAGAGCAAGTCTTTTGCCAGATTTGATTTGGATTCAGCATGGGAGCATTTTTTTTTTTGTAGACTACTGTAGTGCTATCAAATAAACTAACCCTAACCCTAATCCTGATTTCAACTTTAGTTTGTTTTGTTTTTGTCCAATAGCTTTGATGATAACTGCTCATTTGTTTTGTCCTTTGCCTCTTTGATCTCTTCCACTTGCTGTTCATTCAGTCCATTTGTACTCTCCAACATATCCAACATGAATGTGATACCTGCATAGAGATGTTTGATGATCAGCTGGGAGCTAGTGATCATGGTGGAAGTAGTTCTTTTATCAAAACATAGAAAAATCACTATGGACTTGAAAGTACTGAGCACCTTTCAAGTGCATGTCTTTGTAATGACCTCAGTTAATTAGGTCTTGAACAAATGGTGACCAGTTGATAGTTCTGCACCTTTCTTTATCTGTGTATCAAGAACATGTGGTCTCAGATCAGATGGCAAAACTACAGACCGTTTCCCTAAGGTCTTCTGATCCTTAGCCTGAAGAGCAGCCTTGTGTTTGAACATGATGTTTGACAAGAACAATTCATGATCTCATGATCAGAGTTCTAATAACAATTTGCTATTTTCTCCATTTATCTCCTCTAGTAATCCCCTTCATTCCCCACATGAGCACTGAAGTTATTATCCTATTGAGCATTTTTCTTAGTAGGGGAGAATATTCTGTATGGCTGATAGGTGCTTTTGAAAAAGAAAAAGCTACATTGAGGTGACCTTATCATCCTTCACAAACTCACTGATATGGTGCCATATAAGTGGGTTTGGCATTCCTTGGATCATCACTTGAAGCTGCTAAACAAGCAGCATTTTATCATGTTGGCAGTTAGTGTGGTAACGCACATGGCTCGATGATGATGATATCATCCATCTGTACAGCTTCCAGCTTTGGGCCTGTGAACTTCACACACCGGCCTGGAGCCTCCATGTGAATATTGTTTTGTAATTTTTGGTTCCAGAGCTATTATACAGTATAGGTAAATCCAATTATATTCATATTATACTTCTCAACCTCTGGCTCAAATTTCAGTTCTTTCCCTCTCAGTAAAGCAACAGTCTGCAATTCAAGAGCCATTCTCCATTTTCAAGGTCTAGCATGCTCAGATCTTTCTTATACGTAACTCTTCTGGCCTCCACTCTTTGCTTTATGGTTAGTAAGCCCACATGGTAGTGGAATCCTGCTTCAGCAGGACAAGACTATCCACATTACAATATGGGCTATTTGCTCTGGTTGTCAAGTATTACCCACTGGTTTGGTTTCATTTCTGAGTCTCTGTTCCTACAGGTTAGCTTTAGTTAGAATCCTCATAGTGTCAAATTTGAATTCTTCTTTGTCTAGTCCCATAATGGAAAATTACTAATTTTAGAAGCCACGATCCACGTTAAAATGTAGCAGCTCTCTCTTGCATATTGCTATTCCTAAACTGATGTGATGGACATTTTGACTGATCTTATGTCATGTTATAAAATGCTTTGTAATGATGAATGCTGTAACAATAATTATGACAATAATTTATTTATTTGTATTAAAAGTCTCTGATGTACAGGGTGGTTTTGACTTCTATCTATCTATCTATCTATCTATCTATCTATCTATCTATCTATCT
>JANRMT010062854.1:41952992-41966081 GCA_026402145.1 Polypterus bichir lapradei
TCTATCTATCTATCTATCTATCTATCTATCTATCTATCTATCTATCTATCACTTTTCTCAATTTTAATTCTGGGCTATGAAGACAGTAGTTTTATCCTACTATTCAGTTAACCCTTCACAGGATGCCAGTCCACCACTTGACAACTTTTCACAAACTTTCACTCATGTTGGACTACTTAGCCTAAGTTGCATATCTTTGTCATGCATTAATTCCTGGTGAGAGAGATCAAGGTCTCAGCCCCCTCTGTTATTTTTGCAAGTTGTATTACTTGGATTACTTACATATAAAATCAAACAATGAAGGGGGGATCCCACTTGAAAGTTTGTGATAATTTAATGCTAGGGGTTAGGGCCCTTGAAGTATCACAATCGTTTATCAACTGTATAAAATCAAAGACCCGTTGCCTTTCTGCAATGCTGAATCAAATAGGATAGACAAAAGGATCTGGGGATTATTGATATTATTATTATTGTACATTCCTGAAGAAAAGATCAGGGGCTAAATCCTGTGGTGCCATAAAACCAATACCAATCTATGCCACCATTTCTAAGATGCCATTAAAGCCCATTCAGATTTGTTTAAACACACAGTAAAACAAAGTAATTTCAAACTGATTGCATTAAACAGAGGCTAAGAATATATGTCCAGTACTATTATCATTGTGATGAGCCCAGCTGATAACAGAGGAGAGTAAAACATCTCCTTGGAAAAACTGCTGTCTGGGTTGGAGACAGGATGTGTCATGAAATATACAAAATGCTGCACTTGAAAACCTGGGGTTTAAGATTCAGTCTAGATCATACACAAGTCACTTCTCCTCTTCAAATTGTATTCGGGTTACCACTGTATTTGAAAACATGTGCTCAACTGACTTGTTGTTTAAGTTTACATTTATTTTGATCTTATGACCTGTGAGCACAAACTGCTTTTGAATCTAATGATCCCAGTGATTAATTTGTACGGATGAAAATGAGAGGAAAAGTGACTGCCCAGGATGACTGTAATAAAACTGTTAGTCTTTTGAAGGCTGCATGTGTTGTATTCTATGAAATGCTTCATAATCCTGAGACGAATTGGTGTTGTCTAATGCAGTCATTGATTACTGACCTCCAAAGTGCTCCTGCAGAAGCACTGAGCGTAGGTGAGGAAGTAAAGGTGTTGACGAGCCTTCTTAACAGTAGCTGAAATATGGTGTTCCCACTTCATGTCATCAGTGATTGTGATTAAAAAAATTAAACGTTTCCAGTAACAATGGGAATGTAGTCTGCCTATTACTTCTTGAAGTCTAGGATCATCGCGTTGACTTTGCTAACATTAAAGGAAATATTGTTGGCCACATTGATATAGGTGAACAAGGAGTATAGAAGGGGGCTCGGCACACTAAACTGTGCACTGTGTTTAGGGCCAGCATGGAGAATGTCATGCTGCCGGTCCACACATGCTGGGGTCTGTGAGGTAAGCCATTCAAAACCCAGTTGCACAGGGTGGCACTAAATCAAGTCAAGTCTCTTTATTGTTACCTCAATGTACAGGTGGGTGAAAAACTTATGTGCAAGGTTCCCAGCATTGACAGACCACACACATGATAAATACATTTAAATATAAATTTACCAGTGACACACACACGCAAAAATTAACACATTACATAAGTAGACACTTAAACATACTGACATTTTGTACACTGTACAATGCAAGCTAATAATACAAAATAGCTATGGTGCAATTGAATGTGCAAAGGAATGGTACAGGTCATTATGCAGAATTTAGCATCTTAACAGCTTGATGGAAGAAGTTGATTCAGAGCCCTTTGGTCTAGGACTTGGTGCTATTGTACCCTCTGCCTGAAGGTAATAATGTGATTTGGATGATGACTTTCCCAGGTTTCTCTAGACACTGTCTAATATATGTGTCTTGTAGGTTAGGAACTTCACATGCAATGATTTGTTGGGGATAACGCACTACCCTCTGCAAGCCTTTGTGATTGAGGGGAGTGCAATTCTCATGGCAGACAGTGATGTGGATCAGGTGTGTGGGCTCATGCCAAACCTGTTCAGCCGCATTAGCTTAAAAAGCACCCTCTTTAACACTGTTCTGGTGTGAACTGTATATGTGAGGTCTTCGGGAATTTAAAGCTGCACACCTTCTCCCACTGATTGTGATAGAGGAGTGTACGCTTTCTTGCTTCCTGAAGTTTAATATTATCTCTTTGGTCTTGGTCACACTGAGGAAGAAGCAGTTTTGATGTCTCTACACTGGTTACCTGTGTCATTCAGGACTGACTTTAAAATTCTGCTTATGATTTATAAAGCCTTAAATAATCTCGCCCCATCTTATATATCGGAATATCTGACACCTTATATTCCAAATTGTAACCTCAGATCCTCAGATGAGTATGTCCTTAGAATTCCAAGAACAAAATTTAAAAGTGGTGAGGCGGCCTTCTGCTGTTATGCACCTAAAATCTGGAATAGCCTGCCAATAGGAATTCGCTGGGCTGATACAGTGAAGCAATTTAAAAAACTGCTGAAAACACATTATTTTAACATGGCTTTCTCATAATTTCACTGTAATCAAAATCCTGATACTCTATATCTCCAACTCATTAGAATAACTATTCATGGTGGCTCTAAAATCTGTACTAACCCCTACTCTCTCTTCTGTTTCCTTTTCCGGTATCCTTTCATCTACTCAAAGCACCGTGATGTTCCAACAATGATGGATGGATTAAAAGCCAGAAGTCTGTATGACCATCAACATCAAGTGACTCCGTGAGAACCCTAACTACAAAGAGGACTTTTTCATTTATGTTAGGTACAATGCCCAGAGGGGACTGGGCAGCCCCGTGGCCTGGAACCCCTGCAGATTTTATTTTTTTTTTCTCCAGCAGTCTGGAGTTTTTTGCTTTTTTCTGTTTCTTCTGTCCACTCTGGCCATCGGACCTTACTCCTTTTCTATGTTAACTAATGTTGTCTTATTTTAATTTCTTATTTTGTCTTTTATTTTTCTTTTCTTCAGTATGTAAAGCACTTTGAGCTACTTTTTGTATGAAAATGTGCTATATAAATAAATGTTGTTGTTGTTGTTGTTTTGCCGGCACTAGTGTGTCAGGGCTCTGACTTCCTGAATGTATTTAGTCTCATCACATTTTGGAAATAAGATTCATCATCTTTATAACATCTGCAAATTTCACAATGATGTGTGACCTGTTCCTAGTCGTGCAGTCATAGATGTAAAGGGACTATAGTAGTGGACTTAGTACACATCTATGGGGGGCTCCATGTAGAGAATAGTTATAGAGGAAGTGATGCCACCCAGTCTAAAAAGCTAGCACTGGTCTGATAAGAAGATCAGGATCCAGCTGCACAGAGTCGTTCAGGCCCATAGCGCTGAGCTTGCTGTCAGTCTTAGGTGGAATTATGGTGTTAAATGCTGAGCTGTAATCTGCAAACATCATTCTTACTAATGTGTCTCTTTAATCCAAGTGGTAGAGGATGGTGCATAATGTCAGCGCTATTACATTTGCAGTGGAAATGTTCTGACGATAAAGGAAACTGTAGTGGGCTAATGTGGCAGGCAGCATGAAATACAGTCATGGCCGAAATTTTCGGCACCCCTGTAATTTTCCCAGAAAATGAACCATTTCTCCCAGAAAATTGTTGCAATTGCAAATGTTTTGGTATACGCATGTTTATTTCCTTTATGTGCATTGGAACAACACAAAAAAACAGAGAAAAAAAGCCAAATCTGATATCATTTCACACAAAACTCAAAAACCGGGCTGGACAAAATTATTGGCACCCTCAACTTAATATTTGGTTGCACGCCCTTTGGAAAAAATAACTGAAATCAAGTGCTTCCTATAATCATCAACAAGCTTGTTACACCTCTCAACTGGAATTTCTCACTACTCTGCTTTTGCAAACTGCTCAAGGTCTCTCAGATTTGAAGGGCACCTTCTCCCAACAGCAATTTTGAGATCTCTCCATAAGTGTTCGATCGGATTTAGATCCGGACTCATTGCTGGCCACTTCAGAACTCACCAGCGCTTTGTCTTCAACCATTTCTGGGTGCTTTTAGAGGTATGTTTGGGGTCATTGTCCTGCTGGAACACCCATGACCTCTGACGCAGACCCAGCTTTCTGACACTGGGCTCTACATTGCGCCCCAATATCTTTGGTAGTCTTCAGAGTTCATGATGCCTTGCACACAGTCAAGGCATCCAGTGCCAGAGGCAGCAAAATATCCCCAAAACATTTTAGAACCTCCACCATGTCTGAATGTAGGTACTGTGTTTTCTTCGTAGGCCTCATTCATTTTCTGTAAACAGTAGAATGATGAGCTTTACCAAAAAGCTCTACCTTGGTCTCATCTGTCCACAAGTCGTTCGCCCAGAAGGATTTTGGCTTCCTCAAGTACATTTTGGCAAACTCCAGTCTGGCTTTTTTATGTTTCTGTGTCAGCATTGGGGTCCTCCTGGCTCTCCTGCCATAGCGTTTCATTCTGTTCAGATGTCTACGAATAGTTTGAGCTGACACTGTTGCACCCTGAGTCTGCAGAACAGCTTGAATATATTTTGAAGATGATTGGGGCTGTTTATCCACAATTCGGACTATCCTTCGTTGCAGTCTTTTATCAATTTTTCTTTTCCATCCACGTCCAGGGAGATTAGCTACAGTGCCATGTGTTGTGAACTTCTTGATTATGTTGTGCACAGTGGACAAAGGAACATGAAGATATCTAGAGATGGACTTGTAGCCTTGAGATTGTTGATATTTTTCCACAATTTTTTGTTCTCAAGTCCTCAGACTGCTCTTCTTTCTGTTCTCCATGCTTAGTGTGGCACACTCAGACACACAACAGAAAGGTTGAGTCAACTTTTCTCCATTTTAACTGGCTTCAGGTGTGATTGCTATATTGCCAGCACCTGTTTCTTGCCACAGGGGAGTTCAAACGAGCATCATATGCTTGAAATAAAACGATTTACCCACAATTTTTAAAAGGTGCCAATAATTTTGTCCGGCCCATTTTTTGTAGTTCTGTGTGACATGATGTCAGATTTGGCTTTTTTTCTCTGTTTTTTTGTGTTGTTCCAATGCACATAAAGGAAGTAAACATGTGTATACCAAAACATTTGTAATTGCAAAAATTTTCCTGGAGAAATGGTGAATTTTCTGGGAAAATTCCAGAAGTGCCGATAAATTCGGTCATGACTGTAGACAAAGTCTTTGAGTTTGATAATTAGCTTTGATGATACATACAACAGCGTTAAAGTCTGAATTTTAATTTATAAACAGGACTCTTGCAAACCACTGGATGTGAAGGGAAGGTCTGAAGTGCAAAGAATATGACATCCTCTGTGGACTAGTTATGAAGATATGTAAAGTGCAGATAAAATAAAAGTAAAAAAAATGCACATGCTTTTGCTGATGTTACAATTATATAAATAACAAAATAAAAATAACTACAGTAGTTATTTTGCATTGATTTCAAAGAAGTAAGACTCATATTAAAAGATTAACCTGACTTCCTTCTCAGAAATGCAAAAATCTCAGACCTACCTAAAGTGTAGTAAAAGGGTGATCAGTGTTGGTCCTGAAGGGCCACAGTGGCTGCAGGTTTTGTTCCAACTCAGTCGCTTAATTAGAAAACAATCCTTGTCAATAACCGGTCGTATGTAATATCATGACTTGTTAGTGTTTTAACTCTGCAATATCAGGTCATTTTTAAACCGTAGGTTTTTTTTCCCTTTCTATTGATATCACACAGATACATACAGATGTAGTTGGAAAACTGCTGGTCCCTTTGTCATTTGCATCTTCTTGCTAATAAGGAGCAGTCAAAACAGTAAATGTAGTGGTTTTAGACTAAAATAATCAGTTAAGACTTTAAAATCTTAACAAGCGAGACAAATAAAATGAGTGCTTCATCATTAATAAATTACATCTTGTGAAGCATTTGAGTTGGAAGAAAAACCTGCAGCCACTGTGGTCCTCCAGGACTGATGTTGGTCATCGCTGAAAGGTCAGAGTCTTAAATAGCAAATTAAATAAATGAAGTTAATTAGCATTAAAAACTGGTCACTAATAAAGAAAATGGGTAGAATGAAAATCTGTAGCCACTGTGAACCTGCAGGTTTAGAGTTGGGCACCCGGGTGTAGTGTCTTATTCACTGCTTTACAATATTCGTCTTATTGTGCACAGTGCTTCAACTATTAATTTAGATATTATAATGATGATGATTGATGAATATTTTATGAGTATGTAGAATAATTTAACTAAAAATGTGTTTTTGCATTGGATTGGTGACAATGCTATGTTAGTTACTGTACATAAACTGTGTTGTGCCTGTGGAAAACACTTCCAAGGAAATACGGTAATGTTTCAATAGTTGACATGTGTATCTACAAAACATAACACTGTATTGGAAGAATAAAATGACTACATTTTCCATTTAAACAGTTGTCCATCTTCAGACTGGATAGAGGGCACGTGAAGCAATTCCACAGTGGTTGTTTCTGTTTCTTGCTATTCGAATATAGCCATTTTCTCCAAATTCAGTTCCCCAACTGAAAGTAAAAAAAGAGTTCCAAATTTGGGATAAGGTATAATCTGTTTTAAGACTGGTATTAAGAATCTAATAAATCTTTTTTAGCCCACATAACCAATGACATTATTTGGTCATTTTCACTGTCTTACTGTCTTTCAGTTCATTCCTTTTTAACCCCTGAAAAGACTGTTAAGAAATCCTCCAGCACTATTACACCATGGAAGACCCAAAGAAAGTCCAGTTTAAAGAGAACATACCGGAAAGCTGAGCATAAATGGAAAAAAAACTAAAGTGATAGTCCACTATGAAATATTGTATTCAAAAATAACCGAATATAACAATAGAGTCTGCCTTGAGAGGCATTCGTATGTCTCTAATAATCCAAGAGTTTTATTTTCAACATTTTTATCGTCTTTTAAATCCAGCACACTCAATGGAATGCCTCCTAAAAACTACTAGTGAAACCTGTGAGGACTTTTGCCTTATTTTTTAAACACAAAATACATTATTTTGGAAATAATATGGTATATCCCCCAAAAGTTATTCCTGTTGAACCCTAGCATGTCCTTTTAAGCAAATTAAATTTTTTCATCGATCAATCTGAACTACGTAGAATAATTTCTGAATTTCTGAAACATACCTGTGTCCTTGACCATATACCATCAGTCTTTTTAAAAGAAGTCTCTGTTGTGCTAATTGATAGTATACTTGACATAGTGATCTCTTCATTAGATACGGGGGTCTTCACTGACTGTCTTATAAATGCAGTTCTTAAACCCCTGTTCAAGAAAAATAATCTTGATTCCTCTATTTTTGACAACTTTAGACTTATTCTAACCTGATATCCTAATCACGCCTAAATGGACTGCCCTACTGTTAGGTCCACGGTGGAACAACTCTGAAATAAACTACACTGAGCCCTCACTCCATCTTTCATGCAGATGGTAACAACCTCCATTACTTCTGGCTCTGGGGCCCCACTGACTTCAGTTCCACTTACCAGAATTAAAACCCAGACAACTTCCCTCTGTCAATCAGCTTTGTTTTGGATTCAATCTGTACACTACTATGTCTTCAATTTTCACTTTTGCAGCATTTATTCAAGTATACTGGTGGCAACCCTTAACCTTTTTGATGTGTCAAGGTGTATTCTTTCACTATATATTGTGGCGAGTGGCTGGGGGTGGTACCCAGCCGGGATGCCCAGGAGGATCGGAGGGGGCGACCGCCCAGGTGAGCTTGGACGCTCAACCCTATAGGGGCCCGTGGTCACCGCCAGGGGGCGCCCCAATGCCTGAGGAGCCTTGGCCCTCAGCACTTCCGCCACATCCGGAAGTGCTGTGGGGAAGAAGACCAGGGCCACCCGTAGTGCTTCCAGATGCGCAGCCAGTACTTCCGCCACACTAGGGAGTGCCGGCGGAAGCTAATTGGAAGGCACCTGGAGCACGTCCGGGTGTGTATAAAAGGAGCCACCTCCCTCCATTCGATGGCTGGAGTCAGGTGGAAGTGGATGGAGCTCGGAGGAGAGGAGTGGAGGAGGTCAGAAGACAGAGAGAGGCATTTTGAAGAGGCCTGGACTTTGGGGGTGATTGGTGCTGCGGCACTGCGTTTGTGTGTGTGTCACCTTTGTAAATATTGTAAAAAAACGTGTGCGGTGCTTCAAGAACCATGTTTACTTGTCTGTGTCCACGCTGTTCCTCACTATATATATATATATATATATATATATATATATATATATACTGTATATAGTGAAGTTTCTGAACTCATTTCCCAATGGGACGACATGCTGAAGTGCGTCCTGTAGTACGATTGCTGTGTCTGAGGAAGATTGCTTGTCCATTTTCGGGGCAACCACAGCCTTACATTGCTGCAGCAGAGTGCCGAAGAAGGAAATCCGAGCCGATGGTGGTCGCACTATAAGCACTTGTCGTCGATGGGTGATACAAGGAACATTATAAATACAGGGGACAGTATTAGTTAGCCACTAACCTGGCCACAACCCTACCTGATTTCTGTGTCTGTGTATAGGAGAGTGGTAGATCCTGCTAAAATAAGTAACTGTGCGGTTCCTGTTTCAAACTAGAGGATGTAATTTTTAATCAATGGCATTTTTAAATTTAATTAATCTAGTAAATCAGTTATTTGCGATATCCCTAGCAGGATTTATATGTTTTTACCAGAATCGTAATTGTTGTGATTTCATTTATATTCAGCATAGTCAAGTCACCTGCTGCTTGTTTGTTATTTGATTTTACAACTAAATTGTTAGTAATATGTAACCTGTTCTTTACAATCCAGTAGTCTTCTCCATTATCTGTGCCATAACCCACCAAAAGAGCACCATGATTTGGAAAAATGCTGCAGTCCTTACTGTAGTATACTCCTGAAAGACAGCAGATATGAAATTGTGTGGGAAAAATTCAACCTTTTTTGTCAATATCAATAATAATTATTAAACATACCAGTATGATAGAACCTGAATCTCTTGGGTGAAATGTCAATTGCAACAGATATCGGTCCAATTCTGGCAACTGCTGCCTTAAGGGTGAGTTCATCATTAAATGGAATCTCGATAAAATCTGAGCATGGGAACAATGTGCTCTCAGCATCATTCTGGTAACAGTAACCTTCCTAAAAACAATTCAAGGGTATATATTGAATGTAGAAAAGCAGCAAATTAAGAGAATAATGAAGTTTATAAATTAAGAGGTATGTTCTGTGCATCTGTCCTGTTTGCATGCGTAGCTTATTTTATTAGCTTATTTAGTCACTATGAAAAGACTGGTGTTGTCCTCACTCATTGACTACTGCATAAGTCTAGGGTAATTTGATATGAAAGGCATAACACAATACCTAGAATTATTATTAGTACGGAAGAGCACAAGATATTATGTAAGAAAAAAAACTTTCTGTGGTTTTGAGTTATGGATAATGTATTTTTATCTGCTAAATGGTTTTCACGATTTTTGTTAATATTTTATATATTATTATTATTATGCTTTTGTTGATTGGTATTGAAAAATATGTCTTACAAGAGAGAGAGAAGCCATAAAACTGGTTTGTGAAAATAATCAAAACAAAAAATCTTTATAAATGAATAAATATATTACAGAAATGAAAAAAATATAACAAGTGCTCAAAACAGCACAAAATGATTTTCCTTAAAGGCCGTGTTAATATAAGTTTAATATGAGTTTAATCGAGGAAACAAATCAAAAAAACAAAAAAATAAATAAAAAAACATCAAGAAAAACGGTATTTACAAAATGACATTCAATGATCCACTATTGAGATTTTCTCTCCTGACTCAATAAATAGCCAGAGGTAGGTCCTAGCAGCAGTGACATCAGGGTGGCCCTGCCTCCTGGGGCACCACTCTCACAGTGCATGGAATGTCAGTACATTTAAAGTAACAGTACATAATTAACAAATATAAAAATTGTAATGCAGAAGTAACAAATACAACAATAGGACAGAAAATAAATACAAGACTGGGAAAATCATATACTGTAGTGTTCTCAGTTGAGTTCAGATTTAATGTCATGTGTATAGGGTGCAAATTCATTCTTACTTGCATGCTTGACCAACACACAATTCACCACCAATGACTAGTACCATAAATCTGACTCCATAGGTTATATAGAAATACAATACACCAGATGTAGCTTGGGACTGGGTGGGGTGGCTTGGTTATTACATGTCTAGGTAACCTGATTTGGATCTATGATAACATCCCACATTGAATATTGTCCTCATGCTGATGGGCACTTGTCCCCTATAGCTGCAGGACTGAATTGTTGTTGAAATAGGCAACTGCCTTCAATGTCCCTGTATTGTATTAAATGGATTATAAAATGAAAAGATAAATGAATGTATAAGTCTTGGTTGAATACATTATACTTCTGCTATATTGTCCATGCATTGTTAACAGATAGCATTTTAATGCAGCAGTTGTGCCGCAATTTGGCTTTTATTCTGCCAGTAAGATGAATGCTTTTAATGATAGATTGAAGCCCCAGAAAAATATTCTAAAAAATCAATAAATATTACAGTTCCAAGGAAAAACCCATAATGTCTGTAAACTCAAAACGGGTTGCTTCAAAACTGTGAAGATGGAGGAAAACAAAATTAACAGTAAACAATGATATTTCGAGAACTAGAATAACTAGATACAATACAGTCCCTTCATCTTAATGATGGTATTTTTTTATATCATAAATGGTAATACATGCCATGGCTGTTATTGAACATTTATTAAATACCTTTCACTTACAGAGTGGATAAACAAAGTGTCAGTGATTAACTGTGAAGCTTTTGCAGTATCTTTTTTAGGAAAAATAAATAAATAAATATAATAGAGACGTCACTCACTCTATTATAGAGTATTTATTATATTTAGAGGTCTATTATTGTTATTAAAGGATCACTCAGAGGTCTTAATATATTACAGGAGACAGATGAACTGTCTCCTATTTAAGACACCCAGTTGAACTTTTTTACAGAAATAAATACACTAGAACTTCATAGAATAATTTCTCAAATCAACCTGTCCACCTGCATCCTCAGTTCAAGCTCTGCAGGCTACGTAATTTACAGAGTGCAAGACCTAGTTAACTGTTCAACAGTTTCTAGATCTTTAAAAACTACAGTAATAAATCCTTTGCTGAAAAACACATCCTTGACTGTTATGTTTTGAATAATTGTAAACTTAATTTAAAATGTACCATTTTTAAGTAAAATTCCACAGAAAGTGTTTTTTAATGAAACAGTTACTTGAGTAAACATTATATTTTAGATAAATTTCCATTAGGTTTTAGATATAATTATAACAGTGAAACTGCCATTGTCAAAGTAGTTAATGACTTACAGCTTAATGCTGATGCAGATAACGTGGTATCCCTTTTAAGACTGAGTAACGCATTCAATACCATAGATGACTCCATTTTCAATAATTGTCTTCGAAAGTGGATTGCATTGAGTTAATTTGGTTTTGTTCAAACAAAACAAGGAGGGAACTGTTTGTATGTGGTGGTGACTGCCTAACAGACATGCATGATATAACCTTTGGTGTGCCTCAGAGATCAATTCTGGGCTCTTTATTATTCTCACTTCACATGCTCCCTTTAGGTCAGCTCTCTACTAAACATAAGGTAAATTACCACAGCAGTACATATTAATGAGCCAGATGGCACAGAGGCTCTCAAGCCCCTGATTCAGTGTCCAACTGGTGATTCTCGATTTTTAAATTATTATTTCTTGATTTTCTTTATTTTTTAATATTTTGCTTTTGTAAGGTATTATTTTGCTTTTTAAATGTTTATTTAATTTTATCATTATTCTCTGACATCATTTTGCATTGTATTAATTGTGTGGTCACCTCTACTTTGTAGCTGTCTTCACAAAGTTGTGACCATATTGTTTACAGGTGGTTATACCTGTTGCCAGTCACGTGACTTCCATGTCATCAGCCCCAGCTATGAAAGACGGTGGTATAGAAGGATCAGTATCCTACTGTAGATTCAGCATAGCTAAAACAATCTTCTTTGCATGCCTCCTTTTTTTCTTTTTTGGGTTAACAATTTCTGTTTTTTTATTTTTGCACTTAGACCTCAGTTCTCATCCAAGCCCACAGATTTTCTTTTTATGTTTTGGCTTTGATTAAACTATTTTTGCTGTTTACACTTACTGAATGCCTACCTGGCCATTGACTATGAGTTTTGTCAGCTTCCTTGTACCTTCCACCTTCTGCTCTTATTTTCTGTCTCTTTTTTTTCTGTGGTGCATTCAAAGTGTTCATAGCAGGAAGAATTACAGGCTCAGTGAGCAGTAATGTCTCGTAATGTCTGTGTTAGGGTCAGCTCTGGGTTCCTCTACTGGTTCATGTTTAAAGTGCTTATTTTTGTCTTCTTCTTCATTATTGTTCATTATTTTCTATTTGTTATAATATTGTTTTGTTCATTTATTATTTGTTTAATTATGTTTTTTGTCTCTTATTTTTACTCTACTAGGGGGCTCTGCCCCCTGCTCGCTTCACTTGCCAACCCATGGGCAGGCATTGCACACTACGTATTGGGAAGCAAATGTACAATTTAAACAGATTGTTATATTCATGGGAAATGAAATTCGATTGTGTAAATGTATGCTACCTGATCAAGTTGTGGTTTCTTGGAAATTAAACTTGCAGTAGCTTTAATTTTTGCAGGACCACGGATTCTCATAGCGTATGGTCCAGAATCATGTAAATCTACCTTTTGAGCATTGAATGATGCGAATGTGAACAGATTATTATAAATTCAGATATTTTGCCTGCAGTGTTTGTGGATTTCACTTTCACCAAACAACAAATCTTTTAATTCTCGTGGATAAGCCTCTTCATTGGGAAGAAACACTACTTTTCCCTGATGACAACACGAATTATTCGATCTACAAGTCTCCGACTTTAAAGCCGCACAATATCTACATACTACTGCCATATCACCTATGTCCCTATATTCGATCTCTTTTCGCTGTTCCATTATTTCATCTATACTAATAAACG
>JANRMT010062854.1:41966481-41998211 GCA_026402145.1 Polypterus bichir lapradei
CACAAATGCACCAGTGCAACTTGCCCCACTTTCCCTGTTGCCAAGTAATGTTGAACCAAGTCGTCACTACGGTGTTCCCAAATACGCACTTTGCTGATAAACTGAGCGCACGGCGCTTTAGTGACTTTGAAGAACAAAAAAAGTCCGTCTACATGCGGCTCGAACCTTGTGCATGTTTGGTAGCACATATCTGTGTGAGAAGCTCTTCTCAGTGATGAAGACTAACAAAACAGCACACAGGAGTCGCCTCACTCATGAGCACCTGCAGTCCATCCTGAGAATCTCCACAACACAGAACCTCACACCAAACATAAACGAACTTGTTGCCAAAAAAAGATGCCAGGCGTCCAGCTCTAAAATGACATATGAGCAAAGACAACTGAATGATTTGATTTGTTACTGCTGAAAGGAACACATTTTATTTATATTTCCAGGTTTTGTTATGCAGCATGTTCATATTTGAATTTGTATAATTTTGACAGGATATATTTTTATGGAGAGCAAAATCTTTTGGGATATTTAAAATCTAAGTTTATTTTTTATATAAAATTACATAAGAGTAAAGAAATTTGAATGTTTGTTCTTTTAACGTTTACTTTATTTCTAACTTGTATAATTTAGACAGGATATATTTTTATGGAGAGCAAAATATTATAAGTTGTTTAAGGTTTGAGTTGATTTATTCAGGAATAATATTCCTGTCTGTTTTTACCATTCCTACCAAAGATATTTCTGTCGACTAAATAAAAATTCCTTCTATTTAAAATTTAAATAGAACTTGAACAAATACGATAGTTCATAATATCCACGCAGACTTGCACGTAAGAGCGGGAGTTATCCGTTTTAACAAGCAGCGTATTGCACTGATACGAAATAGCTGTGTGTGTATATATGTAGATATGTATGTATATGTATATATATGTTTATATATGTGTGTGTGTATGTGTATATATATATATGTATTTGTGTGTATATATGTGTGTGTATGTATGTATGTGTGTATGTATATGTATGTGTATATATGTAGATATATATATATGTATGTATATATGTATATGTGTGTGTGTATATATATGTGTATATGTATAGATATGTATATATATATGTTTATGTGTGTGTGTGTAAATATATATATATATGACACCCCTCCTTGAACCGTCACCTTATTGTGGTGGAGGGGTTTGCGTGTCCCAATGATCCTAGGAGCTATGTTGTCCGGGGCTTTATGCCCCTGGTAGGGCCACCCAAGGCAAACTGGTCCTAGGTGAGGGATGAGACAAAGAACGGTTCAACAAACCTCCAATGAAGAATAAAAACTGTGGACGACGTTTTCCCTTGCCCGGACGCGGGTCACCGGGGCCCCCCTCTGGAGCCAGGCCTGGGGGTGGGGCTCGATGGCGAGCGCCTGGTGGCCGGGCCTACACCCATGGGGCTCGGCCGGGCACAGCCCGAAGAGGTAACGTGGGTCCTCCTTCCCATGGGCTCACCACCTATGAGAGGGGCCAAGGAGGTCAGGTGCAATGTGAGTTGGGTGGTGGCCGGCGGCGGGGACCTTGGCGTTCTGATCCACGGCTACAGAAACTGGCTCTTGGGACGTGGAATGTCACCTCTCTGAAGGGGAAGGAGCCTGAGCTAGTGCGTGAGGTTGAGAGGTTCCAGCTAGATATAGTCGGACTCACCTCGACGCACAGCTTGGACTCTGGAACCAATCTCCTTGAGAGGGGCTGGACTCTCTACCACTCTGGAGTTGCCTCCGGTGAGAGGCGCCGAGCAGGTGTGGGCATACTTACTGCCCCCCGACTTGGAGCCTGTGCGTTGGGGTTTACCCCGGTGGATGAGAGGGTGGCCTCCCTCCGCCTTCGGGTGGGGGGAAGGGTCCTGACTGTTGTTTGTGCGTATGCGCCGAACAGCAGTTTGGAGTATCCACCCTTTTTGGAGTCTCTAGAGGTGGTGCTAGAGGGCATACCTTCTGGGGATTCCCTCGTTTTGCTGGGAGACTTCAATGCCCACGTGGGCAATGACAGTGAGACCTGGAAGGGCGTGATTGGGAGGAATGGCCCCCCCGATCTGAACCCGAGCGGTGTTCTGTTATTGGACTTCTGTGCTCGCCACGGATTGTCCATAACGAACACCATGTTCAAGCATAAGGGTGTTCATATGTGCACTTGGCACCAGGACACCCTAGGCCTCAGTTCGATGATCGACTTTGTGGTTGTGTCGTCGGACTTGCGGCCATATGTCTTGGACACTCGGGTGAAGAGAGGGGCGGAGCTGTCAACTGATCACCACCTGGTGGTGAGTTGGCTTCGATGGTGGGGGAAGATGCCGGTCAGACCTGGTAGGCCCAAACGTGTTGTGAGGGTCTGCTGGGAACGGCTGGCAGAGTCCCCTGTCAGAAGTAGCTTCAACTCCCACCTTCGGCAGAACTTCGACCACGTCCCGAGGGAGGTGGGGGACATTGAGTCCGAATGGGCCATGTTCCGTGCCTCTATTGTTGAGGCGGCTGACCGGAGCTGTGGCCGTAAGGTGGTCGGTGCCTGTCGCGGCGGCAATCCCCAAACCCGTTGGTGGACACCGACGGTGAGGGATGCCGTCAAGCTGAAGAAGGAGTCCTATAGGACCTTTTTGTCCTGTGGGTCTCTGGAGGCAGCTGATAGGTACCGGCAGGCCAAGCGGAATGCGGCTTCGGTTGTTGCTGAGGCAAAAACTCGGGCATGGGAGGAGTTTGGAGAGGCCATGGAGAACGACTTTCGGACGGCTTCGAGGAGATTCTGGTCCACCGTCCGGCGTCTCAGGAAGGGAAAGCAGTACAGTGTCAACACCGTATATGGTGGGGATGGTGCGCTGCTGACCTCGACTCGGGACGTTGTGGGTCGGTGGGGGGAGTACTTCGAAGACCTCCTCAATCCCACTAACATGCCTTCCAATGAGGAAGCAGAGCCTGGGGACTCTGAGGTGGGCTCTCCCATCTCTGGGACTGAAGTCACCGAGGTGGTCAAAAAACTCCTTGGTGGCAGGGCCCCGGGGGTGGATGAGATACGCCCGGAGTTCCTTAAGGCTCTGGATGTTGTAGGACTGTCTTGGTTGACACGTCTCTGCAACATCGCATGGACATCGGGGACAGTGCCTCTGGATTGGCAGACTGGGGTGGTGGTCCCCCTCTTTAAAAAGGGGGACCGGAGGGTGTGTTCCAACTATAGAGGGATCACACTCCTCAGCCTCCCTGGAAAAGTCTATTCGGGGGTTCTGGAAAGGAGGGTCCGTCGGATAGTCGAACCTCGGATTCAGGAGGAACAGTGCGGTTTTCGTCCTGGTCGCGGAACAGTGGACCAGCTCTACACCCTTAACAGAGTCCTGGAGGGTGCATGGGAGTTTGCCCAACCAGTCTACATGTGCTTTGTGGACTTGGAAAAGGCGTTCGACCGTGTCCCTCGGGGAGTCCTGTGGGGGGTTCTCCGGGAGTATGGGGTACTGGACCCCCTAATAAGAGCTGTTCAGTCCCTGTACAACCGGTGTCAGAGCTTGGTCCGCATTGCCGGCAGTAAGTCGAGCCCGTTTCCAGTGAGAGTTGGACTCCGCCAGGGCTGCCCTTTGTCACCGATTCTGTTCATAACTTTTATGGACAGAATTTCTAGGCGCAGCCAGGGTGTTGAAGGGGTCCGGTTTGGTGGACTCAGGATTGGGTCACTGCTTTTTGCAGATGATGTTGTCCTGTTTGCTTCATCAGGCCGTGATCTTCAGCTCTCTCTGGAGCGGTTCGCAGCTGAGTGTGAAGCGGCTGGGATGAGAATCAGCACCTCCAAATCCGAGACCATGGTCCTCAGCCAGAAAAGGGTGGAGTGCCCTCTTAGGGTTGGGGGCGAGATCCTGCCCCAAGTGGAGGAGTTCAAGTATCTCGGGGTCTTGTTCACGAGTGAGGGAAGAATGGATCGTGAGATCGACAGGCGGATTGGTGCGGCATCCGCAGTGATGCGGGCTCTGCATCGGTCTGTCGTGGTGAAAAAAGAGCTGAGCCGTAAGGCAAAGCTCTCAATTTACCAGTCGATCTACGTTCCTACCCTCACCTATGGTCATGAGCTATGGGTAGTGACCGAAAGAACGAGATCGCGAATACAAGCGGCTGAAATGAGTTTCCTCCGCAGGGTGTCTGGGCTTTCCCTTAAAGATAGGGTGAGGAGCTCAGTCATCCGGGAGGGGCTCAGAGTAGAGCCGCTGCTCCTCCGCATCGAAAGGAGTCAGATGAGGTGGCTCGGGCATCTGATCAGGATGCCTCCTGGACGCCTCCCTGGTGAGGTGTTCCGGGCACGTCCAACCGGGAGGAGGCCCCGGGGAAGACCCAGGACACGCTGGAGGGACTATGTCTCCCGGCTGGCCTGGGAACGCCTTGGGATTCTCCCGGAAGAGCTGGAAGAAGTGGCCGGGGAGAGGGAAGTCTGGGCTTCTCTCCTTAAGCTGCTACCCCCGCGACCCGACCTCGGATAAGCGGAAGAGGATGGATGGATGGATGGATGGATATATATGACAGTAATACTCATCACTCACAACAGTGACAAAACAATTACATTGACAATCCTGTTACGTTATTTTCAAAATGTTTCCTTTTCTTTTTCATTGCTTCTTTAACACACTACTTCTCCGCTGCGAAGCGCGGGTATTTTGCTAGTCAATAATAATTTCCATTTGTTAGCGCTAATGTGATCTTTACTATCAGTTTTTTGAGACATTCGATTTTATTTGGACATAATAAGTCTTCTTTTATTGGGAACTTAAAGTGAGGAAAACGTAAAAATTTATAAGAGCAGAGAGTGCAGGAACTGTTTCCAACAAAAACATTCACACGAATGAGAGGTGAGAGGACAGTGGGCGTGGGCCATTAATCGGAAATGGTTGAGAGGAAGGAGGGACTTGAAAAAAATCTATTGGCAATAGTCTCGTCTCATCCCAAGGTTTTCTTTTATAATAGAGAAATTTTGTTATTATTTAATATGCAATGTATGTCATGCAATTCTTTCATTTTCTTGTTTTTTTGTTGGTGGATCCTCAAGAGGTGGGGCCATCCATCCATACATCATAGTTAAGGGACTGCCCCCAGCACTGTAAAGGCTGTTAGGCACTGAGGACCAATGGGGGGTTTGTTTAGAATACAGTCTGTGCTTAGGTGGATTTGTAAGTATTGTGCTCTTCTTTTTGAATTTTGATTATTGGCTTTTGACCATTTGCTATGGATATTGGACTATGTTATTGATTGTACTATTGTTTTTTAATATTGTTTGAGTTGCCCTTAGCAACTCCTTTTTTGCTCTTTTAAATCTAGTTTACATTGTGCTCTTTTTGTTTGAAAGTAAACATCCTCTTTTATAAAGATTATTTGTGAACTTTTCATTTCTCCAGAGTTTTCACAGTTCTCCCTTTTGAGGCCTAGTCAGTCTTGGTGCCTCCTGTTGTTCTGGGATCAGGCTTGCCTTGGGGTGAGATTTGTTTTGTGGGCTATTTTGGAATTCTTATCCCTCTGTTATTTTGTGCTACCAGAGCAATCACAGCAGACTCTTCCAGTACATCACTAATCATAATCTCAGATCTTCAAAAAGTGGCTTATTCAATGCTCCTATAATGTGAAGCATAACAGAACTGGTGAGACAGCCTTTTTGCCTCAGAAATGTGAAATGTGTTACTGGTAGAGATACGTTAGGATAGTATGGCTGAACACTTCAAAAAACTGTTAATCTGTTATCACAGGTTAAAATGAATGTTGCATGACACATATTTTAAGTTTTACACTTGGTCTAAGAGGTGTTTATGACTGTCTCTACATTATACTGTCAACAGACTTTATTAATTAATTTTGTTTTCTAGTACTAATAATTTTTTTATTTTTGTTTTCTGTTTCCATTGTCCTTTGGTAACACTCTGTACCACCTCCTCCTCCCTAAGTACTAGCTTCATTTGATGCTAGAAAGTATAAAGGAGATCCTGCTATGATGACACCAGCAGAAGTAAATCTTGAATTCATCATATGTAGACAATAATAAGAGTTTGTCTTTTGTCCTTGGACCTTCAAGAGGTTTATTTTTCTCAGCATTCATGTTGACATTAGTTTTTCTTTCTCCTCCTTGGCCATCAGACCACAGCATGTATTTGTTAATGCAGACACGGATTTGTTTCCCATTAGAGATTTAAAACAGCAAAAACTAAGTTAAAATTTAATTTATACTCAGTTCTGTTTGGGATTTTTCTATTTTTACTTTTTATTTATAGTTGTAGTTTTCATTTCTTTTATTATTTGTAAATCAACTAATATCTTTTTCTGCAAATGTACAACCTGTTTTAATATTGTTGTTAAACATTTTAGTTTTACAAAGAAGTAAACGGCTGGACAGATAATACAACTCAAGAAAATGAAAATGTTTACCTCACCTTCCCTGTGTAACCGTAACTGGAGTCTAGTGTGATTCCATGCTTAATAACATATTTGAATGCTTCATCTGCCGATCCTCCATCACAGCCCTCACCTTCTAGAGAGCAGTCCACTAGCTGCTGAATGCTGAGCGGCACAAGTATTTTGGTCTGCTTTTTAATCAGGGCTTCCAGTGCACCAACCGCACTAAATGCCCAACAGGAACCACAGTTTCCCTGCAAAATAAATTAATTGACATGCATTATGTAACAACATGTAAATTTCTTCTTTTGGTGAATTCTATTTAAATGGCAAGCATAGTACAGCACTGCATCATGGCAGTATTTCACTGAAGTTACAGACTATGCTCAATTCAGATGAGAAATTTAATCTACATAGGGTAGATTAAACCTTCCTTAGTATGAAATTGCCAGAACACTGTGTTTAGTGCAGACAGATCTGTAATTTTGCCATAAGTAGGGTGGAATCTTCCATATTGTTATATCCAAGAAAGAAGAGTGCCAACTATCTGTTGGACAGACTGCAGTTTGTGACACTCGAGGACTGTGTTTCTGATACAGATGTGAGCAACACTGGAGCTCCACAAGGCCTGTCTTCTTTTCACAGTCTATAAATATAATACCAGGTCATGCAGAAATTCTCAGGTGATTCTGTACTTATGGGGTGTATTGATGGTGGGGGGGGGGGGGTCAAACAGAGTATAGGAGTCATGTGGTCATGTGGAGAACTTTGTTTCTTTAGGTAGAATATACACTGATGGAGCATGTTGCCACACAACAAACCACCTCAGGATCCCAAATTACAACCAGAGTGCAGCCGTGCAACACCAAACTACTTTGAATAGAATGTAACAGTATGAGGTTTTTTTTACAGTGGCTGGAGTGCCAATCCTGCCACAAACCCCCAAGTTTTCCCTTGCAAGTTGGAGAACCTGCTTACAGGGCTGGATGCAGGTTAACATCATACCAGAATAGACGTTGCAGGTTAAGGGCCCAACAAAGTGGACTCACTTCTGGAATTCACAGGATTTGAACTGGCAACCTTCCAATTGCTGACGCAGCTCCTTAGCCTCAGAGCCACCACTCCACCTTTGTTCCTTGATTCGAATAGAATTATCTGTAATTGCAAAACCAAGGAACTGTTTATTCACACTCACTGCACCAGACAGACTCTATGTCCGGTTGTTTTTCAAGGAGTGGATGTATGAGGTGGTCCTCCACTCCTACAAGTACTTGGACTTCAGTGGGGCTGATACTGAACAACAGCAGACAGCATTAAAACATCCATGAAAAAATCTTTTGTGACATCATTGTTAAATAGATACCTCTGGTGAATCAAAGTAATGCATAAAAAAGAAGTAAACTCAAATGAGAGGGAATATGTGACTTGAAGACAGGACTCTTGTTCAGTGAATGAGGGAGACAGGCAGGTCTTCAATTCAAAAACTCTAATTTTCCAGAAGTATTTACTATTATATTATTTAATAATATAATAGGAAAATGCAACAGACCTGCTTGAGGATGTTGTAAGAGTTAAAAATAAAGCACACAGGGACAGCAAAATGTACCTACAGTATATGAAGTTAAACCCTGTCTATCAGGTGGAGTGGTCCACCTACTTGTTCCCCTCCACATTAATACCAAACCCCCATCTCTCCCCAGTTTTCTGTCTCTCCCTCTCCACTCTGGCCTTTCCAAAATGACATTCCACCATTTTAGCCTCCACACCAACTCCACTCTAATTCTAGACTCAAAGGTACCTCTGGAGAGATGTGGCTATAAATTCTCTACTAGGCTAATTTCCTGCCTGGTCCAGGAGTCACTTCCATGTCAGTGACTAATTTTGCTACTAGAACACCAGGCTGAAACTCTATCTAGTAATCTCTTTAGCTTTCAGTTGCCCTTAAATCTCTGGGTCCCTCACACAACCTCCATGCTGCTTGCCTTAAAAAACATCACAGTCTGAAATCCTTAAATTTGTCACTGTGTTCTGTCTCCTAACATTTAGAAGTTTCTACCTGAATTTCTGCCAATTGCCACCTTTAAAAAGACACCATGGACTCCTTACTGGTGACCATGTACTTTGCTGTTTTGGCTAGGAGGATTACCAACCTCCTGCCTCGAATTTTTTTTCTTTAAGAAAGCATCACGTATTCTTGTCATCTGCAGTGTCCCCTAACCTTGACTGTCTTACTGAACTTTGCATATTCCAACCAAGGCTGGATCTTTTTCTTGTTTCTAACTAATGCACTTCTGAACTTACTGCCCTCTAGTGGTTCTTGTGTTCTCATACTGACACACACACACAGGACCACTCTTGTTCTCTCTGACTCTCTCTGATGCAGGATTTTTTTCCATGTCTTGTGCCAACCTGCTGATGCTCTTGCCAGTGGCAGCCTATAGCCAGGTGTTCTGTTCTGTGTATTGTATTGTATTGTATTGTATTGACCCCCTTCTTTTTGACATCCACTGCACGCCCAACCTACCTGAAAAGAGGTCTCTCTTTGAACTGCCTTTCCCGAGGTTTCTTCCATTTTTTTCCCTATTGGGTTTTTTTTTGGGAGTTTTTCCTTGTCTTCTTAGAGAGTCAAGGCTGGGGAGCAGGGCCTGTTAAAGCCCATTGCGGCACTCCTTGTGTGATTTTGGGCTATACAAAAATAAACTGTATTGTGTATTGTATTGAGCAGCTACTTAGACCTGTGCTCTTTCCAGAGCTTTCCATCTCTGAGTCCAGAGCTTCCAGCATTGGCTGTTTCTAGGAAATAGTGTGGGTACTGTCAGAAGTGATGAGTAAGTGATGAATTCCTGTTATTGGCAGAAGAATTCAAGGTTTGACGTAATTTAAATAAATCGCACTTATTGTGTTGAAGAGTCTGCCCTCTATAGAAAGGCTGGAACACAGCAATGCATTTTTTTGCCTTTAAACAGCAAATGCTATCTTCATGGAGTCATTTGGTCATTACTTTCTATTATATAACACAGATTTACACATGAAAACAGACTTTGGAGCTACTGTTATTTGAAGGCTGGAAACTGCAACAAATGCCACAAAGCTTGCAAAAATGAAAGGAGCTCACAGCAGTTGTTTTATAACCTTCTTCACATCATTTACCTGATCTCTGACTTCAGTAACATATCCCTTTAATCTCCAGTCAACTGCTTTTGGAAGTTCAGTTTCATTCTTTTTATGGATTTTTTTCTTTTTCTTGGAAAATGCTGAAAACAAATCTAAATCTATATCTGATTCTTGTTGAATTTCCTGAAAAATTAAACCAAACAAATGTAATGTTAGATGTAAGACAATTGTAATTCATTTAGTAACCTGGATATATACAGTATATTCACTAAAGAATTAAAAGGACAACATGCTAGACATGTAGTCATTGTTAATTTAGGCCGATTATAATTGTGCTCTCTCACCTTCCAAAATATTGTGTAACACATCAACAGTGCAACTCATATATAAAATGGCCCAGCCAGACTCTCTAGGCTGACATGATCAGTATTTCTGAAGTTTAAGTTATTTTTCAAGTATAAAATAATTGTATATGCAATTTCAAAAAATAATTGTGACTTGAGAAATGCTGAACTTATCCTTGAAATTGAGTGTCTTCGTATCCTTTCCTGAAACATTCAAAACTCAATGAAATAGCAACATTTAAACTTTGTCTGAGTTCATGTCACAGTTGAAGAGTACAGTAGTGAGTAGGAAAATAACTTGACTAATAAAATTGACAGATGTCACATGGCGCTAAAGCAGCTGTAATTAGTTACTTTTCTATACTTTGGTACAGGATCGGCACCAGAACATATTTAGCGATGTGTGGCTACAAAACAAGTTAAGCCCCCAATGTTTTCCATTTTTAACAATATTCTTGAGAGTGCATGTACAAGATCAAACAAAACCTCATCCTACACAAAGCAACAGTTGGTTTAGAATGCTGCTCAACAAGCCCACAATCAAGCAGAAGTTGTATCAGTTAAACACGCGTAAGATGGCACCCGTTAGCTGACGGGCTCACACACACTGAAAATCCAACACACAGTAATGAATATACTGTTCAGTGCATTAGAAGATAATAAAATAAAAGAACATTTTTAAGTGAAAATAAATACTGGCATAAAAACTAAATAATGACTCTCAGTAACATACAAGCAGCTGAAAGGTTTACTATGCCATTAAAGCACTGTTGGCTTCATATTTAGCTATCAAAACATTTCACTGTAGAAAAAGCAAAAAAGTTATCATGTGATATGACACACATGCAGAATACAAGGACAGATGTTAAACCACTGAGCTCACCATTAGAAGAGCTGAATTTGAAAAGTCTGAAAACTGCAACAGTTATGTGATCAACACTGCAGTGAATTGCTGCACATTTTTTGACAAATAGTAAATTTTATTATGATTTTTTTATTGCTATATAACAGATGCATTAAAATGTATATATGCATAAAGAATATATGTATAAACATACAGTACATATATATACACATCCATGTAAAAACGCTTTTTTAAGAATTCATTTTGGGGAGGCAGACATGTCTTGATTTGTGGGACTGACCATCACAGTCAACCCTGCATAAATACCAGGCTTTATAAGACAACAGATATTACCAGTGAGGGAAGACCTTTCAATTCATCAAGCTAGTTTGCTAATAATTGAATTGTCCAAATATTTCATTCAGATCCTTTTGAATGTTGTTAAGGTTTCTGCTTCAATTACATGACTCCACTGATTTCCTTAACTCTCAACGTATAAAAGTGCTTCATGGATTCAGTCTTAAACTTTCTTCTCCTTAATCTCTACTGGTTTCCTTCAATATGCAATTCTTAATTTACTTTAAATAAGTCTGCTAGATCAAAGTAATTGATGTCTTTGACATTTTGGACCCCACCAAGTTCCATGATGGTTACAATTGCTCACTTACTGTTCTGGGTTTGTATCCCAGTCACTGTATTTGTGGAATTTGCATAGTTTCACTGTGTTTGTGTGTATTTTCCTCTGGGGACTTTAGTCTTCCTACCAAATTCCAAAAATCTGCAAGTTAAGTTAACTAGCATCTCTGCATTGGACTGCTGTGGGAGAATGTGGGTGCCAGAGGGAGCATGGGAGTCATGTGCTACATACAAGATTGATTTCTGGATGGTTTCCAATGTTGTGGAGTAAACTCTGAATACTGTGATTTATACATTACATTCATTGTGCTTAATTATAGATGGATGGATGGAGTTGATGTAGACTTTTCTGTTCAGACTAGAGAGATTTGATCGTATCCAAGTAGATCATGCCCTTTAGTCCTGAGATGCACTTTGCTGCTGTCCTCTGTACAGCTTCAGGTGCTGCTGTGTAGCAAGGTGACCAAAACTGCACACTGTTCTCCAGATATGGTCTGACTAGTGCAGGGATCTCCAATTCTAGTCATTGACGCTGCTGTGGCTGCAGATTTTCATTTGAACCCCTTTCTTAATTCATGACCAGTTTTTGCTGCTAATTAACTCTTTGGTTTAATTTTAATTGACTTACTTTTTAATACTTAGACCCCTTAATCATTTATTTTTGCCTTAATTAGCAGCCAAACAATAAGGAGATACTAAAGAACCCAACACATGACCAGCAACCTGTGTCCATCACCCAATGTCTTGAAATAAAGAAAGCTGAAGGTCTCAGTAATGATCTGCACAGATCATCTAAACATTGTGATGGTGGTCTTCGAAACAGCTTTGGAAATGTCTGCTGTGGCATAACAACAGCCTCAACAAGCTGCAGAATTAAATAATGGGTTTAATTAGCAGCAAGAATTGGCGTCTAATTAAGAATCTGGTTGGAGAGAAATTAATTAGGGTTTGAGGCCCTGATTTTGCCGGTCATCTGTTGATCTACCCTCAATCTCATTTCTGTTTGGGTGCCATTTAAAGAAAAAATTAACCAATTCAGAGGACTAAATCTTAAAAAAACAGTCAATTTAAATGAAGGGGAAAGAGTTAATAAGCAGCACAGTCTGGTCAAAAATTATTGCAAGAAAGAGGTTAGAATGAAAACTTGCAGCCACTGTAGAATTCCAGGGGCCTCATGCATAACGCTGTGTGTAGAACTCACACTATAACATGACGTAAGCACAAAAGCCGAAATGTGCTTACTCACAGAAAAATTCAGATGCAGGAATCTGTGCGTTTGCCAACTTCCACGTTCTTCCGCTACATAAATCCTGGTCAGCGTGAAAAGTAACGCTTGTGCATGCGCCTACTGTCCCGCCCCAACTCCTCCCAGAATTACGCCTCTTCGAATATACAAATCAATATAAATAGCCCTTAAGCTCAGTATTCTGTGAAAAGACAATGACAAAAGCAAGAGGGAAAATGGAAGAATTTCAGCGAATACCAAGTGGAGCCAAAGAAAAACGAAGTATTTGTTGGTTTAAACAGTGGTATAAACAACAAAAAGAAGCTGATCGAGTGACATAGCCTGTTTCAGAAACTTGAAAGCTCAAGTTCACAAAGTCGCACAGTGCCCGAAATAATAAAGAAGTTGTCAGATATCAAATCCGCCGTGAAAAGGTGAGGTGTAGCCCACTGTCTGAGTGTCATATGAAAGCTTATTAGGGTACAGAGAAAAAAAAGGCCCACAGTGGGTAAAAAGCACAAAACGTCAACTTCAATCTTGAAATTTCCACTTTAATCACGTAGTTTATTTTGTCATTAAAGTAGAACATCATAAACTTCATCTTAAAATTGTTTAATTAACTAGTTTCTCAAATCACATAACTTACTTTACGTAAGTAAAGTAGCACGTTAAATGCTTTGTTTTGTATGTGTTCTTCTATGTGCTCTATGTGTGTGAATCACTACGTGCTTCTTAAACCGGCTTTCTCTACCTCCGACAGGACACAGAATCCATTACATTCGTGATATTACAGCTCTCTGAATAACTAAAATACTGAGATGTATACGTGATATCATTTTCATGATGACAGGAGTTAAAGCACGTTATCAAACATGGGAACACAGTAGCGCAGTGATTGTGCGCGACCTTAGATGAAATAATTTATTGCAGCAGTACTCAGGGGCGGCTCTAGGCTTGTGGTGGCCCTGGGCAGAGAAAGAATCGGTGGCTCCTTTGCCCAAATGTCAATATGGTATTTTATGCATGGCGGATGGCCACGTCCGTTGCGGACACTGCATAGCCGCCTCGTGCTCATGACACAAGCAATTAACTTTTGCCGAAATTTGCCACTGCGTTTTTAGCTGTGTCATTATTTTCTCCTTCTGTTTTTATATTTAATATATATTGGTGTGGCGGCCCCTGGGATTTGGTGGCCCTGTGCAGGTGCACAGTTTGCACATGCCTAAGGCCGCCCCTGCAGTACTGTCTCTTTCAAACGTACTAACCTCCAATTCCTGTCCTTCCTTTTCTTTCTCCAAGTAACCGATTGCCACACAATCAGCTCTGTAATGGACGTTAAGCCATCTGTTAGCTTATAACACTGATTCTTCAAAACTTTTAAGGAACGTTGAAATATCTTCCTAGTACATGTTTAATTATTCTATCCTTCACGCCAGTCCCAGTGAAGCATACATTGCAGCAGGAACAATCGTGAGCGGAGTGCCAGATCCTTGCTAGCGTAGCAACACCGTGTCCTTTAATTATTAACAATATAGATTATTTAAATGAAGTTAAAGTTTCATCTGTATAATACAATAAACAGATTTTGCTGCATTTCATCTTAAAAATGATATCGTCATCATATGTAAATACACGCTTTATAAAGTGGCTCAGGTTGTGCAATATTATAACTGTAGTGCAAGTTTACAGTGAGGTAACTGTACTAATAAGTACAAACAGTTCTACAAGGAGCAGTTGATGGACTGATTGAGTGCGTTTAGAGCTCTTGGGATGAAACTCTTTCTGAACCGCAAGGAAAGATTTGAAGCATTTGCCGTGTGAGAAGCAGTTTAAATAGGAAGCATGGCTGAGGCAGCGTGTGCTTGATGCTGTATACCGATAATTCTCTTTCCGATCAGCTTCTCCGAGTGGTGCAGTGAGAGTAATATGGAAAAAGATGATCCGCTGTGGCAACCCCTAACGGGAGCAGTTGAAAGAAGAAAAAGAAGGTGCAGTGAGAGTAACAACGCTAAAGCAGCTATGGTATTTAGAATAGTTTGACCATTCCGTGGACCATTATGTTGTTACTGCTTAATTACAATCAGATGCCTTAAACTAATAAACAATATGAGGTTAATTTCAGTGTATTTATAAAGCCACGTCAGGAAAAGAAAGGATAACCACACAGGAACAGTAGCACTGCTTTGACGCTGGGTGCCGCCAGTCTGCAAAACCAAGCGCAGAACTTGCATACAACAGGGTATGAAGTACTGTGGAAATGTGCGTGGCTTTACGCCAAGTTTAGTTTTTATACATCGCGATTTGAATGTGGAAACGTTCTTACGCAACATTCCTGTGCATACGTACCATTTATACATGAGGCCCCAGGACTGAAGTCGGAGACCCCTGCACTAGTGTAAAATCCAGCTTTAACATAATGCCCCTGATTCATATTCAACAGTTTTTACAATACTATATAACCAAACATTTGATTTGCTTTTGAAATGACTCCTAAGCATTGCCTAAACAATGAGGATGTTGTGTCAACCCAAACCAGTTAAACCTTTTTAGAAGTTGAATCCTGTAGCCATTTTTATATATAATTAGCAAAATACCCGTGCTTCGCAGCAGCGAAGTATAGCCTTAAAATTTTTATTAAGAAGAAAATTAAACCTTTTTAAACTGAGGGAAAATATACCAATAATTATTTGTTAAGGATCTCTTTGTATACCACATTGTCATTTTGGCCCTCCGGTTGTAACATGACCAAGCTGTGCGCTGAGCTTACTCTTGAGCATTCAACGTACAGTTGGCCATTTGAACAGTAATCTTGTCTCAAATCTCACAGCTTGGATTGCTGCTGTCATAATCGGTTTGAGTTTCATGGTTTTTTTCAATTACGACAGTATTTGCAGGACTTGTGTTGAAGTGACATTCGGCATCTGTCATGCGTTGTAAGCACACAACCGGTTTCATCGATAACTTCACATCCAGTTTTTGAGAGTTTAAACATTCATAAACATCAAAGTGTCCACTACTGAAATCGTCACCTGTGAATCTAAGATGTTTAAGAGGCATTGGCGGTTGTCGAAAGGTGTAAAATATTTGGCCATATAGGTACACTTGAAAGCGACAACCGAACAATTCAGCGGCAGTCATCAACTCACATACAGAACCATAGGTGAAGCATTTCACTCTTCTAGTGCTCCTGTGTAGTATAATTATCTCCTGTACAGTCATCAGTCCACACCTTGAACCTGTTCCAGTCATTCAATACACAAGACACAATGTTCCTCCGGATATCAAGAGTGAGCCTGATATGGCCGTGCAATATGTAACAAAGAGAATGGAAAAGGCAGGTGCCATCTCCGGGCATGGAAACCACTCGGTAAGTGACAGTTCTTTGATCGATGGTGATCACCTCGATAGACATGTTAATGGGGGTACGGTTGGAACGATAAAGGAAATGCGTACCTGAACAATGTAAAGTAAGTCTAAAATACCTACACAATAACTATAATCATAATAAACGAACAATAAAACAGCGGAGAAGCCATGGATTAAATAAAAAGGCAGTAGTTATCAGCAGGGAGACGTGAATCCCATGGTGAAGCAAGGAAGGGAACGTAGAGACCTGAGTGACGGACTGCTTTATATAGGCAGGCAGCCAACAATGTGAGAGGCGTTGGGATGGGGGACCCAACGCCGCCTCACACGGTGACCAAGCTGCAGGCTATGGACGTATATATGTACGTAAGTAGGATTCAGTTAGCGTTGGGAACCCGCGTACCAAATTTCTTCAAGATGGGCTAATAAGTAACAAAGACTGTTGGAAAGTTCAATATGGTGGCCGACAGTGGCGTCATACCACCGAAATAAGTACATACATTGGTTTCAGCGCAGGGAAGCTGCCTACCAAATTTCGTGAAGATGGGGCCATAAATAAGAAAGATCAACATGGCGGACGTTGTTGACCGTTATGACCGTTACGCGTAGAATTTTGAAATGAAACCTGCTTAACTTTTGTAAGTAAGCTGTAAGGAATAAGCCTGCCAAATTTCAGCCTTCTATCTACACGGGAAGTTGGAGAATTAGTGATGAGTCAGTGAGTCAGTCAGTCAGTCAGTCAGTCAGTGAGGGCTTTGCCTTTTATTAGTATAGTTGAATAGTTCTTTTGTCCAGTACTTTTTTCTATTCACTATATTTAATTGGATTTTTAGGTGTTTTTTCCAGTTTTCAAGATAGTTCAGCTCTTCCTGAATTGTGAACATTGGATGTTAAGCTGACAATTTCTCCTTTGAAATGCTCACACTGTATTTGTGCTTTTTCAATACTGATTAAAAGGCCAAAGCTTCATTTGCAGGCAGTATTGATTTTCCTTTTTCAACCCTACTTTTTGAATACTTTGAAATACAGCCATCCACTTTCATTACTGTATTTTCCTGCTCAGACACTCATTTTATCATTGTGTGCCTGCAGGAGCAAGACAGTCTCTCAATGGACACATTTAAACCCCCACAATGACAGCCATTCACCAACAAGATGGAGCAAGTGCTTTGTGAAATCTAGCAGCCATACAGCGTCACTGAGGTGAGCACAGCAAGAGACATGAGCAGGCTGACAACCTCATGGCTCTGACTCAGCGTCTCTTTGGGCACTTACCTGTCCCGTCATGAGTCTTCCAGTTAGATTTAATATTTTACTAAACCTATTCATAACTCATGGAATAATCACAACATTCCCTTATTCTTCAAGTCAGAAGTATTACCCAGTCTCCCATTCTGTTCATCTTCATGGAGTATGATTCAGTTCCCAGTAAAAATTTCAAGTTGTGCATACTGATTTCAAGTAGATTTTTTTCCCATATTCGTCGATGAAAAAGCTCCTGTTCCTACATAAGAGGGTAGAGAGCAGAAAAGCTGAGACAGACAGAAACCAGTTCACATTATTAAGAAGACTCCTTGTTAGCATTTGAGTAAAATACTGTGCTTGAAATGTGAAGAAAGGCTTGAACTCCTTTCAGTAGTTAAAGATTCTGAGACCAGTTTTTTCAAAACAGGCTGCTTCTGCCTGGAGGCTATTATGAAAGCCTCTATTCTAGTGTCAAAATAAAATGAAAGCTGATTGACTGTTTGAAATCATCAATTGTATGTAATAGTTTTATAGTCCATTTCTTTTGTGTCTTAGATAATTAATGCGATTGATTTATAAAGACCTCCGAATTATTATACATCCAGGAGACATGGCCAAGTGGCTAACGCATCAAAACTATAACTCACAATTCTCTTGCTTCAGACTCTACCTTTGTGACTCTACCTTGCTTCTAAATATAAAAAAGAATAAATTGTACTACAGCTGTCACTTTGCAAAGCACATTGGGTGTAAAAAAGTAATAAAAATTGAAGGCGGATTATTTGCTTGATGAACAGCATGGTGGCCCAATGATTAGCTTTCTACCTCCTAGCCCCAAGCATCCAGGTTGAAATCTCAGCCAAATTACTTTATAAACTACAGTATATGTGGATTTTTTATGGTCTTACACTATCTGTGTTGACATTTTGGAAGGTACTTTGCTTTTCCCCCAACAGCTGAAAGGTGTGCAAAATTGAGATGATTGGTAATTGTAAACTGGCCTGGAGAGAGTAGTTACTGTGGTAGACTGGCAGCCTGCACAGAATTGGTTACTTGCTTATGCCTGATGCTGCTGGGATAAGATGCTTGTTCCAAAAATGGTGATGTCCTTAAGGAAAAGATGATGGCATTGAAAAGACATTGAATTTATAGACATCTTCAAATATAAGTGTACAATAAATATCTAAAGTGCAAAATAAAATGTTTGTACTTAAACTCCCAATATCTACATAATCAGTCTGATGCATAATAAAGATCGTAAAAAAAAATGAAAAGGCAATACCCAATCATAGCAAACTTCCCCTTGGGGACAAAGAAAGTTTTATCTACAGTATCTGTTGTCACACACGTGCGATTGGGAGACAGTAGAAAGGCCTAAATCATTGTAATTCCACACCAGACCAGGGGATGGCAGGTTGTGCTGACTGACTCTCTCAATCTCTTACAGACCATTCATGGGAAATCCCACAGGGTTCCGGCACCACTGATGACATCACTTCCGGGCTTGATGGTGTCACTTCCGGTTCCTGTGCCAAACAATGATGTCACTACCGATCCCGAGAACATTCCTTCTGGCTCTGGCCCTGATTACATAATTTCCTTTACTGGCCTTTAAAGCTGTCATCTTACCTCGATACTATCAGTGCTATTTTGGACTTAAACCTGTGAACATCTCTGTTTAATTTTGCTTCAATTTTGTAGCCTGGAAACAAAATATGGGTGGCTGCCCCAAACCTTCATGATGTCTGTGACTCATCTTTGTGACACCATCTATCTATCTATCTATTGGAATAGAAAGTATATAAAAATAAATATACAGTAAAATAAAGTATGTCTAAAAAATTAATAAAGTAAAATAAAGTCTGTCTACTAAATATACTTTTCTGGAAACACGACGAGGAGATGTCAGATAATTTGAGCTCCTGACTGTGGGCTTTACTGCTTGAACACAAAGGTCCTGGTGAGAGTTTGTGGCATTCAGATTTAAACATTCAGTCAGATACTACACTGAAGAGGTTAGTGGGGCTACGTTTTTATTGTTGCATGTTTTCCCACCCATCAGCATGGCCACTTTTCACATTTTCATCTGGAAATGTTCAGGGAGTATTACAGTGCTAATATTAAGAGGCACACTGTGCCTTTAAAATTATGCACCTAGCTTTGAATTCAGGTTATATGGCACTTGTTTTGTGCAGCATTCAGGCACACAAACTGCTTACAGCACTTTCAGTCCTGGCTTGTTGAAGCTCACTGTCTACTGTGCTGTAAGAAGACGTATTTTTTCTTCATGGTCAAGTAATTTAATTTCTTAGGTGGCCTTCCCCAGATGCCTCTCAAATGTAGATAGCTTTAGTGGCTGATAGTGCAGGACTCAGTATAGATGTAGGAATCAAGGAGGTTCTTTTACAGAGAGGATACACGGGATAGTTAACTGCTCATTATGTAACTAAAACTTATCAAAGTTAATGTAAATGCAACATCAGATTTTGTGTTACCTTGTTTTTATACGCTTTTCCATACGTATTTTTAAATTCATTCCACTGCCAGTTTAGCCTAGTGTCCAATGACAAGGAGTTGAAGTTTAGCTCCATTAATATAAGAAGCGTCAACAAAAACATCCTGTTAAAAAACACAAAAAACAGTGACATATATACATACATACATTGAAAAACAAAAAATCTACTGAGGGCAGCACGGTGGCACAATGGGTAGTGCTGCTGCCTCGCAGTTAGGAGACTCGGGCTCACTTCCCGGGTTCTCCCTGCGTGGAAATTGCATGTTCTGCATGGGTTTCCTCCGGGTACTCCGGTTTCCTCCCACAGTCCAAAGACGTGCAAGTTAGGTGCACTGGCAATTCTAAATTGTCCCTAGTGTGTGGGATGCTGCCCTGCCAAGGGTTTGTTTCCTGCTTTGTGCCCTGTGTTGGCTGGGATTGGCTCCAGCAGACCCCCGTGACCCTGTGGTTAGGCTATAGCGGGTTGGATAATGGATGGATGGAAAATCTACTGAATAATTTAAATTTAATAGTATGATAAAAATGCTATTGCTTATTGTGGCAATTAGTAAGCCATATGGTAAGATGTACTCCTTGCAGAAATTGCGCAATGGTGCCCAATAGTATAAAGTTGACATTTCTCCAATCATCCTTCATTAGAACCCACTTTTTCAACTGCAGAAAAGAATTTGGGCCGAAATGCATTTAATTTCTGGATCAGATGCCAGGTTATCGAAAGACAACCTCAGACTGAGCCTTTTTAGAAAACAGCAATAACAACAACAACAATTTATTTCTTACAGAGCCCAAAATCACACAAGGAATACCTCAATGGGCTTTGATGGGCCCTGTTTGTTTGACAGCCCCCAAGGTCCTGACTCCCTAAGCAGACTAGAAAAAAAAATGTTATAGGAAAAAAAAATGCTTACAGAAACACGGACAATGACTGGGCTGGGAAATGAACCAAGTATGCTTGAGCTCTCCAGGAGTGTTAGTAATGTATGCTCTACTAGCCTGCCTTTTTAGGAATAACTTTAAAAATATTTAATAATTTAGTAATAAATGGCATTGTTCCTCATGTACAAGTATCTTAAAAGATGTGTGTGTTATGTTAACTGAAAAGTAAAAACTGCATATATTCCATATGGAATCAAATCCATGGCATGTCCGGGGTGTGTTCAATCACCTGCTGATACAGGCCCTGACCCCAATTACCTTTAAAAACATATCTTTAGAGAAAGAAGAGAAATCAGCTAAGCTAAATATAAATTACAAACAAGGCCAATGCAATGCTAGTCCTGTTTGTAAATAAACTTTGCAAGCCCACATTTGTGAGAGAAGATATTAAGGACCTAAGGTTAGAGGACCTGATAATATTTATCCTCGTGTTCTTAAGGAGGCTAGTGAGTACAGATATAAACCCTTGACACATATTTTTAGGAAGTCACTGCGCACTGGAGAGATTCTGAAGGACTGGAAAATGGCAAATATCATCCCATTATATAAAAAAGGTGACCGGGCAGATCCAAGCAACTATAGGCCAGTAAGCTTAACATACATCACAGGAAAATTAATGGAAGGAATTATTAAGGATAAGATTGAGCAACATCTGGCAAGGACAATAGTTATTCTGAACAGTCAGCATGGGTTCAGAAGAGGGAGGTCGTGTTTTACTAACATGCTGGAATTCTATGAGGAGGCAACAAAAGGATATGATCATATCATATACGAACATATGATATTATTTATCTTGACTTACAGAAAGTATTTGATAAGGTGCCACATGACATCAAATTGGACATCAAATTAAAAGAAGCAGGAGTTCAGGGAAATGTTTTTAGATGGGTGCAGAATTGGCTCAGACACAGGAGCAGAGGGTGATGGTGCGAGGAACCTCATCAGAACTGGCCGATGTTAAGAGTGGTGTTCCACAGGGGTCAGTATTAGGGCCGCTGCTATTTTTAATATATATAAATGATTTAGATAGGAATATAAGTAACAAGCTGGTTAAGTTTGCAGATGATACCAAGATAGGTGAATCAGCAGATAATTTGGAATCCGTTTTATCATTACAGAAGGACTTGGCTAGCATACAGGCTTGGGCAGATTTGTGGCAGATGAAATTTAATGTCAGTAAATGTAAGGCATTACACATAGGAAGTAAAAATGTTAGGTCTGAATACACAATGGGTGATCGAAAAATCGAAAGTACACCTTATGAGAAGGATTTAGGAGTCATAGTGGACTCTAAGCTATCGACTTCCCGGCAGTGTTCAGAAGCCATTAAGAAGGCTAACAGAATGTTAGGATATATAGCACGATGTGTGGAGTACAAGTCCAAGGAGGTTATGCTCAACCTTTATAATGCACTGGTGAGGCCTCATCTTGAGTACTGTGTGCAGTTTTGGTCTCCAGGCTACAAAAAGGACATAGCAGCACTAGAAAAGGTCCAGAGAAGAGCGACTAGGCTGATTCCAGGGCTACATGGGTTGAATTATGAGGAAAGATTAAAAGAGCTGAGCCTATACAGTTTAAGCAAAAGAAGATTAAGAGGTGACATGATTGAAGTGTTTAAAATTATGAAGGGAATTATTTCAGTGGATTGAGACTGTTATTGTAAAATGAGTTCATCAAGAACACGGGGACACAGTTGGAAACTTGTTAAGGGTAAATTTCACACAAACATTAATAAGTTTTTCTTTACACAAAGAATGAAAAACACTTGGAATAAGCTACCAAGTAGTGTGATAAGGGACTTTCAAAACTCGACTTGATATTTTTTTGGAAGAAGTAAGTGGATAGAACTGGCGAGCTTTGTTGGGCTGAATGGCCTGTTCTCGTCAAGGGTGTTCTAATGTTCTAATATGTAGTTGACCTGCATTGCAATGTAAAATTTAAGTTACTTACCCAGATATTCTATTCAGAGAGATTGTGTGTAACTCAACAGTGGTGTGAGAAGAAAGTTCAGAGCAGAGAGTTGGAGAAGAAAGTTCACTGCCAAAAATAAGCAAACAGTGAAACACAGGGTAAGAAGTGTTCACCAACAAGAGATCTCAATTTCAGCGTTACTGTCATCCAACTGTTCTGATCATCTTGCAGAGCTGGACATTGACTGTGAAGTCTCTTGGATGGGAGAGCAGGATATTGGGAGCTCCAACAGGTCACCAGTAAACCCTTTCCTAGAAAGAGGAATGTCATGATTGTTTAGAACTCTTTTATAAAGGATAAAGACAGTCACATTTGCAGGAGGAAGGGAAATCTCATGCTTTCTTTCCCTCCTGATACACAGGTAGGAGACCTTGGCTGGAGGTCAGGTGAATTCAGTTGTCACTGTCCATCTTTGAACAAATTACATAAAGGCTGTTGGATGTGGAGGACATATTCATAGAAGCCGATGCAAATGTTGGAACAGAACTGGTAAGATAGTCTACATGGAAGTTTTTTCAAGGTATGACAGAGGAGATAACAACAACAACAACAACATTTATTTATATAGTACATTTTCATACAAAAGTAGCTCAAAGTGCTATACATAATGAAGAAAAGAAAAATAAAGACAAAATAAGAAATTAAAATAAGACAACATTAGTTAACATAGAAAAGGAGTAAGGTCCAATGGCCAGGGTGGACAGAAAAAACAGAAAAAAACTCCAGACAGCTGGAGAAAAAAATAAAATCTGCAGGGGTTCCAGGCCACGGGACCGCCCAGTCCCCTCTGAAGGTTTGACACAAGACTTACATCTTTATATAGGTTCATAGGTCATTGGGTAGCTTTTGGCGACAGAACATTTGAACGAGAGAGGCTGTGATATATTTGCAAGGTGTATATACAGTTTAATCAAAGACTAGATAATGCGAGAGTAGAAGGTTTAGCAGAGGCCAAATTTAACAGTTCAGATTATATATTAGATATTCATATTAGTGAATATGGTTAGATTCTGGTCAATAAAATTACATATAATAATGTAATTACTAACCAGTAAGGAGTCATTAATGGTACAAACTTCTAGAAGCTAAAATTATTTTTTTTAGTTCTTGAAGCATTAAAAATAAACACAAAATTTTGAGTTGGTCATATAGAAATGGTACTTTTGTTTGTTTATTGATTTAAAACTTACTGCATAATTTCAGCATTGAAAGTCACAAAGTTATTTATAGATACATTTTGGTTATTGGTTACAAATTGTTTGCAAAGGTCACCAAAAAAGAAAAGATGCACATACACAGTATATAGGTGATTAGAATTATGAATAGGAGGAACATAAATAATAAAGATTAAACAAAAATGAATAAGTAAAACAGAGGAGGATTTATATGTACTGGTATGATGCATAAGAATAAATTTAAATACAGCTGTCCATTAATATGACATAGTGATAAGAGATACCTCACTGATGGTGGTAAAAGACACCTCGCTGAATACTAACAATGGACAGGCATACAGTATGATTTAAATAAAGACACATAGACAAAATAGGCAAGCTGAAAATGGTGCCGATGAAGGGCGCATATACATTTTGAATGTAAAACTTCTACAGATGGCGGACTAGGCTACTTCTTAATAATTATGTTTTGTTTGAATTGAAAAGATGAAGACATTACACTAGGAGTGTATTATAAATAATCTATTTTATTATACAATTAAAAAAGCAAGTTTAGGTAGGATTGCTATAGCAATCATCATCATCATCAATTATCTAAACATAAACTGGGAAACCCCAGCATGCAGAGGAGCTCCAGTTTCAAAGGTATAATAAATGACTGTAGGTCAAGGCACCAGTAAGAAGAGAAGCCTGTGTAGACTGTTTATCTGCTAAGAAGAGATTATATTTAATTCCAGGAAGGCACATTTCACATAAATACAATAAAAGCTTAAAACAAAAACTTTGATAAACTTGAAAAGGTGCAGACTGTTCACAAGCAGTGAAATTAGTGTAAAAATACTTTTTATCATTTAGGAATAATCCATTCAAATAAATGGAAGAAATTGGACAACATAATGGATCTCCTCAGTGGAGAAGTAAAGGGACAAGAAAGAAATTATGGAAAAGCCATCATCAAACCACCTAGAAGAACAAATGACTCCAGTTCAAACCATTGGGCATATGAACCACAGTTAAAAAGGAAGTTAGAATAATATTGGAGATAATACAAAAATCAACTTAAAGAGGTTCTTTCATTATTTAAGGACTGTGAGATTTGTCAAGGAGGTGCTGAAGTATATAATGAATATCCATCCATTTACTAATCTATACATATAAAAGGCAAAACCCTCACTGACTCATCACTAATTCTCCCACTTTCCATATAGGTGGGAAGCTGAAATTTCACGTGCTCATTCCTTGCAGTGTATTTACAAAAGTTAGGTATGTTTCATGTCCTATTGCAACACCCAAGGGGGGAAATGGGTGTACCCCCTAAACTGTATATTGTGGCAGGCGGCCAGGGTCCATGTCCGGCCGGGACGCCCCTGCACTCTATATTCAGGGGAGGCAGCCCTGGATGATGCAATGCCTCCCCCTGGATGCTAGATGGCCGCCCCCCTGGGTTGGAGCAGTGCATCACTTTCCCGCAGGGCTCCGTGGGAATTGAAGTAGGGTGCAGCCCTGTTGGGTCCCGCAGGCACCGCCAGGGGGTGCTGCAGCTGGGACTCCTGAGCCCGTATGGGCAGCATATTCACGACACCCGGAAGTGCAGTTGGAATTCTGAAAGACACCATGAAATAGAATGGAGGCTCTGAAAATCCACCGCGCCATCCAAGGGGAAGAAGAAAGCCAGGAGGGCTCCCAAAGCAGCAGGTGCTGACTCGTAAGCCGTTGCCAAGGAAGTCCAGGTTGGCGTGTTGCGACGTGAGGCCACCCGGAATACAGAAATTGTGAGAGGCGGGATCAATCAGGAGGTAGGTTTCGGACCTTGAGGGGTGATTGACCCTTGGGATATTCCGCTTTTTCGTATGCCTACCTCCTAGAAGGCGAACCACTGGGTCCGTGCTGTTGGCCTAAGCACGTCGAACCGTGGGATGACGGCGAGGTGAGCGATTGTGAGAGCATGCCTGATTTTGACCTGGGCCCACTGCTTGCCAAGAGACAATGGCTGGAGGACAAGTGCCTGGAGTCTCACCCTGATGACGTCACGTCAAGGGAGTTGGGGGCGGCGGAGAGCCAGGAAAACCTCACCGTGTCAGGTAAGGGGGTGGAGGATGTGTATCGGCTCCACACCAATGGAAACTCACAGGCAGAGATGATGAACCTCCACCCCAAACCCGAAGAACCCACAGTGCCTCGATGGCTTGCGGTTGGTGGGAGAGAACGAGTTCCGTCTGAGTCCACCACCGACCGAGGAAATTAACCTGCTTTGAGCTGCACAGGAGTTGGTGGGCATTCTCCTAACCCTGCAGGCCCTCTTTCAGTTTTTTCAGACCTTGCAGGAGATGAAGGAGAGGCTGGAGAAGAAGCTTGGCGTGCCTTTAGGGTCCATTCATGAATGGCTGAAGTGGCACAGTGCTGCTTTCTCCAGCCAGCAGGATGCAGCAGTACAGGTGAGTGATGCCTGTGCAGTACAGGAAAGGGGAGGATGAAACACAACGGCAGCGGTATTGGTCAGTTCTGCTTGCTTAGCCATCCTGCTTCCTACCTGAGACACAGCCGTGCTGACTGACAGCACGGCAGAGGAGTGTGCAGGGAGGCAGCTGGTAGACATCGGCTGCCAAACAGCCTTGCCTTGACTGCTGGCACCGGTCTCGCTGGCGTCCAAAGAGATCAGGCAGAACAGGGTTCCTCTTCTTCCTACAAGGGAACCCAGAGTGTCAGTGCGCCCCAGAGCAGGAGGAGGACCTGGCAAAAGAAGATGGGGACTCCTGATAGAGTGCAGTTTGAGCCCGTCTGCAAGCAGACAGTGGAGGGCTGCGCTGCGGAGGAGTGGAGACTTCATGAGCCCTCAGCTGGGCCGTTGTTGGGGCAGGAATTCCCATCCTGCTTCCGATCCCGCAGAGGTCGACTTGGAGGGGGGCGCCGTTGCTATAACTGCAGTCGCTGTGGTCATGGCTGGTGGTTTTGTCCAGAGAGGACATCTGAAGTGCGTGGACATCGGGCTCACACCCCCAGACCTGTTGCTTGTGTTTCCTCAGGTCAGAGTGCAGACTGGAAGACACTGACTCCCCAACCTGTCGAAGACCAGCCCTCGCGGGACGTGCTGCTCAGCTGAGAGAGGGGCAATGTGGCAGGCGGCCAGGGTCCATGCCCTGCCAGGACGCCCCTGCACTCTATATTCAGGGGGAGCAGCCCTGGATGGTGCAATACCTCCCCCGGATGCTAGATGGCTGTCCCCCTGGGTTGGAGCGGTGCCTTGGTTTCCCGCAGGGCTACATGGGAGTTAGAGTTGGATGCAGCCCTGTTGGGTCCTGCAGGCACCGCCAGGGGGTGCTGCAGCTGGGACTACTGAGCCCGTATGGCCAGTGTATTCACCACACCTGAAATTACAGCCAGAACTCGGCAATCAAGCACCTGGAGCACTTCCAGGTGAACTATAAAAGGGGCCAACACCCACCACTCCGGGCGCCAGAGTCGGGAGGAGGACAACGAAGCTGCCCTGGGGGGAGTGGAGGAAGAGAAGACTGTGACTTGGGGTGTGATTTACTTTTGTGTGTTTTTGGGACTGTGTTAGGGCCAATTGGACACGGGGAAGACGTGTCCCACGGCTGAAGAAAAAATAAAACTTTTTGTTTATTTTGCCCATGCCTCTCGTGTCAGTCTGTGTTGGGTCGGTGCCAATAGAGCGCCTTATCACAATATATAGATAGGGGAAACCCCTCCTCACTATTTCTGCGACTTCCAATATACGTATGAAGCCCAAATTTCCCATGCTCATCCTTTACACTGTACTTACAAACATTAAGTATGTTTCATTTTGCGCCATGCCCTGTAACAAACTTTCCAAAATAACGTCTTCTTTTTGGCGGTTCTCACCATTACGCCGTAAGGAACTTTCGGAACTGACCTCTCCTTTTGGCGGTTTCATTCCTTATTTCCGTTAACAGATGATTTATTTCACAAGGCCGCCCCCGGTCCCCCTTCCTTTTTGCCTACCACATGGTTGGCTCCCTGCCTAAAAATGTGCATTTCTCATACACAACATTTACAATTATAAACTAAACTCTTTACAATCATCAAATTCACTCTCAATACTAAAATAAGCCAATGACAATTACATTGACAATCATGTTACATTATTTTTAAAATGTTTCCTTTTCTTTTTCATAACTTCTTTAACACACTACTTCTCTGCTGCGAAGCGCGGGTATTTTGCTATCAGCTTATAAAGTAGTGAGGAATAGGCGCAGTTGCATGTCTTGCAATTAATTCCATAACATCAAAGTACCAATAAATAAAAAAGAAGAGCAGAAAGACAGAGTATAGTGGAGGGACTGGCGATTGAAAAACCTGTCTTATGGCAGATAACTAAAGAAGAAGAAGAAGCAGCAAAACTGGAAATTAGGCAATAGCATGCCACTCTCTGCTTTAGTGTTGTCCTTTGTTTGCATTTCAGATGAATATAAATGCAAATGAGTAGCTTTATGAAAAAGATTTTTTAATATGGTGTATATTGAGATACTTTGATTATGAAATGAGCTTTAAAGGGATATTCATTCAAACAATAATTCTCCCAGATAATAAAACTAAAGAGTTGACTGTGCATAATTGTTTGATATCTCCCATCAAGTTTAAATTTAAATAGATCTTTGAAATTCTCTCTGACTATAAACCCCAGATATCTGAAGTATTGTGATACAATTAAATGAGCTTTCTCTAATTTATTATGGTGTGCAAGTGCGTTGACTGGGAAAAGTATTTTCTTATTTTAACTAATTTTGACAATAGACATAGTGTAAAATGTATCCAACAGATTTAAAACAATTGATAGTGACTTTGGATCAGAAATGTCAGCAGCACCAGGAGAAATTTTATTTTCCATTCCTTCTTGTATATTTCCCAGTGGCTGTGCAGCTGATATAAGATATAAATAAAGGATATACAAAAACATTCACTATACTAAGGGGTATAAGCTATGAGAAAATGTTGGCAATTAAATGATGATGTGAGGGAATTACTAGGGCTAACTGTGGTTTTAAAATTAGTTCTTCAACAAGACCATGAGTGCATGGGTGAAAGTGTAGATTTTGCATGAGGAATGGGAAGTGCTTTTTTGCTTATACAGCTGCATATTAATGATATTGTGTCTAGGCCTGGAGGGATATCCAGACAATTTCTCTCTCTTTCCCAGGATAAAGGGTGAGAAATATGGAGGCAATGGAGATTTTAGCGTTCATCTGGCAATTCCAGATCTGAGGTACTGGCACTGTTGAGACATTAACAGGTTTGGTTTACCAATTGTAGGCCATTGTCTCATGGACCTTAATTTAACATCCCTAACCCTACTCAACCCTTCGATGAAATCCCTAATTTGACACCCCCCACCTGAACCATTGAGACCAGGAAAATTTAAGAATTTAGACCACATTAATATTAAAAAGGTTTATCTTATTAATTAAAATACAAAAATAAAATACAAAGATAAATGATTAAATGCAAAATATAAGTCTATTATACTAAAAACGTTTTCTGTCATGTCCACGATATTCAGCCCCTTACACAACTCTCGCCCAATTGTTGTCCTACTGTGTACATCCTGTCTCTGTACCACTCTGTGACACTCTCAGTGCTGCTTGCCCTTCAATGCAGTCAGTTATAATGGTAAGGCAGAAAAGCAAATTATCTATTCAAGAATGTCGATTTTTAGATTGTGATAGAAAAAAAGCAACAAGAGCTGATAATAAACGTTGAAAAAAAAAATGGAAAACAAAGAGTTGCATATAATAAAAATCAAGAACAAAAGAGAATCATCCAATATCGAAAACAATATAGAAATGCAAAAAATCAATGTTTATAGAATGTAAGTTAGAGCATAAAGTAATTCATAATATATTAATGTAATTGTATTTTTTATTTACTTTTTATTAAGTTTTACTTTTAACTTCTACTTTTACTTTTTCTTTTTACTATGTTTTATTATTCATTGGAATTTAAAATAGACAGTTGTAGTGACATATTCAAATAATTGATTTTCTATCTATAATAACTAAGCACCAAGCCGTCTTCCTCCCATGCCCCGCATACTCTTCTATATACTATCTCTTTAAATACAATTATTTTCTGTAAAAGAGGAGCACCCCAATGCCCTTAAACAGCTCAGCTACGAGTTAGCGGGAGCCCAGGACCCACTCCCGGGGGTTGGTGAGCAAAGTGATCAGGGGCAGAGCCTCATATTAATAAAGAAAATAATATTCTTACAATAATGTAGCACTGATGACACAGATTCAGACCTTCCTCTCTGTCTTCAAGATGATCTCTTATTTTTTTCAAATCTCATTGGGTTTTATCTGACATGTTTACTTAAAGGTATCTTAGAAACTCTTACTTCTGACGTAACGTTTTTCCTACTGCTGAGGTGATGTAATATTTCTTTTCACATACATATCTTTTTATGATTAATAATCTTTCACACATGATTAAAATATACATTTATTTGCCTAAGTAATACTTCCCTATTTCTAATTCTGTTTTCACTTTCACTTGTTATAAGATTCATATTTACTATTATCTAACAAAGCATTATTATGATTAAATAATCTTTTGTTTCAAAGCATAATATTTAAAGAATAAAGCTACTTGATTTAAAAGTTCACATTTTTGTGCAGCACTTGACAGAGGATCTTCTTTAATTCTAACCCTTATGCCTAGCTCATTACTTAATTTTAAAAATTTCCAACATAAACACCACATCTTGACATGCCAGTTTTATTCTTTTATTTACTGAGTCTCTTGGTCTGGTTCTGCTCTTACGCCGAACTCTTTCATATTGCAGTAGCCTTTTGAATGATGGACATAATAACGTTTATTTTATATATGTGACCAGCTGAATGATTCCATCCAATATCCCCTGTGATCCAGCTTGCTATGGAAAAAGAAATAAACTGATGCGCCAATTTCCTGGACATATCCATTGAAAGAGGTAACAATGCCACCTTGATTACAGGTGTTTATTGTAAGGAATGTTATGCAGACAAAATATTACACTTTGATAGCAATCACCTATCATCACATAAACAGAGCTGTGTTAAGACTACATTCAGAAGAGTTCATATCCACCGTAATACTAAGGAGACTAAAAACAATGAAAGGCGTTATCTTTTCCAACTGTTCACATTAAACGGCTACCCACAGGCATTCATCAGACAATGCTTACACATGAGATGCCAGAGACCCCAGCAAACAATTGACTCCATCCTGAAGCACACACTTCCTTATCATCACAGGGTATCAGAAGGTACAGCATGGTGTATCCTGTCCAGATCAGGCATCAAAATAGCACACAGGCATACAAACACTCTGCGCACAGTCCTTTTAATGCTAAAAGCAAGAAATTGGCAGCAGAGATATGGAAAGTGGTTTACAGCATACCATGTGACTCATACCTGGCTGAATATGTGGGACAAATATCAAAAACACTTGCCACGTGTATATAGGAACATCGCAATGGGGTCAGAAGAAAGGACCTATTTTCTCTGATTTACAAACAGACAAGTTCGACTGGACACACATTTAAATGTGACTCAGAGCAAGTAAAATTCAAGGCTAATACTAAAAGTGCCAGAGAGTTGGCTGAAACATGGCTATTCAATGAAAACACCATTTGGACATGAACCCACATATGCAGACTTGAAAGGTTGAACATGCACATTATAAATAAGACTTTAGGACCAACACCCCCCATCCACCTACTCTCCCCTCCTCATTTGCAATATATTATCTGGGATTCTTGTAAGTGTAATCATTTTTCTCTGATGGTGATTCCTGATAGAAGTTGAAAGCTTAGGAATAAAAAAAAACTGTTTTAAGATGCGTGATTCATTTTCTCCCTTTGTAGATTTCCAGTTACAAATATGCAAACCGTATCACAAACCTTCTATCTATCTATCTATCTATCTATCTATCTATCTATCTATCTATCTATCTATCTATCTATCTATC
>JANRMT010062854.1:42004916-42061212 GCA_026402145.1 Polypterus bichir lapradei
TAATAATAATAATAATAATAATAATAATAATAATAATAATAATAATAATACACAAAAAATAATACAATAATAAATAAATAAATAATAATACAAGAATTATCTCTGTGTTTCACATACTCACAACTGTAAACCTACTTTTGTCTACCCTTGTATATCCCTGTAGTGCTGAATTTATGCAAAGTCAAGCCCTTTGGGTCATTATTTTTGTTGATTGATGCACTGAGATGTGTTAAAGTGTTTCGAGCCTCATTTAACCATGCCAGAAACCTTAAATGCAACTACTTTAAAACCTGTTCATAGTGTTACATTGTAAAGGGTCTAAAGGGAGTGTGGTGTACAGGACTTGACAGCACCTCTCCTCAGATGAGTATGGCAAGTTTTGCAACTAGCTTTTATACAAAGTAAGGTGCAAATGATATTTGAGATCAGATACCTAAAAGATTGTGGTAACACTTGTGAAACAATGCCAATCAGAGAGATTTAAACTGACCAGGTGTTGATTGATTTTTGGTTGAGATTGCAGTCTGTGGGCATCTCTGGAGCTGTGTCACCATGATCTATACTTTATGGTGAACAAACTGGAATAGATTCCCCAGAAGGGATGGAGTTTGTTATTTTCTGTATTTTCCAGTTGAGTTTGTACATCAAAGTTGTTACTCGTTTCGAGTTCAAGTTCAACTTTGAATTCAAGGTTTTTGTCATGAGTGCAGAGTACAGGGAAATATTTTTTTGTAACCCTTACAAACATGTAATATATTACGTTGTGTGATCTTAAACAGTTTTGACTCCTCACCAGTCAAGGAAAAGAAGTAAAAGAACATTCAGTGTCAGAATGCTGTTAGACAACACTGTTGCACATGGAAATTTCTGTGCTGCTTAGCTTTGGATGATGTCTTTCAGGGTTGAATTGAGGTGTTCTTTGCCCCCATTTATTTGTATGTGAAAGAAAGTTGCATGGTTATCCTTTATACTCTTTTTTTAAAGAAAACCTTACAATGAATCCAATAAACATTTGTGGGCTGTCATGTTTTAGATGAAGAACTATAAGAAAAATCATGGAACTCTTCCTCCATCCATTCAGTAAGATGAAATTGGTTGTCCAGGAAGGAAACTACAGGATCTAGTAATTGAAGTTATCGATCTTTTTTTGCAAATTGTGGGTTTACATAAAAGAATACAGTGTTATCTTCCTCTAAATCATACCTTTACTCAAAATTGATTTACACCCTGTGGTAAAGCTACGTTTTAAAGCACAATACTTCTACTCCTGGTAATCAAATACCATGTGAAGCTGTACGAATGTTTGATGAGCTATCATAAATTAGATTTAGATCTTTCCTTTAGAGTATCTATCAAACTTCAATCTTTCCTGTGAATTACTTTACAGCAATCTCTATATGGAAGTTTTTGCTTGCAGCTTCAGAGCGTTCTGTCAAAGTGATAAGAATGACAGATCCTAAGAGGAGAAAGGGGCTGGGAGATGACAAGAAACATGTAACCAGAAAATCAAACAAAAAAAGCCAGGATAAAACCCTAATTCATAGTTAAGAAGACTCATACTAGCACTGCTCTGGAAAAAAAACAAACTTTTGCTCCCATCAGGACACTGGTTCCAAATAGAATTGCTCTATCACATCCAGTTTTTGAGAGATGAAGGTTTAAAATGAAAAACACTATTTTAGAAAGACAAAGTGGTACATTTTCTACACAATATCCATATGTAATGTTTTAAATATAATTATAACTTACAAAAAGTATTTACTTGGTATTTTTTTCCTCTTATAATCCTCTGGATGTATTTTATGGTTGAGTGACCATCAGATGTCTGCTAATGCAGACTCCCTCCACTTTCCACTATAATACCTCTCTATTTGAGTGATGTCCTGGTGGAGCTTCTCCCCAAGTTCATCAGGGACCACTCCCATGTTCTCAGGGAAACATCCAAATGAAAGTGAAGGAAATGGATTTTAAAGACATGTTGCACTCATGTGCTAGGTTGGAAGTAAGGAGATCCTCAGCTCGAGCCTCATAGTTTTCCACCTTTTTATTACCAAGAAAATCCCCTTTATCTCAAAAAAGGAAGAATGTATATTCATTTACTATTTGCTTACCTGTTACCTGGTCAAGACAATGGATGGATCAACCTAACCTTGTATATTTCTGTAAAAAACAACAACTTTCTCTTTTTTTGGAGAATAAGAAAAGTATTTTTCTAACTTTCTAAATATGAATTCCTCCTGCTTATTTTGAAGAAATAAGAAAGGAGAAAAATACTGATTGAGAACAAAAATAGCCAGTACTTGGTTTTGGGTTGTTTCCAACTTAACTCGTGTTAAGAACGAGGAGGACTGCCATTTTCATCTCAAAATACACATCAAGTAATCATCTGAGCATGAAAAATACTTATGCCATAAAACAAACATAACTTACGAACAGAACTTTATTTTGTTCCCAGGAGGAAATTTGGCTTTTTACAGTAGCTCTTTCAATGAATAAATACATAAATAGATAGATAAATAAATATATACTGTATATACTGTACACAAACACTATGGTCTGAACACACACCAGAATGACTAAAAAGGAAGCCAAATTTAAAAAGAATGCAAAGAAAACTTCTGATTTGGCAGTCACAGTCACTTATTTTGAAAAAATAATCTGATATTAGGGTCTGTGGTAGAGACATTCCATTTTTAGAAGTGGATTCAGCACACCCAAATCTATAATTACACTGATTTTTTTTTTTTGCATGGGATGATTTTGTCACTATGATTAGTTTAAGGCTGTGAAGTCAAACAACAAAGAGAGTGTGAGTGAACTGTTTTAAAAATCTACAAACTTGGACAACCAGGAAGTGCCCCATGCTTTATAACTTCAACCAAATGATGTCACAATGGTAAGAAATGAAATAATTTCCACTATTTCAAAATGAAAATGAAACTAATGAATGGTAGTAGAAACAGACTACACCTTACAATTTTGAAAAATCACCTATCATAACATACTTTGTGTAACAATATCAATATATGGATGGACTAAAAGGCAGAATTCTACGTGACCATCATCATCAAGCCTTTCCGTGAGAACCCTAAATCCAAAGAGGACTGTTTCATTTATGTTAGGTAGAATGCCCAGTGGGGACTGGGCGGTCTCATGGTCTGGAATCCCTACAGATTTTATTTTTTTTTCTCCAGCCGTCTGGAGTTTTTATTTTGTTTTTTCTGTCCCCCCTGGCCATTGGACCTTACTCTTATTCGATGTTAATTAATGCTGATTTATTTTGTTTTCATATTGTGTTTATTTTTCTATTCTTTATTATGTAAAGCACTTTGAGCTACTGTTTGTATGAATATGTGCTATATAAATAAATGTTGTTGTTGTTGTTGTTGTATATCATCAAATGCCTAATACAGTCTATGCTCCACATTGTTATGCAGAATTTGAAGCTCAGATGATAGTTGTAATGACTCTGGGTTTGGATACTCTCTTGTTTTCATTTTTGTACTTGAGTTCAATCATTTTCACTGTATGATTGTTTATTATCATCAATGTTTATTTGTTTTTTGTCACCATTTTAATTTCATGAGCTCAGACATTTTTTGAAAGTTTCTGGTTGGGTGACTTTTCTTGTCATTGCCAATAGAGTTAGTTGTCACCATGTGATGCCCGAGAGGCAAAGTATTATTTAAGATGACAACACGATGCTCCCAGCATTTAAGTTTTTGGAATTCTGAACAAACAAATCCTTTATGGATTTTTCCTTTAATGCTTTGGTGTTTCTATTTTGTTTAACTACCTTTTTTTAACCTTTTTAACCAGTTTTGACTTCTGGTTTGTTAATTAATATCACTAATTTCCTGGTAAAGATTGCCAATTTACTGTTTCCTTCTTGGGAAGAACAATAGTGGCCCTTCTAAGAGTACCTATTTGAGTACTGGTCAGTTTTCTTGATGTTATATTTGGTGCAACAAGAAGAAGAAGAAGAACAATTTATTTCTTGTATAGCTCAAAATCACACAAGGAATGCCTCAATGGGCTTTAACAAACCTTGTTTTTTGACAGTCCCATAGCCTTGATTCCCTAAGAAGACATTAAAAAAACTTCAAAAAATAAACGTTGAAGAAATGCTGGAAGAAATCTTAGGAAAGGCAATTCAGAGGAGGATGCCATTCCAGGTACGTTTGGTGTGCAATGGGTGTCAGAAAATGGGGTAAATGCAATACACAAATCAGAACACAAGTAATCCCCTTCACTGAACCAAATGGCCAATCTGTTACTGTCACTTCAGAAATACAATTGCACTAACTACTTTGTTCTTGCACAGCATTCCTCATCAAGTGCAGGTGTAGAGCACTGGGACAACTGTCCAGGCAAAATGCAAAAATAGATTATACTACTTACTAAATAAAGAACTATCATATATAAGGATACAGCTTTGTTAAAATACATTAAAAGCAAAGTAAAAACTGATTAACTTGAATAAAAAACAGCAGTATCTGTCCATCAGGCCATCCCTAATGATAACGTGGCTCCATTCTTCATTCTTCACTCAGCATGTCTTCAATCAGACAAACCAGCAGTGAATACCGGTGCTGGCAGATTTTCAGATTCCATTCACTCAGCCGCTTACACTGTAATTGTATCAGCTTGGCGTGGCTTAAGAAAGTCCCTTTTTTGAACACTGTGTTAAGTACCTTATATACTGCTGTCATTCATTTTCAAAGATATCTGGCATGACATTTGCATTAAATGCAAAAGATTGACAGAAGTTGAGAGTCATTCTCTTCATGACTGTGCTAATTTCTTTGATAAAGCAGATGTCTGTCACCTTCTCCTGGGAATGATACTGAGCTATGAAATTTAAGTGGCATGATGCTTTCAAAAAAGAAGCATCATAAGTTTATCAACCAGGTGGCCCTTCATGATAAATGTCCACATGTAGATTCTAAGATAATTTATAATGAGTAGTTGGTCACCAATACTTACTGACACTTAAGAACACATTTTAAGCCATGGATTATTGTCTGTATTAGCTGTAGAAAGGAGATTAAAATAGTGCAGCCAGAGAAGAATCAGCAGTCAAGGGGTCCTGTGGCCTGTGAACCAGTTGTTTCAATATATTGTCGCATATCGTTTCAGGAGTTGCACAAATAACACTTAGAAAACTCATTTAAACACACTTTATTCTTGAACTTTAGTGTCTATTCCTGAAAATTAAAAGAATTCACAGTTGTCTCCATCAGAGTTACCAAGCTCTGTGAACAATGTGCAAGACAGAAAATTCAGAAGGGTAGTGAACAGATTGCATAAGGAATCAACCAGCTTTAAAGGTTTCTGCCATTTTGAGATATGAGACTTGTGGCTCTATGCAGCTACTCCTGCAACTGTGAAACTGCTACTCATCTGAAAGTGTGTTTTCTCTGTAATTGAATCAACTCTTAAAAGCAAACATGCAGCCTGATTTCTCACAATATGCATATTTGCACATCCACCTTAATAAAAGGATACATGTCTGTGATGAATTCTCCAGAAACACTAGGTTTTATTTTTATTATTTTACTAGGGGGCTCTGCCCCCAGCTCGCTTCGCTCGCCCACCCCCGTGTTTGGTTTACCGGATATACAATTTAAAGAGATTGTTATCTTCATGGGAATTGTTGCATATGCATTATTTTCACTTTTACTTTAAAACTTTTGTAAAAACAATACTTGTCCTTTATTTCCGGCCCCAGGTGTGGTTACATCTCTTTCTCGCTAGACGTATAATGCTGCTTGCGTTGTGTAGGGGGGCGGCTGAATGCACGCTAAGGAGATGCTGTTGGATCATCTGCTGGCTTGCTGCTGCTGGCGAGCTTTGTGTTCTGTTTGTCGCGCTGCGCGGCGATCATTTCAAAGCCTGTACAGCAGCTGTCCTTTTGCCACTTTGCGTCTCTGCTGCTCATATTGTGAAGGGGGGGGGGGGGCTTAACGCATGCTAAGGAGAAGCAGTCGGATCATCTGCTGGCTTGCTGCTGTTGCTGGCGAGCTGCGTGTTCTGCTCGTTGTTGTTTTAAGAGGTGGGAGCATATGAAGTGTGTCTGCCAAAAGCATTCCAACAACTGCTACGTTAGATTTCCGTGAACTTGTTTTAAATGTTGTCTCACTGCCTTGTCTCGCGTGACACTAAAGTGTCTCTCACGGGACGTCAAATTGTCTTCTGAGAAGATCACGTCTCTTCTCCCTAGTCTCTCTCCCAAGATTTTTTTTTTATAATAGAGAGATTTATTTTTATTCTGTTAACAAGCACAAGAGAAAAACACCACCATGATGCAGATTCAGCCATTAAGCCTTTTTACAGCACACAAGCATCATGGCTCCAACCCATTCCTTTTCACGTTTTGGCCAAAAGAGCAGATACACTGAAATGAAAAACTTAGCTGATTGTATTTTTACAGCTGTAATTGTTAATTACTATTCTCAACAGTTGATGTTTCTTTGTCCATCCAGTTGCTATGTCTCTGTCATTTCAAAAGATGGCACATTTATAGTAATTAAATCATTGCTTTTGTCATTCCAACGGATGGCACATCACAAATGGTGATACTGCATTTACAAATCCTATATCAAATGCTATATAACTGAGACATATTCATTGCATGGTGCACTGCAAACATTAACACTGAGGTCTAAGATTTCAACCCATCTTAAACAGGTAGCACAGCTAGTTAAGAATAAAATCATAATTTTGCATCCTTTTGGTTTTTATGCTGCATTCATCATATGGTGGAACTAGGAAATCTGAAGTCACAATTGCATCATTTGTGACATGCGTGTGTCTGCAATACCCAAGTGGGAAAGTAAACATGGATGCCTCGTGAAAGCTGATATTTCAGCAACAAAGACTTATTATTAGTTCTATAGTCTGGATCAAAGAAGAAACCGGTGAGCAAGAAAGGCACCTGTTTGAAAAAGATTTTATGCTCTTGGCCACAATGGAAGGTACAATGAAAAAACTGCAGAAATTAACAAACAGTAGCACATGTAAAGCTAACCTCAGTTAATCTGTTACCGCTCATTATAGTAATGTTAAAGTTTAACTTCTTAATTTACCTTCTTATGGATTGAAGTGATTTACTGAAACTACATTCTTCTAATAAACAAAGTAAACCTATAAAGTGTTACTGTACTTCCTATTCATGGTGTAAGTCGCTATCTTGGATTGATGTGATAATCTGAAATCAGACAAACTCAGAATTGAGAGACCAACTCTGCATTTGCAAGTAGGAATTCTGAGCTCGATGCATGTTTTCTTCCCATTTTCCGAGTTGGATGAGAAAAATTACAAGTTCTGAGTTTTAGTCAAATGCAGCATTAGCTTACTGCAGAAACAAAAAGCTTTTTGGGACATTCATCTGAATTAATTTAAAGCAGGATTGCTTTTGGCAGCCTGTGAAATAACTGGGTACAAAGAGGCAACAGTAATGCAGAGAATGTGGTTTTTACAAAGTAAGCAAACATTTAGAGCAGTAAATAGAAGATCAAAACCGAGTAATATTTGAAGGAAGTATGTTAATAGATTTGTTCTACATGTGCTCTAGAGTTAACATTTGTAGTTGAGGGAAGAACAGCAAGTCCCATGAAGAAACGATGGGGCACCAACCTGGTCGTCCCTGTTTAATCAAATAAAAACAATTTAACCAAAAGTAGGCGTTCTGGGCACAAAATGAAACAGAACAGTCCACAAACCAAAGAAAGGAAGCAGTCAGGCTTTGTAATGTGCTCTGTCAGTCACCAGGTAGGAGCTCTGTCCTGTGGTGTTCTGTATACACAGAGTGACACCTCCTTCTGTTGGCCTCAGGATTTGTAGGTGGCAGACCAGTAGGGGCGGAGTTAAATGCCCTCATTGGGTGAATTCTTAGTACTGCAGAGGGAACAGAAGATGGCCAAGTTAGTGCCAGCACCCCCTCTTGACCATAGCTGGTATTACATACCTCAGATGACCCTGGAGAGTGATCCACAGACATGCATGTATGACACATGTTAATTCTGGTTGCTCTGTTTATAACTGTCCTAAGAAAGAACTGTAGAAAAAGTATAAAATATCCAACACTGCTCTCTGGATTGTTTCCTCTTAAAAAGAAAAGAGCAAAGTAACTATATAATTTTAATACAACAAATAGTTTAGACGTTTAAAGTGCAAGTGAGAAGAGCAGTCAGGCCTATTGGGGTTACCATTTAGTGCTTAGAGGGCTGTGTTTTGGGTTATAGTCAGGAAACAATCCAAAAAGTCAAAACCAAAACCAGAATTTCTTTCATTTAGAACAAACTGTAGGAGTGTCTGGAAGACGTCTCTCTCTTATATAGATTATTCACCAGACCACAGCTCCTGACATCATACATATGTTAGCGCATAGGCCACACTCTCATAATATGTGACATCATAGTGGCCCATTCCAAAATAGTGCTGCTTGATGATATCACAGATATATATCTTAAAACATAGTGAAAAAATAAAACAAACAATTAAAAGGAAAAACACAATATCAACACATTATTATTTTATTGAATCCTTTTATTTTTAATTGAATTATCTGAAACTGCCCTGTGAAAGCTAAGGCTTTGCAATGGATGAACAAAGTCATCACACATCTGCCTTACCTAAGAAAATGCCTCCTGCTCTCCAGATAAAAAAATAAATAAAACAGTTCTTAGAGACTTCATTAAAACATTCTTAGACAATCATGTTGTTCTCTTTGCCTTCTATAAGGAGTATATATGTAATCGGAATATAAGTTTAATATGTCACTGTGCTCTGTACAAATATTTTAAATCTACTTTTCCTTTCTAATCACATGTACAGCTAACACAAAGCCAGATTTAGCAAATAGGAGTTCACCATATTAGAACTGCTAGGCAAGCTTTTTAAGGCAAGACAAGTTAAGGAAAAACTGCGAAATGGGAATTGTACTATTTCTGTGTGTCAGAGTCAACATGACATTGGATCTTCTTTTCCTTGTTTGGAATGGCATGATTTACTTAAGTGGGGGCCTGCACATGAAGAAAGAGTATAAAGCCTTGGAACATTGCCCAGCACACCTTTGAAGCTGACGGATGGATGGGAGATACCAGAAAATCTTTCCAACGCAGCGACGAAAATGGCAGACTCTAGACAACGGGCCCCACTACCCAAAAGGTCTTATCATGGCTTCCTTGTCTATTGTGCCACATAAACTGTCATTAAAGAAAGCTAAGTTATTTCTCCTATGTGATTTCTTACCGCTTATCACTAAGAGAGGGGTATCGCCTTTTTATGTTATAGCTATATAGTTTCGGGTTATGTAACATGCCGCAATTACAAAAGAACTTATTCCAACCAGGGAGCTAGGACCCCCTTCTGGATGCAATGTACGTGGAAGAAAAAGCCATATTAAAATCATACTAAACATACTGTATTTCCTTGCCTAAATGGCTCCACCAAGGTTTTTACTTGGTTGGAATTTGTAAAAAACACATTTCAAGGGGGTGACATCACAGTGCAATTCTTACTGCTAGCACTTCATTAATCTTGCATTCTAGACTTGAATCTCAGAATGTCAATAGTGTGAGATTTTCAAGTTCTCCATGTGTTTTCTTTGGTTTTCTTTTGGGTGCTCTCTGTCTTGCACACAATGGGACTCTGGCTTGCATTGAGCAGATTTGAGAATTCCTTTTCCAGGGATTGTGCACCTCCTATTAGACAAACGTATTGATAACTATGGAAGACTTCAGGTATAGCCCATTTTTGTGGCAAATATTCTCATTTATAGGCTAGGTATAAAAGTTCATTTTTGAAAGCCTTTACTATATAATATTCACTTTACTAGATGAATTGACTTAGAATATGTATGAGAAAATAAGGAAAGTGACAAGATGACTTTTTACAAAACAGTTTCAAATGTTTGTTAACATACTGATGTCCTGAAGCTCACAAGAGAATCCTTAACACTGTAGGATCTTCTTGCATCTCTCCCTTACTTTAACATTTTTCTTGTGAAGATGGTGCAGTGGTGGTACTGCTGCCCTGCAGTAAGGAGATCAGGATTTGCGTCCTGGGTCATCCCTGTGTGGAGTTTACACGTTCTCCCTGTGTCTGTGTGGACTTCCTCTGAGTCCTCTGCTTTTTTCCCACTGTCCAAAAGAATGTAGGTTAGGTGTATTGGCGACACTAAATTGGACTTAGTGAGTTTATGCGTGTGTGTGTGTGTGTGTATATGTGTTTTCTCTGTCCAGTGTTTGTTCCTGCCTTGCGCCCTATGCTAGCTGGGATAGGCTCCAGCACCCTCCGCTACCCTGGTCTGGATTAAGCGGGTTAGAAAATGACATGACTTGTTAGGAGAAGGAGATGCCCTACTGTTAGGGACAATTAGTGATATAACATTACAGTAAGTCATGGCACACTTACCATATGGTAAAAAGTTAAAAGCAATAAAAATGATCTAATATCTTTTAAATATTTTCAATGTGTGATATATAACCTACAGTACAAATGGCTTTAGTGCCAAATGTAATCAGTTTTTTTAGCTTCACTTGAGCCACTTAACCCTGAACTATATTACATGGGTTTGAAAATTAATGGAGGGATATTTTTCACTGAATAGCATAATGGGTCAGTACATTGGGTTATTATTGTTTTATAGGGTTATTACTGCCACATGGACAGGGTACAGTGAAATTCTTCTTTGCATATGCTAATCAATATGCAAGACATTGTCAGCCTCCAGCACGATGAAGTGAGTATAAGTTGTTAGCACCACCTTTCGTTCTTTCACATTTTCATTTTTTCCTCATGTACTCCTCCTTCCTAGACAAAAACAGTTGACTTTGTTAGTGACTCAAAATTTGCACACTCTGAGCAAATATTGACAAATAGATTGCACAGAAGTTTGAAGTGGTGCTGCTACTTTTCCTGGGCCAGCCAAAAGGTGAATTAAATATATTTGCACCCATACAAATATCTGACCCCTAAGTTCTTACAAATGGAGATAAATCTCATGCAGAGACACCTGAACTACAAGAAAGGTATCTTCTTAACATGAAGAAGTAGTTATATCTAAACATAAAAAAGAAAAGAAATTTGACAAACACCATTCAGTCCCTCAAGCTCGTTTGGTTAACTTATAGTTAAGCTGTCCCAATATCTCATCCATATTTTTCTTAAAGGTTGTCAAGGTTTCTGCTTCAACTACATCTCTTGGTAGATTGTTCCAGAGTCCCACTACTCTTTAATAAAGAAGTGCTTCATGCCTTCAGTTTTAAACATACTTTGAGTATGTGATTCACCATTAAGCTCAAAGAATGTTGCTGGGTGTACTTTATCAGTGCTTTTAAGGAATTAAATACCTGGATTAGGTCCCCATGTAGTCTCCTCTGCTTAACAGGTTTAACTCTCTGAGTCTGTCACAGTAGGACATGTCCTTAAGACCTGGGGTGCACTTGGTTGCTCTCCTCTGCACATCTTCAAGTGCTGCTATGTCTTTCTTGTGGCATCATGACCAGAACTGCACACAATAATCCAGATGCTGTCTTACTAGTGCATTATATAGTTTGAGCGTAATACTCCTTGAATTAAATTCATTAAGATTTATAAAGGGGGAGTGCATGGAACTTGGTGTACGCACATTTCCAGTTGTGTCCGTACACCATGTTTTAGTGTGAATTCTACACCTGGCATTATACATGAGTCATTGGTGTGTTTGCCTACTAGCTTAACTCACAGTTATTCTGAAGTGTTTCCTTCTTTCATCTTGAATATCTGGGCCTGAATATTATTTTTCACATACAGTGCCACACCTCCTCCTTTCCTTCCTTGGTCTATCTATCTTGAAGCATGTGTAGCCACAAACATTACATTCATTTCCATCATACTCTTTTAGCCAAGACTCTGTAGTTCCTCTAATATCATAGTCTCAAGTCAGTACTGTTGCCTCTAGTTCATGCATTTTACTTCTAATCCTTCTTGCATTAAGGAGTACATCTACATCTTACATTGAATGTGAAGCTGCTAAGCAAATGGACACATCCAATTTCATGTTCATTTGCTTGTAACCTTAATATTTAGGACATCATGCACAGCTTATGATCTTTCTATCACATCAATTATGTCCACCTCTTCATTTTGACTACTGTGGGTGACAATATCTGCAGCAATTTCAGCCAATAATAATGGAAATGAGTCTACCAGAGGACTAAAACACTACCTCCTGAAAGAAAGGTTGTGCTCTTGAGAAGCTGTTTAAAGTGTTCATTCCATCTTCTCATAATCTCCTCAGTAGGTGAAAATGTTCTCCATTTTTGATAAACACAGAAGAATTAAATGTGAAAGATGTATATTGATTTATTGTACAACAACAAATACACCACAACAAATAAACCAGTGAACAATGAACAAGTAAAATTCTTTATATATACAGAATATTTATATCAAATTCAAAGACATCCAGTTATGAGGCGATCATGTGGGTTTTTACTATTGAAGTCTAGGACTATGATGCTTCTCTTGAAACAGTCTGCCTTTAATAAACTGGGTATGCGGCCAGAGAAGCAATTCCACAGTGGTTGTTACTATGTCGTGCGATTCGAATGTAGCCATCTTCTCCAAATTCTTTGCCCCAGCTGACAACAAGGAAACAAATATTATATGGTTAGTGTTAACAGTCATCAGGCCTCTGAAAAATAGTTTCAGATAGACAGATTATTACGCTGGCCTTCTTTCTTTCTGGGCATTCCTTTTGGCCGGACTGGGTTGGAGGCAGGTTATAGTTGGCATTCATGACCAACATTATCTCTGCCTTTGTTTTCTGGTCTAGGAATATCAAGATAATTCCCTTATCATAATATGTTTTAACATTTTTATTGCACAACTTATGATGATTTTTAGCAGTTGTCAGTTTCTTTTTTGATTGTTTCCAACACTGGTTGTACTTCATGTTTATACCGGTCTATTTTCTGAACTCATTTAATTTAATTCAGTGTCGCAGTGGTTAGAGTCTACCCGAGTCACACTGAGCTCAAGGTGGGAACCAGCCCTGCATAGGGTGAAAGATGAGAGAATGTCAGGTTACTGGTGAGAGTGGGCCATTTGCAGGCATACTAGATCTTGGCAGGCAGGTGTGAGAGACCTCAACAGTCCTTGGCTGGGTGGCATATATCGGGAGACTATAGTGCTGCTACTGACCTCATATTATACTGTTTTAAGCAAAATTGACACACCTTCCCTTCTGCAGGTTTTGGCCTAATTTCTTTCTCTCAATGCACACCACTGATAACACATCATTCGTAGTAATCTCTAACCTGTTTTTAACAATCCAGTAGTCTTCTCCATTAGCTGTGCCATACCCCACCAACAAAGCAGCATGGTTTGGGATTTCCTGGCATTCTTTATTGAAGTAAATTCCTAAAAGACAATTAATAGAATACTTCATTGTTGGTTATGAAAGCCTAGTAGCTTTTACAACAACATTAAAAAATGATCACATGAGAGCATAGGAAATTTGATATACTAGGGCAGTCAATAAATCTCATCTGTTTAGCTATTAGCTAAGCTGTCCTAATATCTCATCCAGAAACTTTTTAAAGGTTGTCAGGGTTTCTGCTTCAACTCAGCAAAAACGAGAATACTTCAATAACTTATTAAAAAAATCTGTGGCCCACCATTGTCAGGGGTCTGTGGCTGATCAAGGAAGTGCAGTTCTTTTTATAAACTAGTGCAGCTCAGCCTCACGAGTATAAGAAAGGACACACAGCAATAGAGTGCTTAATGGTGGAATGAGCTGAAGCACCTTCAATCCTCACCATGTAGAATATCTGAGTAGGCCAGTGAGAGGGAAAAATGAAAAAGAAAGAAACAAAAGGAAAAGAAAGAAAGAGTAGAGTCAGTAAGGTAATCCAGTGTGAAAAAGAGACAGGGACAATCAATAACTCCAAAAGCTTTCTGTTGGTTACCAAAGGAGGTGACAGGAAGAGAGAGCTGGGCTCAAGCAGATCAGCGGGTAACTGACAAAGATGGCTGGAACAGACAGTAGAAAGGGGACAGTTTTTTTGGATGTATTACACCTGTTTCATGAGCCTTAACAGAAGAGCAAGGGAAACAGAGAGAGGGAGACAATGGAGAACAAGTCCTGTAGAGTGGCCGATTCTGTAACTGACCCCTGGATTTTATCTATTTAATCGGTTTCATTAGGATAGGTATTATTTTTTCTCACTGCACTCTTTTATGGTTATTTATGAACTTCTTAATGCACAGAACTTTTGATACTGTATGTTATTTTAATAAATACACACTGTACCATTATCTTTTTGTGTCCTTACTTGCCCTAGTCCATCCTTGGTAACAAACTACTGATGCTCTGAAAAATGGATAGTGCCCATGGGATGTAGGCACGGAACATCACAGTCTTAACTTTAACAATCTATATAAGTGCATTAGTGCATATTTTCTAAACATGTTTGTTTTAGGTCCATTCAAACTGTTATCTTCATAACATTTTAAAATACATTAAGATTCAACAGTACTTTTACATAAGATTATAGTTATTTTTAGTTAATTAAAGAGCACGCATAACGTCAGGAACAATGACTTAAAATGACCACTACTGGGGAAAATATTGTCCCACCCTTGCTCGTCAGAACAACAGCAATGTATTATCTTCATAAATAAGATTTGCTTGTACAAAAAATGCCCTGTTATAAAATAAAGCTCCACAGAGCAGAAAAGTCAAAAAGAGCTTCCTGAAAGGCAAGGCAATCCAAGGCAAACAAGTCCTAATCTTAGATCTAGAGAGAAGTTGAAAATAGAGTAATGACCCTAAATCCAGAAAATTCCAAAATAATGGAATATTTCACATATAAACTCATAACTTTCATAAGTGGATTCACAATAAAGAACATAAAATAAAAGACCCCTTTTTAGCATTTCTGTATGAAAGGAACTGTAGTTGTTGAGAAAATCTTTTGACTCAGTGGATGACTCCTTTCGTAAATACTGTGAATGCGCTCGCATTGGTCAGTTTTGTTGGATTTTGGATTCACATTGTGTTTTTTTGAATTTTTGGATTGTTTGACCTCTGTGCTCCAATTTCTGATTACTCATTGGATTTGTATTGTGACTGTGTTCATTATTGGGATTGCCAATTTTGCAATGCATTGCCTTCTGTGCCTTTGTGCGCGTCATGTGACAGAGCATTTCTGTAAAACAAATCTTTTATTCATAAAGATTCTTTGCTGCTCTTTTGTGTGACTAGTTGGGCTTTCAAGGTTTTCCCCCCTTTAATGGACATTTTGAGTATTTTTGGGACTTTTTGCACTTTGGAACTATTGACTTCACAATTTATGTGTAGTTTGACTGTTTTGGATGGGATTTTATGGTTGTTCATTAATTGTATCATTATGAATGTTACATCACCACTTTGATTTGTTTTTTTGGATTTCTGTTTTGTTGAAGACACCATTATGTTGTCACTATGTATGTCATCATGCAAAACTTTTAAACGCTTAGAAGCTTGTTAACTTTTTATCCATGCATTGTATTTCTTTCTCTACTCTCTCAAACTCTTAATTTAATGTTAGTGGAAGCTAAAGGGGTGGTTCCGTGTGTTGGGACATTTTGTATTTCTGCTATGTATAGAATCAATGTCTGTACCTGATAAATGTGAGAGTAATGATTTGACCTCTTCTGATATTCCATAATTTTCTTGTTTTTAAATACATCTCTGCTTGCTCATTTTAACTTTTTCATTTCCTAATAAAAATAATAATAATGATAATAATAATAAAATGCTGGTACCACTATGATAGAATTCAAATCCCTTAGGAGAGGTATCAATTGTAACAGATATGGGTCCAATATTAGCAACTGCATCTTTAAGAGCCATTTCATCACCAAATGGAATCTTGACATAGCCTGAACATGGAAAAATTTGACTTTCAGGATCCCGGAAGCAGTAGCCTTCCTAAAAGAAAAAGGTTAAAATACATATTAATTTTGTTCTGTCCTCGCATTTAACAGTTAAAAGCTTTTGAATCCATACACTTTTATTTCTGAGTCACTTATGAAGACCCTTCTTTTTCTTTCTTTGCTGAGCTTAGTCAGGTGATCTGGCCCACTGTTTATTAATGTGGCTGATACACGTTTCTTTTAACACTAATAATAATAATAATTAATTACATTTATATAGCGCTTTTCTTGCTACTCAAAGCACTTCAATAAGTGGGGAGCCACTTCAACCACCACTAATGTGCAGCATCCACCTGAATGATGTGATGGCAGCCATTTTGCACCAATACACTCACCACACATTAGCTGTTAGATGGTGAAGTAGTCAGAGAGAGATGTAGCCAATTAAAGACAGAGGGTGATTAGGGAACCAGAATGATTAGTCCGTAGTGGGCAATTTTAGATTGGACATCGGGATATACTCTGCTCTTTATGAAGGATGCCCAGGGATCTTTTATGACCACAGAGAGTCACGACCTCGGTTTTACATCTCATCTGAAGGATGGTGCCATTTCTACAGCATAGTGTCCCCATCACTTCACTGGGGCGTTGGAATCCACATTCAGACCACAGGGTAAGTGCACCCTGATGGCCTCACCAACACCTCCTCCAGCAGCAACTCAAACTTTTCCTGGCTGGTCTCCCATCCAAGTACTGGCTCGGCCCGAACATACTTAGCTTCAGGTGGATAACCTGTTCTGAAGTGCACGTTGTATGACTGCTGACAATAATAATAATAATAATAATAATCATAATAACAGAAATATTCTTCACTTTAAAGGAATGTGGCACAAGGTAAATATTTGTCTGATTACTTATTTATTCTTTTATGTAAGAGTTCTACTGCATTGGTATGTTTTTATGTTGGTATGTCTATATCAGTCAGATAATAGATGGATTTTATGTGTTGGCTTGCTCCAGCTTGATGAGCATTATTCACATTGCATCTTACATTACAGTATGTCTCAATGTATGTAGGCATATAGATGACCTCTGTACAAGCAAATGTATTATACACATGCAGGAACTGAAATCAACGTCATCACATAAAAATTATCTTGCAATAAGTTAACTTGGGTGCTGCTGGTAATTAGCACATCTCATAATCAAATAGATGTCAGTAATATGGAAGTCAGTAATAATCGCACCAAAATAAAAAATTCTGAGGTAGTTTTTTCAAAACTCCATTTCCCTTATTTTGATTCTATGTCCCCTGCCTTGGGTACTTCTTTGGAATTAGGTGACCCCTCTGCAATTCTTGAATCAGTACACTTTATGCATGCCAAGGGCTTGACTAGTGTTTAAAAATTAATTTTTTCATAGTAAGTCACAATTTCTGGTATTTGTTTTTTAACATGTTTCTGTAAAATCCATGCATCATCCATTCACAAATAGAATGTCATCTTTTACTGACCTTCCCTGTATAGGTGTAGTCTGAGTCTAAGGAGATGCCATGCTGAATGACATACTTGAATGCATCTGTTGCACTTCCACCCTGACAGCCATCATTTATTAAGGAACAGTCCACTAATTGCTGAGCACTGAGTCGCAAAAGTATGTCTATTTCTTTTTTAACCAGTCCTTCCAATGCACCAACTGCGCTAAATGCCCAGCAGGAACCACAGCTGCCCTGTAAATTCATTAACGTTAAAGAAAATCAATAAACTAACAGCTTTACAATAAAATACACACATTGAAGTCTTGCTGCAACACAACTTGATATTGTTAGGAATGGAAATTGTATACACACTTAACAAGCAAAAACCTCACACATAATTAGAAATTCCTTTTAGGAAATAATTTCCTCAAAACAACAAACAAGTTGATTAATTAATAAAGTAATACATATTATATTTAACAGAAAAAACAAATAGATGTCAAAAATAAGAATTAAATAAAAAACAAAATGGCAATTAATTACCCAATAGCTAAAATGGAAACTAAAGGAAGGAAAATAATACAGAAACTTATACACATTACTAAAAAAAAAATCATTATTATGATATTTCACAAAAGCTAAAAAAAGAGTTATTAACAAAAGAGTTATTTTACAAGAGTATTGCATTATGTCACAACAATATTGCCTGCTGCTGCCATTATCGTTGTGCACACACAAATTCTTTAGTCATCTAGTGACAGCTATTAACAGATATTATTCATAATATCTTACCTTCCCATTGTTTAATTCGATATTATAATATCATTTATAATTATGAGGCCCTCTGGAGTGCATTGAGATGTTGTATGCTGCTCATGGTCCTATATAAAATAAATATTGACTGACTAATAGTTAATGCAAATAAATAGTAAGACAAAGGAAGAGTGTCAAAATTAGAGAAACAAAAAGACAACACTACAGTTGCAGAAACAGTTTCATTTCCCAGCGACTCGCTGGGATGTAACAGTAAAGGAATCATTGGTTGGAAAGTTTCTGTCATCAGATCAGATGGCTCAGCACAGACTCTACTACAGAATTCCCAGTGGGAGGTAGGAGGCTAGCTGGCTGAGGTCTCCAGGACTGTGACTGCATCCGATTTTGATTTTGCCATTCTTTTGACTGCGGGCCTTCCATATGTTTATTTTCTCCAGGAATGCTGCTAACTGGAGTTTTTGTTTTTCTCTCCTCTGTTGTCAACTTCCCATAGTTCAACAATTAATTAATAGACAGTTTTACACACGTGCGCATGAGAGGCAGCTAAAGGGCCTGAATGGTTGTAATTACATGTCAGATCAGGGAGTGGCAACATGCACTGATTCTTTCTCTCTTTCCTCTGCCAGTTCCAACTTCATTGATATCACTTCTGGCTCTGGACTTTTTGACATCACTTCCACCAGTTCTCCTATATAACCTCCATTTTCAATAATATTACTCAGTTCTATTTTGGACTTCAGACTGTAAAGAATGTTGTTTTTATTCGCTCAAACTACTTGTTGCCAAGTATATGGAGTGGGTAACCCAAACCTTTTTCTGTTTCTTGTGTTCTTCATTTCCACAACAGATATTTTTGCCTTACATTTATCTTAATCAGTTCCCTGTGTATTTTAACAAATCTGTGTTTTTACATGTACTAATTCTGCATTTAATAATTTGTAAAATCTGTATGTGCATTTAACTTGAGTACTTATCACAGTGCTCTGCACCTGCACTCAGTGAAGAGCGCTATGTAAAAATGAATTGAATTGAATTGATTTGAATTGAATTGAACAAAACCCAATGTGGACTTACTGCATACTACCCAGGGGGGCTGGGTCATGGAGAAAACAAGGCAGCCAAAGCTGAGAAAAATGCAAGTGAGCCGAGTTCTCTTATTTCAGTGAGTGACAATCCATGAGGGAGATAGAGAGGTGTGACGAATGGTCCCATATGATGGTCATGTAGGTGATTATGTACAGTGGGGAAATTGTAGCTGAAGACAGCATAAAGGACCACTTAACCCAAAATTATATTTATCCAGCATTGTTTTAATCATGGCCAAGAAAAACTTTTCGTCTCATGTTTTCATCATGAATGAGATACCAACATTTCTTATACAATGGGCTTCATTGGAGACCCAGCACACAACATCAAAATATCCATTTAGAAAATGTCAAATTACATAGCGTAATTCAAATGTCAGGTATTCAATTATATGCAAACAACATCCCAAATATGTGCATTTTGGCTAAAATATTGTTAAATAAACCACATAAAGAAAATGTTCTTAGGCACAAGAAAGAAACACATTCAAATTGGGTCAATAGGGAAACTGTAAATGTTTGACAAGAGATGCTGGAAGATTAAAGGACAGCATCAGAGGAGTATGGAGGCAGTCTGGGAAAAAATTTCTGAGTCCACTGGCTGGCAGCACTGGGCTCACTTGATGAGTTAGTGGAGTCCTGTGCTCTGTTATACAGAGTAAGTGAAGAAACAAAGATGAAGAAGGCCTGCTTTTTTAATATAATTAATGAATTCATTCATTAATTGAATATCAGTGGATTTGAAGAGCATTATATATTAGAATTTCAATTAATAAGACTGCCAAAGAAGATATTCTTATTACAGTGATGGATTAAAGACAGTTGGAATATTTTAATTGAAGTTTACAGTTTCATAGGATAGATGGAGGTAAATCCACCAATGATGTAAGTGGCTGAGACATGGGTATTAAAGGAAGAACAGGAGAAGAAGTTGGATGTGGCGGAAGGGAGAATGCTGAGATAGATGTGTGGAGTAACAAAAAAAGGACAGAATAAGAAATGAAACAATCAGAGGTAAAACAAAAGTTGAAGAGATATCTAAAAAAGCAGATGAAGTGATATGGGCATGTGATGAGGATAGACAATGAATATATGGGCAAAAGAGTGATGGGAATGGAAAATGATGGAGGCCAAATTGGAGGTGGATGGATAAAGTAAAAGAAAATCTGAAGGAAAAAGGTCTGATGAAGAAGGAGGTATGGGACTAAGCTGTATGGAGAAGGTTGATCAAGCACATTGACCCCACAGAGAAGTAAGAAAAGATGAAAAGGAAGAAGAAGAAGAAGATTTAAAATTACAGAATATAAAGCAGACACAGGTAACGTAAATAACCTCTTTTTGGTGAGCATTAGTAATATGAAGTCTTATAGGTGAGCTCCAAATTTTATGTAGTGACTTGTATGTCACTTTTAAAAGTAAAATCTACTAAAGTCAATGCACAAAGGGAGAAAGCATGAACAGCACACTGAATGATGTCCTCCTCTAATCAGTCAGCTCATACTGAAATAGAAGGCCACCAAACAAGCTAAAATGAATACAAGTAAATTCAAATTTATCAATGAGCTAGAAATCATCTGTGGTGGGCTGGCGCCCTGTCCGGGGTTTGTTTCCTGCCTTGCGCCCTGTTTGGCAGGGATTAACTCCAGCAGACCCCCGTGACCCTGTAGTTAGGAAAACAGTTTTCTTATCAGCACTAATAACTTAAAATGTATGCATTTGAAAATGCTGACCAGAAGACATGTTGCATTTACCTGAGAGCGGACTTCTGTAACATATCCTTTTTCAATCCAGTTAATTGACGTTGGAAGCTTAGTATTATTATATTCATGGAAACCATACTTATTTTTTTGGATGTGGGCTATAATACTCGAAATGTCCCAAGATGTTTCAACATTTACCTGAAAAAAGAAACAGTCAATTATCCAAAGATGCTTTCACCCATTTTATAGTCTTTTTCGTTATAGTAAATTAGAGCATAAATTAGCAGCACTGGAGACCATACTTGGGTGGGAGACCAATCTATTGTTAGGAACACTCACACACAAACTCAAACTCAACATGGATTAAGTTAACATGGACAGTCAATCAAACCAGCAAATTCCTGACATGTGTAAGATAAAAACAAGTGGACACAGGGAGAACACACAAACTACACAAAGATGGTGACCAATATGGTGGTCTCTGGGACTGTAACGAAGCAGTGATTAGCACTAGGACAGTATGTGTCCCAAGTGATCCATCAATCAATCTATATATCTTTTATATGCTGCCATTATCAGCACACACTATCAGAAAACATTTCCCAGACCAAATAAAAATACCGGCAATACTGAACTGACAGAAACTTCTATGAGGCTTAGAAGTGAACTGACATCAGGTATAGTGAATAAAACAAATGTAATGCATGGAAATATTAGTTGTGATTCTAGGTATTGTAGTTTGGAGCAGTGAACAGCTATAAGCTTGAAATGATTATGATATAGTACCCTCTGCTTCATAAACATAGCAGATATGTCATAGGAAAATAAAGGTTTTGCGCATGGTGACATAAAAGAGCACATTCATCTCATGTACATGCTACATAATGTTTTTGAATGTTTGCAAATGAAAGTTGTATTTTGTAAAGAAATGCCACTTCCTTTCTCGGCTGTAAAATTCCTATAAGGACACTTTTCCTATCTTCTCATATAATTCAATATAAGCTTGTAAAGCTCCTGTATTATCAGTAAGCAAAGGAAGATGTTGCATCTCTACAGTATTTTGAATATGAAATTAAAGTCAGATTTATTAAACTACCATCAGAAGTACAGCACATATTTAAACATACACTGTAGATAATTTTGGGAATCAGTTGTTTTCATATATGAGAGAAGCAGCTGATATCATAAATGTAAGAATTGTTCAAAAAAATAATACTTTGGTATTCTCAGCCTACAATGTGCGGGATGCATTTTGATACATGTTTCCAGAGGCATGAGCTTGCTGAGATAAAGTATAAAAGATAAACCATAAAAGAGAGTTGTATAAGAAGCCAAGGAAGCCACATATATTTTAATTCATTCATTAATTTCTCAAATCCATTTCATTCATAACCAAGCCACACTGGGGGCATGGAAACAACAGCATCCAGAAGAAGCTGCGGAAACTTCACACTAGCAATGACCCAGCCCAGGCAGGAACCCTTGTCTCTAGAGTTAGGGTACTCACTGCTGTTCCATTGTGTTGTATTTTTATATAGCACAAACTTATTATGTTAAGATGATTTTTTTCAAAAACAGTGCCTGATGAGTAAGGCACAACCACGGAGAAGCTCCATAGAAAAAAAACATTTGCTGATTAATTAAGAGTTGCAAGAGACTAGTTTGACAAGTTGGCTCCAAAACCAAGTCATGTCTGAGTCAAAAGTGCTTAAGTTACAAAACAACAAATCACACAGGATATGGAAGCAAAGTACAATAGAAAGAGTAGAGTAGGACCAGAGCATATACATCCAGAAGATCACAGCACAAGCCAATACTGGAGAAAAACCACAAATGTGTGCAGATGAGTACATTAAACAGGCAAACAGAATCACAAGAGGAATTCATTGAGACAAAGTTAAAAGACATAGTAATAAATAAAATAAAAAAAATACAAAATGCATTTTCCTAAGAGAAAAGAATGCTTTCTGAACTTTCAATGAATAAAAAGAAAAAGTCCTCTGAAAAATGCATGCTTGTAATGTAAATTATGATATATCCTCAAGTGATAGTGATATTACATTTGATTATATCGTCCAAGAGAATGTAGGATTATAATATTCGGTATGTGAATGAGAAGGACAGACACTTCAAGGTAAAGCTGTAATACTCAATAATCATAGCACTGTTGGGCATATTGATTAGCACATGTAAGTATGAATTTCCCTGGGCTCTGTACACATGACAATAGACCCCTGCGATGGTGCACTGGATTAAGTTCAAGCAGATTTAGATAGATGGATGTTTCATTGCTTCTAAGTTAAGTTTCTGTTGCTGAACAGACACATAGAACAAATTCCAAAAATCATCACGCTGAAACATTATCGGGTCTTACCTGATCCCCCATGCCATTCATTTGCATTGTGTAGGTTTCGTATCCATGCATGAACATCAAGTTGTGTTTATTGATATCATATAGGTTTCTCTCCCAAATTTGTCTGCGATATGCCTCCTTGCTCTAAATTAAAGGAAAGGGAGCAATAAGTCACAACGAATGCAAAACATGCTTAGTTTGATTGGTTAAGACATTTTTCACTAAAGGTAAAATGCTTAGTTTTAAATAATGAATTAAATGTTCTGAAATCATTAAAGTGTATGAACATTCAAGATCTGCTTTTTGAACAGTTATGAGCACAATATTGCACTTTATATTATTTTCAAAGCTCTAATTGTTCTGTTCTGTTACAATGCCCAGCGGTGGGTTGGCACCCTGCCCGGGACTGGATTCCTGCCTTGTGCCCTGTGTTGGCTGGGATTGGCTCCAGCAGACCCCCGTGACCCTATGTTCGGATTCAGCGGGTTAGAAAATGGATGGATGGATGGATGTTACAATGCCAGTACTTGTTCCATACAGATATAAAATGTGCATTTCAGAGAAAACATACTTGAAAACATACTTCTGTTATTTCCTGATCAAGGTTGCAATTAGTTGAATATATCCTGACTAAAATAGGCAGTAGGCTGTCTTGGATGCTGCTGAAAGTGGGGTAACAAGAACATCTGGTAGGCAGATTTGTGTTTTCTGTTAGGTCAAATGAAGTTCTGCATTTTATTACATTCTTGTTTCTCATCATTAGAATTTCTTTGTACTCTGTACACATAAGCAATGCTACCAATTGCTGTTAATAATAATAATAACAATAATAGTAATTCTCCATTTTTGGTTTATTATTTATATATTATTTTACTATTATTTGAGCGATGTCACATCACTGCTATTTTGTGGTTTAAACGGTGTAAAGAATTTTAAGCAAGGCATTACCTGATATCCCTTCTGTAAAGTGCCTTAAATCTTTGTCAATAAAACCTCTGGAAATTTAAAGGGGCCTCCAAGACCCTGAATCCATTCATCTGACTCAAGCAGAATTCACTGCTGTAAACTTTTATGATCAGGCTGTTCAAAATGTTCACTCACTACTCTACAATTAATGCATGTGACACCAAAACTCCTAAGTTAAAGTGAGAGCAATGAAAATATAACTCCAGTTCTGTAACCATATCAGATTTACATTCCAACTTTAGATGTGCCTCATCACAGTTCTAGTCTCTTTGTTTGAGCAAAGCATACTCATTTTATACCTTTTACTGAGATTAATTCATACTGCTCTCTAAAAATTGTTTTTTAAATAATTGTAGTAATTGATTTCGATTTTCCAGGCTTTTCAATTTCCCTTTCTTTTCCTGATGTCTCTCTTGGGACTTGGTCGACCTTGGAGTGTTTGCTTTGTTGTATGTAAATGGCCTACTGTACATTCAGTCATCTTCTTTTCGACTAACATTATCTTTGTTACCTCTGAAATAATCTTTTTCAGGCTTTAGCTGACAATGGACATTTAGAATTAATGCTTTAAAATGTATGCATAATGTATACTATATATTATATATATTCAGTATACTATATACTGTATTTATATATTTTGGTAATTATTGTTTGTCTTCTATGTTGTATATACTTTTCCATATTATATTTATAATTAGCATAGCATGCTTGACTACTAATAAATGGAAGTGCACTTACATAAAGACACATTAAATTGAAAATTGAATTACCCCAGTGGGAAAATCTGACTTCAGTGAATATTCAAATGCTGACCCCTGCTATGCTGCTTAAGCCTATGTCACATTATGTGACTTTGCCAGTGATTTTCCATCATTGGAGGCAGTCGGTGGCAACTTGCTCCAATAAAATCAGACAGATTTGATTTTGTCATAAGTTGTATGGGCAAACTCTATATTCATGAAAGCTGACAGCCATTGAATACTCATTCAGACCCAATGCATAGAAGGCGTTGGACCTCACAAACAGAAGAGAGACTTGTCTCTTTGATATTTTGTATTTTACATACCATAACAAAAAGGACAGAAAGACAGAGACTGCTGCTGATCTCGCTGTGCCTGTGAACCCTTCAAACAGCATGGGCTCCATCAGGCAGCATGCTATTCGCTGTCAGAAAAAGGCGTTAACACGGCTGTGCTGGATGGTTGGCACTCAGTTGTTAAATATGACATGAGCAGCAACTTTTATTCATTTAAATTATATAGTCTGGTGATGAGATCAGCAACTGTGGGCAGAAAATCTGACATTCCCCACAACTAGAAGTCGCATTAAATGACATCTGCTTTACTTGCTGTCTAATCTTGCTCAATTGGCCTTATCCTCACTACTCTGTAGTTTCCAGTGGCTAAGGGATTTATTATACTGTTTGAAACTGTAAAAATCATTGTTCTCCCTTGCTGTTCTGCAAAATATGGCAATTCATTTTGAATAAAGATATTGTTAACCACAAAGAAGTTTTAGATTTTAGACCTTTTCCTTCTTCTTACTGCTTGTTAATTTCATGTTTTCTGGAAAGAAGGATTAATGGGAATGTCAAAATTGTAGTTGACAGCCTTAAAGAAATAATTACAAAGAAAATTCCTGCATGCTTGATTACCTTTGTTCTGTACTTTTTATTGTATAATTTTTTAAATTCATCCCACTGCCAATCCAGTCTAGGATCTTGGGTCTGTGAATACTGTACACAAAGAATAAATGAGAGTAGGATGAGGAACAGCATTCTGTGGAAAAAGTGAAAGACACCAGTAAGAAAATCATGCCTTCATTTCTCCATGAATGTATGTGTTTAATGAACTTCATGTTTAACTTCTTCCAGTAAGACCACAAACTCAAACTGCATAAATCTCATTCACAAAGAACAGAGTAACAGAATGACTAATAACATTAATAAAGAAAATAATCTTAAAAAGAATATTCCTAGCTTTAAACATAGGAACATAATGAAAACCAAAAACATCACAAAATATTATGTAGTTTACATGATTGATATTTCTTTGTATAATCTTTATGATTTCAAAAAACTAATAAAATATCAATTTACTGATCATTAACTGTTACATTTTGTAAATTTCTGAATGCCCTGGATAAACAAAAACATATTAAATATTTTCCCATCCCCTCATTTGTGTAATTATATTGAACATTTTGTTCCCTGTGTTTAAGATTTTGCTTTTATTTACATTACCAAATCCTTCTTATCTGCTAATCTACCTAATTCAGTGCAAGCTCTTAATTTCAATAATTTGTAGCTTACATTTTTGGTAGTTACATTTTTACCTAAATTATTTACATAATAATTTTTAAAAGTCTGAAGTAACATAAGCTCTCCTAAATCTTGGTGTTCCTAGGAAATGTAATGATTTACTTCATGAAGTTGAAATACATAGTAAATAAAAATAGATGTGTCAAAAATTGGAAATATTAAAATGTGAGATTCAACTTAAATGTTTAACATTTAAATATTCTCATTTGTAGTAGACATTTGTCATTTTCCACCTTCTGAGGTCTATAGAGGGCTAGATCCTTAGTAAATCATCATATTCATAATAACTGTCCTCAGTATAGTCTAAATTGACTACGGCACAAATCTGTCAAATTTGAAATCTGTCATTTTTGGGAATGCCCACCAGTAAAGAATCCAATATGTAAAATATTATATTTGTGATCATTGGTGGGTTGGCACCCTGCCCGGGGGTTGGTTTCCTGCCTTGCGCCCTGTGTTGGCTGGGATTGGCTCCAGCAGATCCCTGTGACCCTGTAGTTAGGATATAGCGGGTTGGATAATGGATGAATGGATGATATTTGTGAGCATCAACCTCGAAATACCATAAAATGACACTTTACATGCTTGTATTACCAATACTCATTTTTCAGAATTTTTGAAAAAAGCAGCACCTTTGACGTCTCAGGCTCCATTAGGGGGTGAACAGCTGGGGTTGGTTGATGTGGCATGTCCAACTTCAAGTCCTTCTGATCAGTTTTGCTGAAGCCACCTATTAGTTTACTCTTTATCATTATTGTCTAATTTCCTGCACAAAATATGGTTTAAAAGTGTCATAAAAATTAGGATTTTTTGGGTCTAGGGGGCTAGTGTCACCCATGTGTGCATAGGAAACAACTTCAGGGATCATCTAATGGTAATTCCACCCAGAGTTGGTGGTTGGCGCTGTTGCCTAATGCCTCTCCTTCTTTCTTCTGCAGACTTGATGACTTTCTTTGGAAAGATGAGAGACATCACTTCCGGGTTCTGGTCCCCTGAGCCTGCCTCTTAACCAGCTTCTCTACCATCATGGAGTCAGTCTAGTTGTGAAGATGTTATTGAACCACACGTTAATTCTGTGTTTATGATTTTGATCTGCAATTATACAGGGTTTCCTGAAACCTTTATCTTTTGTTTGTGCTTTATTTACATTAGACATCAAGACAAGTCCAAGGCTATATATCATGCAGTATATGAGGGTTTTCTCATACCAAGATGCACCAGATAAAAAAAAAATTGAAATGATTTCAGACTGTTCATAAGTAATTATAATGAAGAAAAACATAGTTGCATCAACACTACATCCAGGAAATTCAGTATTTAGTCTCAGTTAAATATTAGTTGCCTAATATCCTGAGATGTTGTTTTTTGTGTTTAAACGAATGCAGTGGTCATTTGCACACTATTTCCAAGGATCTTTTCCTCTTGTTTGTCTAGGAACCTTCCTATTGGGTATGTTAGCATGTTATTAGAATACAGTATGCCTTATAATTCATATTTATATCTTTTTGGTTTACCATTTTTTTTTTCTTGCTCATGCTATCATTTTCCTAATAAAACATACATTTTGTATTACTTTAGCCTTACTGGAGTCTATTCTGGTTTCATCGCTGGCTCAAGATACCCCTTTGGCCTCAAAATATATGTTTTATAGTTAAAGTAATAGCAAGTTATTTGCTCTGGGTCATAGTGACACATAGATGTAGATTTAGCCAGCAATCTTGTGTTTTCAAGTTCACTGGACTACACCTTAAACTGACTCATGACTAGAATGGATTGTTCACCTACTTTTAGTAGCCCTACCAAACAGATATTGATCCATTTCTATTGTTCTATGAAATTAGCCACATCCTGGAGATGCTTGATGTTACACAGCAAATGTATAAAGCAGTTTGTTTATTGACTCTTAGTACCTACCCATCCACTTTATGAACCTTCTTAATATTGGGCCATTGAATGTAAGGTGAAATCAGTTCTAGAAATGGGAGCAGTCCATTGAAAGGATCACTTGTGCATTTAATCGCATTACATTATTCATACAGGGTCACCAGTTAACATACAATATTTTTTGAATGAATGCCTGAATTAGTCAGTCATCATCCAACCCGCTATAGCCTAACACAGGGTCACGGGGTCCTGCTGGAGCCAATTCCAGCCAGCACAGGGCGCAAGGCAGGAACAAATCCCGGGCAAGGCGCCACAAACACACTAAGGACAATTTACGGAGCACCCGGTGGAAACTCACGCAGACACGGGGAGAACCCGGGAAGCGAACCCAGGTCTCCTAACTGCGAGGCAGCAACGAATACCACTGCGTTACTTTGCCGTCCCAAGCCTGAATTACCCAAAGACAATATAGGTGGCCAATAATGGAATCATCCCGATGTCTCTATAAGAAGGATGCTGCAGTGCTAACCATTGTGAGGAAACACCTCACAATGTGATAATTAATAAGCGTTTGTATTTAATTATTTGCAGGCACCGTCCTCACAATAAAAGAAAAAAGGCAATTGTTCATCTACTGGTTTGTTCCCCCTGTGCATACGTGGAGTGTACGTTTTTCCATTCAAAAGATCCTCAGGTGGTAATGCGTGCCTGCTAACCGTCATGATTCGTTCCGGTGCTCTTCTGGTGCGACCATGGTGTTTTGGAGTTACAAAGCTGCAAAGTATGTAACTGTCGGATTCCATTTGCGGGTATACGAGGCAGATGTGATGCCAGTGCTGTGGTGTGTTGGCAACACAGACACGTGTGCGGTGCAAACCGTGTATACCGTATATAGTTTAGGCCTGGCGCGTAACCAGGGAGAGCAAGGGTTGTTAGACTCAATTTGTCAGGGGAAGTCAGCTTTCTCTCTCCCTATCCAAAAAATACTCTGAGGAAAAGGATTCTTTTTACTTAACGCAGCTCGTACTGTGGGGTGGGGGATGGTATGGTATTGGCTGGGTTAATTGATCTTTTTTTTGGTTTGGTGAATGTATTTTTTTTTTAAATTGTGTTTGTTTTTCATCTTCATTAATTATTGTAGAGCTTGTGCGCATTTTCTCTGTGGAAGTTTTTTTTTTTTTTTTTTTAAATAAATAACACCTTTTTACTTGTTATCAGCTGTATCTCCTCCCTTATTGTTCCACTGAATGTTTTTGTGGTGATACTTTATGTCCCTGAATTAATGCGAGATCCTATAGTAGGGACACTGGGTTAACTTACCATAACCATCTGCTTATTATAATGTGCTAGACCCATTAGACCTAAATTGACTGATTTTGTTGGCCTGATTACTTAATATTAAAATATTACTGTATATTCTGTAATGGACTGATGTATGGATGGATGTATTGATTGTAAAACTCTGTAACCAAGTTGTGCTCTATTATACTACAACACTTTTTCATTTTACCATCCTGACATCTATGCAGAAGCCAAATGATTTAGCTTGCACATAAGTGATGTTCAGTATTTATCAACTATATTATTCACATTCTGTTATGGCAGTTACCAGCTGTACCCATTACATTTGTGCATTACACAAGCTCAGTATTTTCTACCGTTTCTGAAGGTCAGTCAACTGATGCTGCTGATCCTTAATAAAGTGCAGATCACTATATGATCCCAAATGGGTTCTTGAAAAAACCGAGAAGCAAAAACCAAATGAGGAGCTGAAAAGGCATTGGCAATCATTCTGTTTCATGCACTCTCTATAGTTATTTTCCTGGTAAACAGAACAAAATCTGCTGCTTGATTAGCCTATAACTGCATGTATTTTTGCTTAGATATTAAAATCCTTGAGATTGTCATGAAATAATACATTGAGAAAACTGATGGTTGGATGCATGAACAAAGCCCTGCACTTTGCTAATTTATTGAACTGAATAAAGCTATCAAGTCTTGTAAATACTAAAAAAATGGAATGAACAAATCACAAAATTATCCAATAAAGAAAACTGTTTTAACACAAAGTCCTACAAAAACATTATAAAATGTTACTTTTACCAAAGCAAGGCTACCTACTAAAATTATTTTTAATATCTTCTTTAGTTTCTCATATCAGCATCATTATAATTTAAATAATTTATTAGGATGTTAGAGTGCATAGGTAACTAGACTCAAACACTCACTGAAAATTAAATTAAAATAAACAACTGAAAATAAAAACCTTAGAAATTTTGATTAATTGAAAAATAAAATGTAGCCTACCTAGCTCTGTAATAAACAGTTACCTGCTGCCTTCTGTTATCAACAGGGACAACACATTTTTATGAACATCTTTATATTGTCAATCATGCTTTAAATAGTGTGGTGCTTTTTTGCTTACGTCATTGAAGTTGCTTTTTAGGTTTCATATTACAGTGCAAAATTATCAAACAAGATGTACTGGTTTTTATGTTTTCTTTTGATAATTATTTACAGTAAATCTCTGGCGGAAGACCAACAGACATTTCATATAATGTCAGCAACATATAATGAACTCTTTTACTAGACTACAAATTCTGTAGGCACAGGTTGGATTCAGATATTTGCCACCTCATCTGAATTGGTTGTTACTGCCGATCTGCACCTTGTGTTCACCTGTTTGTGTTTATCAGCACATACAATCAAAAGTATAGCAATGGCAGGAGCTGCTGTTTTTTTTAAAGTTTTTTTACAGTTTCTCCTTGGTCTCTAAAAATAACTGAAACCTCATTTTGAGAGGTTTAGATGTCAAGGAGTTTGGTAGTCATTGTTTTTTTTTTTAAACCTGACACATTTTTAATGGTGTTCTTCCATGGCACCATATTGTTTTTTGTTTTGGGCACTGCTATCTTGGGCATTCGTAGTTGGGGACACAGCAATGTCTCTAGGAAGTCATGCTAAGTGACACTGTTAGCGTGATGACTCATAAGATGACAACCCAGAGGTGTTCATCATCCAAGTTTGTGGATACATTTACAAGAAACTCTGGTTTTAAACTCTTTTCTACCCCTCGACTATTATTTAAGTCTAATGTTTTGGCTTCAGTTGTATTCAACAATTTTTCTTGCTATGATTCTCTAGGTATGATTTTGGCCATGTCTTAGGTTGTGTTTCTAAATTTTGTCAAACCAGTTATGACAGTGGCAAATTATTTTTGAGGTCCATCTTATGATTCCACCTCTAAAACAAGAACTAACAAGTGGTTCTTAAATTAGAAAACTGGCAGTGAAAACAGCAAAAACTATTATAATTTTATGGAAACCTTTGAAAAGGCAGGGAAAGGCTTTTCATTAGTTCATAAAAGCAGAGATATTGATTTATTATTATTATGATGATTATGATGATGGTGATGATTATTATTATTCAAAGCCCCCATCAGAGCAGACCATAGAGGGGAAGAACAGGAGATTGTTCAGTAACAGTCAAGAAGACTAAAGCTCTATAATACTCCATAACTTTTCCAATGACTCTATGTCGTAGCCATGGGTGTAGTTTAAAGGGTGGCCAGGGGGGCCTGTCCCTCCAAAAGATGCACTATACAGTATTACTAAAATAAGTTTCAGATAAAGAGTATTTTTCATTTTTTATAAGGGCAAAGTTAATGTAAATAAGTTAACAATCAACGAATTAGGCACATGTTGACACAGTGGTGCTGCCTCACAGTCCAGGGGTCACACCTTGAGTGTTCCCTGTGTGGAGTTTACATGTGGGTGTGCAAGGGTTTTCTCTTGTTTTCTCCCAGAGTCCAAAGACATGTTGGTTAGGTGAATTGGTGATTTTTAATTCGCTCATGTGTGTGTTCACCCTGTAATTGGCTGGCGCTTATGCCTGCTTATACAAGCACTGGTGTGGTGAACTGAACATATCTCTGTCACATGTCCTACTAATCTCTGTTACAAATTTTTAAAGAAAGAAAAATGTGATATCTGTTTCTTTGATGAAGCAAATAAATAACAGAAAATGTTCAAATCAGTTAACTTAGTCACTCCCTAATATTACACTTTTCATTCATTTTCTAAATTGTTAAAATAAGTAAGTGCTTACTGTGTCACAACTGAAGTACACAGCCAAGCTTAAACATACATATAATTAATGGTATTTGTGTACTTTTTTGTAATTTCAAAGTTTTGAATGTGTTACTGTGAGACTTACTTCATATTATAAATTTAGATTGCAAAAAATGTACCATATTTGACATGGGATGGAATATAAAAACATAGTAGTTCAGATGAAACTCTAACAAATACAATATTTTTTATGGTTCATATGGCCCTCCCAGGCCTAAATGTCAGACTCTGCTCATTTTTGTAGCCTTCATTTACACCATTGTAGTCAGTTGTAGGAAGTCACCTTGCATGCCCATGTCTTCCCACTGTGCAGTGTGACATACCCAGAGACAATATCAAACATCCTTTGTTTGCAAGAGTTGTCAAATATTTAACACTTAGACAGAAGTACACACAATGTGACACAAGGAAAGAAGAAAAGAGGATGTTTTGGGCCGTGCAAACAGAAGAGAGGCTTGTCTCTCTGATCTCATGTGTTTTTCATTGCATGACAGAATGGAAAAAGAAATAAGGGGCCAAAGTTCATGGCTTAACTCACCATACCAAGGAGACATTCATACAAACACTGACACACTCAGGTACTGTAGCATGTTAATTGTCAAAATGAGGCAAACTTGTGATTTTTTTGTGGCACAATAGGAACTTTAAGATGTGTTGAAAAGTCATAAGGAAGTTGTGCAAACCATCAACCTCTGTGATTCCCACTTACAGTGGGTACAGAAAGTATTCAGACCCCCTTCAATTTTAATAAATCTGCAACAATTTCAAAAATTATTTTTTTTGTCTGTCAATATGGGGTGCTGTCTGTACATTAATGAGGAAAAAGATTAATTTAAATGATTTTAGCAAATGGCTGCAATATAACAAAGAGTGAAAAAATTGAAGGGAGTCTGAATACTTTCTGTACCCACTGTATGTAATCTGATATTCTCAAGAAAAGGATGTTTGGCATTGCAGTCATTAAGTGTGACATTCTCTTGGACTTGAAGTAATGTAGTAAAGAATAAAGAAAAGTTTCTGAAGCAAGAGAAAACACCTGCTGTGTTGATGGTTGAAGTTTTGTATTATTCCTCATCATGAAAATTAATCTGACAGTAATGTGAGGGGATAATTTTCCAGATGTACTGTAGCTGGCTAGTTAGTATTCTTCCAGTTGAACACAATAGTGCATTTTATAAATTGTGTGGTGTGTATTATCATGACTGAGTACAATATGTTTTCCAACTTATTGAAGCACACATTAATTAATGCATATTAAATGGTGTGGGTTTATGGTGACTAAAAGAAAATCTGAATGACAAGCATGTGAAAATGATAGTCCAGGGCGTTTTAAGTAGAAGACATAGTCAAAACATATGACTAGAGTTCAGCTGGTAAGATCTTGATTCTTACATTCCAAAAGAATATTCAAGTTGAGTTTAAACTAACTTTTAGGTCGATATGCGATTGTGACTCCTAGATATATGAACTAACCTGAAATAATTAAAAGGAAATGTTCAATGTTGGAGTTACTTGCTAAGACATTAATTGAAAATAATACACTCTTGGTCAATTTAATCATAAAGCCAAAAATCTTAAGGAACATAAGCACTGTCTTTAGCTCAAATCTAAATGATGAGCCTGAGTCAGTTATATAACGCATTATATTGTTGGTGTAAAAGGATGAATTTAATTAAAGAAAATACTTTAGAATTCTGCAACTCTCAGATAATTTCACAAATAAATAACAAACAGTGACTTAAACTGGCCTTAGTGTAAGTGCTTGTTTGTGTGACTCTTTTTCCAGGGATGTTTCATATCTGGTGGCCAACACCACATGAATAGGCTCTGGTCCCCATGACCCTAAGATGGTTGAAGTGGAATTTAGATTGTTATGATCTGTTCAGATCCAATAACAAATAGAACTGAGACTAGCATGTTATATACCATGTTCCTATGTTTCCTAAATTCAAAATAGATTTGTTGTGATTTTTTTAATGCAAAGTTTGAAAAGAGCAGAATTGATGGCACCCTGTTTTAAAGCCTAAACATCACAAAACCACATAGTAATGGTACCAAAGATACATGATTAGCAACAGGTGTACTGTATTTCTTCTCTTTGAGAGAAATAGCGTCTGTAGGGAAAAGGCAAGAAGAAAAATAACTAGGAGATGGACACAAGCCAATAGGAGCATGCAGAAATCAAGTCAAATAAATAGACTTTAAATACTGATAGAAATTCACATGTGTATGTCAGAACCAGAAACATGCAATTAAGTCAGAAAAATGCTGAAAATGTTTTCTGTTTGCTTGTCCAGTGTGGTTAGAGTTATGACAACTCAAAAGCTCCCTGTGCCGCCAAGCCCTATTCTGTTTATAATCCTACTTTGCTTCTGTAGTGATTATGTTCTACCATGGCTTGTAAGAACAGACAGAAACACTATATAAGAACAAACGTGTGGTTATAAAATAGCATGTGTGTGTATTCACCCTTTCGATGGACTACTGCCCTGTCCAGGTGTTGTTCCTGTCTTGTGTCTGATGCTTGTTGGCACAGACTACAGCTGCCCCACAATCCTGCCCTGGATAAGTGGGTTAGGAAGATGGATGGATTATTATTATCATTGTTATGGTGCCTATAACAGAAAAAGATATATGAAAAGATTTTTCTTCTTTCTAGCATTGGTGTTGACACAAGATCCTCTTTCCATTTCTTCCATTCCAGGGCATATTCAGCGGCGATTGACTTTGCACATATCTTGTGTTTCTTTGGGTGCCTGTGTGGACCTTTCCCTGTGGACTGAGGTGCATTTTCCACTGGCTGCTCATTGCCACAGATTAACTGGCTATACCATTGGGAGCATGCTATTCTATTTCAATAGAGTAATTAATGGAAGATATTGAGGACAACAATGAATAATAGTAATAATATTAGGTAGGAAGGCGGCACAATGGTACTAGTGCTCTTTTCTCATAGTGAAACAGACTGGGGTTTGCATGTTCTCCCCAGATGCTCCAAGTTCTTTCAACATTCCAAGCATATGCAGGTTAGGTGAATTGGCATTGCTAAAGTGGCCTGTTTGTCTGTTCACCCTGCGATGGAGTCTAGTTTACAACAGAACAAAACATCAGTTCACATCTGTGCATCAACAATAATTGGTGATTGCCAATGACTTGCCAAGGTGAATCCAAGTGGAAGAAGACAAACATGATAGCTGGTGAGGAGAAGGCTATAAGCTGAATCAAAACTGAACAATTACTATCATAAAAACAAAAGATATAAACAAAACTGTTTACTGAGAGAGTACCATAAAATAGAGTAAGCAGAAATCAAAACAATTTTCTATATATTTACGAAATAATCAATGAATATCCATCCATCCATCCATTATCCAACCCGCTATATCCTAACTACAGGGTCACGGGGGTCTGCTGGAGCCAATCCCAGCCAACACACTGCGCAAGGCAGGAAGCAACCAATGGGCAGGGCGCCAGCCCACCGCAGGGTGCGCACACACACACCAAGCACACAGTAGGGACAATTTAGGATCGCCAATGCACCTAACCTGCATGTCTTTGGACTGTGGGAGGAAACCCACACAGACAAAAGGAGAATCAATGAATATAAAAGAAAAAAATTATATTTCCACTGTATGATTTTTTTTTAATAAAGCAACATTAATTTTTATAGATAAACAATTTTTATAGAAAAAGTATTATGCATAAGGCAAACAACTTCTCAAACCCACTAACATAGGATTACAATAAAAGAAGTAAACAAAATTCAATCAACAAATGTGAAAACATAATGTTCCCAAAAACTAGTTATACAGTGCATCCAGAAAGTTTTTCACATTGTCATTATGGGGTATTGTGTGTAGAATTCTGAGGAAAAAAAATGAATTTAATCCATTTTGGAATAAGGCTGTAACATAACAAAATGTGGAAAAAGTGATGCCCTGTGAATACTTTCCGGATGCACTGTATATCCAGTATAAATATCCTGCATAAAATGCAACACACTCAACTGCACACTTGGAGAATTTAAGTTTTTCAATTGCCAATGGATCATAACAAAAATACAAAGTGAATATCTGTGAAACGTGAACAAGTTTGAATATTAAGAAAATATAAAGTCAATATGTCCAAGAACAAACAATGGAAAAAATGAAAAATACAGAAAAATTAGAAAACAGTGTGAGCCAACTGAATAAACTGATCAGTCCCTGTTGCTTACAATGATTCTCAAAAAGAACACAACATGAAGCCTAGATAGGCATACCATGAGAAGAAACTGAACAAAATGTCACTGGATTCGTCACTTATTTAAATGATTTGTCTCAAGGAAGAACCTCTTCTTCAGGGCACAGCAAACCAATATTGAACTTAAAATATATGTGATAAGACACTAAATAAGTGAAAAAATACCATATGAGGTGAAATGTACAGCCAGTCTCTTTTTAAAATAGCTGAATCTAACAAGAATAGTTTGCTTTTTACCTTTTTAAAGCAACACTAATATGCAATTTTGTAATAATGTGTGTAATCTCAAGATGCATATCAATACACAATTACATTTTTGGCTTGAAAAATAGACATGTTCAGTAAGTTTTAAAGCCATTTCATTCATCTATGGACTTTGTGGCGGGTGGCCAGGTCCCATGCTCGGCCGGGATACCCCTTCTACATATGTTCTGGTGGAGCATCCATGGGCTCCTCAGTACCTCACCCTGGCAGACAATGGTGCCGCAGTTTCCCGCAGGGCTCCATGGGAGATGGAGTTCTCCACAGCCCTGTTGGGATCTGGGTGGCCGCCAGGGGGTGCTGCATGTATCCCAGAGCCAGCCTGGACAGCTCTACGGCCCCGCCCGGAAGTGCAATCAGGAACAAGTGATCAAGCACCTGGAGCATTTCTGGGTGGGCTATAAAAAGGACCGGCAACCACCACTCAGGGCCAGAATCGGGAGGAAGAGGACGACGTTGCCTGGGAGGACTGGTGGTGCCAGAGGAAGAGTGTTTGTTCTGTGATTTAAGTGCTTTGGGGCTGTGTAATGTCTGTGGGGTTCAGAGGGAAGACGTGTCCCACAGGTGAAGAAAAATAAAAGTCTTGTGTGTTTGTACACATGCCTCTGTGTCAATCTGTGCCGGGTCGGATGCTATACAGCGTCCAGTTTACAACTTATATAACCTTAGGCTCCATTGTAAGCTTCAAGAACTGAGAAAGCATTTTTAAAATTTATAAAAAAACCCTACACCCTTGAAAGCTGTTTTGTGTGGCAAATTAATATATACAATGATTGTGAAGAAATAACTTTGACTTGAAAAATAACTTTTTTAAATAAAAGCATTAAGGAAAATTAAGTAAGGAAGCACAAAAACTAGATAAAAAAGATTCTTAGGATGACAGTACTAAAATGTATTATGGCCCAAATCCCTAATATTGGTGTTTAATAGGTAAATTGGTCTATATTGTAATAATTTCAAGAATATGACTTTGAAAAGATTAATATATAGGAACCAACTGTTATGTTTTGGGTTTATTTTTTCCTCTGTTGCTTTGGAGAAGATAAGTACCATTAACAATAATAATTTAAGATTTTGTTAATTAAATTATGACCATCTTTTCCACTCATAAAGATCCAACTTTTTCTTTTTGATTCTACTGAAACACCAATTTATAGTCTTCTGGACTTCTTATGTATTCAGCGTGGGTAACAACTTATTAGTCTTTTCTCCATATTAGTAGTGCAAGTAGGATCATTTACTCATTTTGTCTTGAGTTGAAGAGTTTTAAATATATTTGGAAAGCTAACATTATGTCGTAACAACCTGATACAGGTAAACTTATGTATTTTTAATCAAGTTTTATCAAGTTAAGAAGTAAGATAAATTAATTCAGTTATTCTTCTGGTTTGCAGATTCTTCTAATGGATAGTGTAGGATATTATTTAATCCCTCAAAAATGTTTTCAAAGAGGTACATTTGAAATCTCTAAAGTTTATTTCAATAATTAAATCAACTGGTGGAGACAGGCATTTAGCAAACGCATCATGAGTCAGCAGAAATCAAGCAATTAATATGATTGTATTGAAAGCATTTCATTTCACTTTGAATACTGTCAGAATTTGACTATAACTATACACCAAATTAAAGTTTAACATTAATTAACTTTTTTTAGGAATATTCTCGGGTGGTTTCTGCAGTTTTTGCTTGCTGCCCCTGTTTGACTGGTGCTTTAGCTCTCCAACCTGATTTCTGCACTGACATTCAAGCATGGCTAACACTTTACACAAAAGGTGTCACTTCAATAGAAAATAGTCTCATTCATCATCTTACCAACACCTACAAGTATGGGTGCTCCTAGAACACAGTGAAATGCTTGGAATGTTTTTTTTAAATGACTGATTGAGGGTTAGACATTGTTATGAGTTTGAGATGTTTTGTTTCATTTTCTTGTAAACTTTTAGATTTACTGGAAACCATAACCTACAAAGCTATAAGTAATAAGCATTATATTTAAGTTTCATTTTCATTTTTTTCACGTGCACCTTAGTTCTTTGTTACGTATGTTCTTTTAGTTCAAAACTAATACCAATCTATCTCAATACTACGACATGGAGCTCATCGCAACAGCACTGGATATACAGTAGTAACCAAACCAGGAGGGGGACATCAACTCTTTGCATGTTTTTCACATCTCATACACCTACATAGTTAATATAACATTGGAATTGAATCTACTTTCCTTATTTTGAGATGTGGGAAGAAAATCACTCACCCTGAAAAAACCTACAAAGACACACAAAGACTTTAGCCTAAAACTAATGGGTTCATAGTTTAAACTCAGCCTTGTGGAGATGTGAGGCAACATTACTCAACACTTCACCAGCTTTTAGTCCTTCAATTAACACATTACTGTACAATAATAACAATACAAATCTGTTCATTGTTGAGCCCACCTAATCCTAGCCAGCGTAGACAACTAGGCCAGAATCAGAACCATGTTCATGAGGCTCCATCAATTGTAAAATTTAAATCAAGGCTTAAAGGCAGGCCTCATTACTTCTGGCACTCCAGAGCATTTCTTCCACCTGTAAACCCTTGGTGGTGCCCTTGAATAGTCCCCAAAACTAAAATGACATTAATATCAAAAAGAAAGGAAGGCAATTTTTCCAAAACAGTGAGTTTAATGGTATTAAGGAATGGAAGGTGATAAAAACAGAGCAAAAAAGAAACCATCCTAAACACAAAGCTAGTTTGTTTAGTTCCAAGTAGTGCCTCCTGTTACTTGCACCTTCCAACCGTCTCTGTTCTCTAGCATCTTCTCCACCTCCTTCCAGTTGAATGCTTGCCACCAACTTTCCTTCCAGCTCTACACTTGTCTATGGAGTACTCAGGTAAGGAAAGCTCCAGCCAGTCAGAGCAAGCTTTGGAACCCCTGGAGCTCTCTCTGGTAAAAACAGATGTCCCTGCTGTCCTGAGCCCCAGCTCCTCATTAAAGGGCCAGTCAAAGCTCCCATGGAACATGGAGTCTTGTGTAGTATAATGTGTCCCCCTACTGCCACCTGTGTCTCTTCTCCATTACCCAGGTTTCACCAATGTCAGTCAGTCAGTCACCAATGTCATTATATTAAATAACTGTTACTGGAGTGAGTAATTCTGGAACTCCTTCCCCAGTTAAGAGGCATAATGCTCCCTATGGATGGCTCACTACTACATTGCATTTTCCCCTGTGACTGCATACTGCTTCACACACCATTAATTTTCTTTTTTTCTTTAATTGTCTTTTTTAAGGCTTCTTGACATCTTTATTTCCACAGAGTAAAAATGTCTTTGTAAGATTACGTTTTTCTAAGATGTTTGTTTTATTTTGGGAGATATTCTGGCACACAAGTTGTCAAGTCTCTGTCTGTGTGGATTATGCATGTTGACTTTTTCCCCAGGTGCTCCAATTTTAATCTGACTTGCCAAAGGTAGAAACTGTATGTGCATGAATTTGTGTCATGATGGACTGGCCTGCTGTCTAGGGTTGTTTCCTATGTTTTAAATGATGCTACTGGAATTGTCTCCTCTTTCTGAGTCTCTAAAATGGATTATGATGATTTGATGATAGGATTAGTCGGGTGTCTTTTCAAATTGAACTTACGTATTTTTATATTACACACTAATCTACTAGCGTTGTATAGTTCCTTGTACTGGAGCATATTGTGAATCAATCAATAAGTAATTTACAGTAAGGAAGGTGACAGAAGACTGTAATTCATTCAGCACTGCCAGGGCATCCCTGCATTGTTTCATTCTTGCTCTGAAGTATCTCACTTTCTTTATAACAATTTTCAAAGTGCTTTCAAGGGAATTGCAATTGTTTTTGCAGCTCATGCAGATTTCATTGACTGTTACTTTGTACCAAAACAAACTATGGGACTTTCTAAGATTTATCATGAATTCATGGGAAACTCCGATCTGTACAAGGGTGGTATCCAATGAACTAATAAGGCAAATGCAGTGCATAAAAAGGTGTCTCAATGCAAGACACATGAATACCTATAGAATATAGCTTATCTGAGACCAATTTTTATTTTGTGTAATAAAGTCAAAAATAAAGCAGTATGTCAAATTGAGAAATAATCAATATGTTGAATAAACCCACACAGCAGCTCCCAACCACCATGCCTACTCTGTCTTAAGTCCCTTTTTCCATGCCATACCACCAGGACTTGAACCAATGCAAACGGACCACACCGCTACACTCAAAAGTAGACTTCATGAGTGCCTTCATTTTGTATATTTTTTGATAGAACACTGCTTGGCACATGTCACATGATCCATATTGTGTGTTCAATAGAGCCCACACTTTATTATAATAAAGGAATTACTTTGTAAGGAATCTGTGCTCAAGAAATAAATTAATCTAGGTTCAGATTATGATTATACGTTTACTTAGCTCTTTGACTTGATGTTTAGCATAGCCCTTTCAGTGTTTCAGTGGTCCAGCAGCACCTTTGGGTGGGTGTCCTACTTGGAAAATGTCACTTTCTTAGTCACATTACCAATTCCATTATATTTTGGTGTTTATGTGAACTCATACATGTATTTGTAAGGTTATGATGATTACTGATAGCACTATTACTAGCACTATTTTGAAAAAAAAGAAAATTGAGCTCTAACAATTATTTATAAGAACAAAAAAAAAAACCAAGTAAATAAAATTATCAAAAATACAAATAAAAAAGTAATTAAAAAAAGTTTCTATAAATAAGTAACAATGAAACATATATATAAATATGATCCTTATAGGTGAACAAATACAATATACAATATCTGAACTCATTCTTACTTTGTAGTGCACCAATGGCCATTCTGTTGTATATTACAGCACACTGGCACCTTTCTATTTTTTGGGAAACGCTAACTTGTAACTGCAAATTATCACATAGAAAAAATATTTGATTGCTGCTGTTTACCCAGAGTAGAAATCAAAACTGAAATTGCTGAATCTTAGTCTTAATTTTATCTGGCATGAAATGCTTTAAAAATGTAGCTAAGATGACCCACAAATACTGAGTAAGAGAGCTGAATGCAGCTGCATATTCAAAACATATTCATTCTTTAGAAGTGAGCATTGCAAATTCACCATTTACTTTTTTTGAAACTGTGTAAAAGATAAGGCAGCACACAGATAAAGACTTAGGGGTACCAGGTAGTGATTCCTGTATAATGTGGACACATGCAAAAATAAATAATCAAAGAAGAGATGTCTTTTCAGACACTAGTCCATTAATGAGTCGTTCTGATGCAGTCATTAGTCCAGGAGGTGAAGTCCAGGAGGTGAAGGGGATTCTTGTGGATGTGGGAGCGTCTTTAAGGATCACTAAGTCTTAGAGCCTCTGGTCTGTGGGAAAAAGTGATGAAGAATTGAATGACAGCACCATCTCATGTCAAGGAGAGGAATTGCAATCAGTGCACAAGCTCTGAGAATGCCTCTATTCATGCATGTGTGAGAACTGTTATTTTGAAGGAACCAATACATAACCAAAAGCTTAGGTGAAGTAAACAAAGCTACTAATTTAACAGAATACTGTAGTATTGAGTCACATTATCTTTTTAATTTCTTGTTGCGAACAAGATGCACAATAAATACATATCCAATGGTTTAAAGGGCGTCAAAGAGCACTGTTAAGATGAAACAATGAAACAAAATTGCAGCAGGACTTGCAGTACACTGTTCATAAAACCACATACCATAACAAAGTTTCATTTATGTCTCTTTCTAAAAATGAAGTTATGGTGTAATTTAAATGCTTGCAAGGAGTCTATTTAAAGTAAAAAAAAATGATGACATCTAATACTGTCAATTTCTATGGCATGAATTTCAAAAAGTATTAAGCGGTACGTGAGAAATGACAATGGATTTCCATCATTTATTTAAATTTGAGGCAGCAGCAGTGGCAGACACCGATAAATTGTCTGTCTACAGGAAACACTGCCTTTGCACTTTGGTGATCAGTCCCTTATGGTTAATTTACTGAATTTACATCAACTTGACAATTCTTCATAGTCCCAATGTGATTGGGTGATTTCAGTCACTCTTTAAAAAAATGTCTGAGTGGACTAACATTTTAGTTTATGTCAATCACGGCACTCTCTATTTGCTTTCCCTCCAATTTTGGTGCCAATTCATCCATCCATTTTCTGTACATGCTTTTTTCCTGAGTAGGATCATGGGGAACCTGAAGCCTATCTCAATATAAATAGGGTGCAAAACAGGCAGGAAAGACCCCTGGCCAGGGAGCCAGTCCATCACAGGGTGAACACACAGTCATACACACGACACTAGGTCCAATTTAGCATTGCTAATCCACCTATGGGCTCTGGGGAGTGACCAATACACACAGAGGAAACCCATGTGGACATGGGGAGAACATGCAAATTCCAGGCAAGGAGAAACTGGGACAAAAAACTCCGGCCTCCTTATTGCGAGGCAGCAGCTGTACCACTGTACCTCCAAATTCTGGTGTTAAACTGCTTAAATGTACTTGCTATATCAGACTTGATGAAACAGTAAACTTAATAGCATAAAATCAGAACGGTATCAAGGCCCCAAACCTTAGGAAGGCCTCAACACTCAGATCATGTGTGAAGACTAATTGTTTTAGTATACTGTAGCCATGTTACAACTGCCATTGAGTCTATACACCTTGCTTTTTAATAAATGCAGCGGTTCTTTTGAGTGACTTTCCAAATATGTTTTTTTTCTCGGTACCCTGTGGTGGTACTAGGTGCAAGATTGGTTGTGTTTTGCCTTCACTATGATACATTGCTAAGGGCCAGTAGAAGGGCTGAACATTCTAGTGGCTTATGCATCATCAATAGTAAAATTGCTAGGAAAATAAGCCATTACCAACAGGGTGTGCTATGCCTCACTACAGAAAAGGGAGCCCATGAGATTGAAACTCCTGTGGCACCATTACAAAGATTTTTTCCTGAAAGTAGTTTCTGCCTGTGAATTAAAAATCAAAAATCACTTCCAGTGAATATACAGGGACATTTGCCAGGTGAATCAGAGTTGGCAGGTGTATGAACAGCAAGAAGAAGAAATATAATAAAGACAAAGAGGGTAAGGAGTGAGTAACCTTATGCTCAAGTGGTTTGGACACCCATCGTTCAAGTTGGGCTGTAACCTTGTATTGAAGTCCTGAGGTTTGTTTTTAGTTTCAGTTATTGTCCTTTTCTGAATGAGAGAAAATGAGAGCAGAAGCTTCACCTAACTAAAATTAATTTCTGACATGCTTGCTCTAGGTCGACATTTTCATTATGTAAATTTCAAGATGTTTGTCACTGATACTTACAAAATGCATTGTATTTTTCATTCACATGCTAATGACACTATAACCTAATGATGTAAATTTAAATAGGAAATAAAAGACTAATAGCAGACATACTCATCCTATTGGAGCATATTGACTATCAGAATGAAGGGTGTAGCTGAAGGCATCAATCAATCAGTCAAATTTGAGTCCCCGTGGTCTATGATATTTGCTGATGACATTGTGATCTGTTGCGATAGTAGGGAGCAGGCTGAGGAGACCCTGGAGAGGTGGAGATATGCTCTAGAGAGGAGAGGAATGAAGGTCAGTAGGAACAAGACAGAATACATGTGTGTAAATGAGAGAGAGGTCAGTGGAATGGTGAGGATGCAGGGAGTAGAGTTGGAGAAGGTGGATGAGTTTAAATACTTGGGATCAACAGTACAGAATAACGGGGATTGTGGAAGAGAGGTGAAGAAGAGAGTGCAGGCAGGGTGGAATAGGTGGAAAAGAGTGTAAGGAGTAATTTGTGACAGACGGTTATCATCAAGAGTGAAAGGTCTACAGGACAGTAGTGAGACCAGCTATGTTATATGGGTTGGAGATGGTGGCACTGACCAGAAAGCAGGAGACAGAGCTGGAGGTTGAAGAGTTAAAGATGTTAAGATTTGCATTGGGTGTGACGAGAATGGATAGGATTAGCAATGAGTACATTAGAGGGTCAGCTCAAGTTGGACGGTTGGGAGACAAAGTCAGAGAGGCGAGATTGCATTGGTTTGGACCTGTGCAGAGGAGAGATGCTCAGTATATTGGGAGAAGGATGCTAAGGATAGAGCTGCCAGGTAAGAGGAAAAGAGGAAGGCCTAAGAGAAGATTTATGGATGTGGTGAGCGAGGACATGCAGGAGATGGGTGTAACAGAACAAGATGCAGAGGACAGAAAGATATGGAAGAAGATGATCCGCTGTGGCAACCCCTAACGGGAGCAGCTGAAAGAAGGCGAAGAAGATTGTCACAAAGCAGCTTTACAGATTTCTGTGTCTTAAACCCTCAGGAAAAAGCACTAACACATCAGTGACAAGGAAAGTAGCAGAAACCTAAAATGAGTACCTGAGGTACTTCCAAGTGAGTTTCCAGTACTCCTCAATGACCCTGACTACATTTGAAAATGTTATGTTTTGTAAACGACATGAAAACTTTGACATTCTTAGCAGACAGCTGCATGAATAATTGCCTGTCTGTTATGTTACTATACGCTTGTCAATCACAATTTTGTTTCCTGAACAATTTTTGGTCTAACATAAAAATTTTGACCTACTGACCACATAAATCACCTTTAAAACTTCTTATCATGTACTGTTGCTTTGCAGTCACCTGTTTTTGTGATTTTGTGTCATATAAGTATGCATATACAGTACAATTATAATTGGAACGTCAGTGGTGATCTAACACTGATACTAGGAATGCAGTTCAGATATACTAAGTATGTTGTTTCATTTGCAAATGGCACAGCCATGCTAAAGAGTATCCTTACATTTAAAAGAACTGCCTGCTCAATAAGCATTTGGTTCAAGGGATTAAAAAGGTGGCACATAAACCACTTGTCAACCCAACAAAGACATTTTTACCTTTTCTGTATAAAACTTGATGTAAAAATTATGAGAAAGAGAAGAATAAGGAAGGTGAAGGATTTATCACAAATAACTAATGCCAAAATTAAGGGAAGCATTTTTATTGCTACTCAAATCAGACACATAATCAGTGACAAAGAGTTTAAAGATCTGTGTGTGGGGCCAGAGGAAATCACCTGGAGGGCATTCCAGGATATTGTTGAGAATTTTCTTGGTAACTACAGAACGCCAAACTACATACAGCTGCTTGACAATATGCTTTAAGCATACAAAACCATGCAGTACATCCCTGCGATGGCCGGTGCAATTTTCTATACTGTTTCTGGTACCTTCACTTCAAGAGAGGTCCACCGAATCAACCAGCTAATTAAAACAATGATGCCATCCTCTCTCCGACACTAACAATGAGGACTTTCAGCCAATTAATTCTTCACAAGAAGTGTGTCAAGGAACATTACTGGGGCTCCTTAATACGAAGAGCAATACACATAATGCATAATGTATTATGCTTCACTGTGACTGCCATAATAGAAGTTTCCTTTCTTTTTAATTGTCTTCTTGTTTAGTCATTCTGACCATATTGCGTGTATATAATGTAGCCATGGACATTGTCCACTGTTGAAATATACTATATAAGATGAAATGTGCTAAATTGGACTTAGTTCTGAACCAATGTTAATATACAAATTGTATCATTTCTTCAACAAGATGTTAAGTTGTCTGCAAGAATTGTTCTAGTCCTTTGTGCTTTATGGCAATGTAGAGGAGCTCCACAAAGTACTTAGATGTTGACAGAGATTTGAATAACGTAACAAGGTAATTTTCTATGACAGTCTGAATTGAGTCTCCTACATGGTTTTTGTTCCTTATCTTGGGATGAGTGCTGGCATGCCAGAAATAAACTGTTAAACTTTTTAAAGTACAGATTATGTACTAATATTAAAACTACAATGACATACACATGTCAATTCATGTTTTAAACATTATTTCCACTCATATGGTTTCAAGATACCAGAGGATAACATCAGGGCCAATATCAGGTGCAAGGAATGAACCAGCCTTCAACAGAGCACTAGCCCATGTCAAAGCAGGGAGGCAGCAGCTCTAACCCTGGGCCACCCTCATCAAAATCCACAAAAAGAGAGGAGAGAGTTGTAATTTAGCATTGGAATATTGCTTTTTTATGAAATGAGGGCCAGCGAATAAACTGAATTTTGAATAGCTGGTGTGCCAACGCCTACGAGGTCCATCCGGTGAGGTAAATGTAGTGTGGAAACTCCAAGGGACAAAAAAATCCATAACTGATATCTGCAAAAAGAACATTTCACATCATTTTGCTTAGTACAACAGTCTGCTCTTAGTGTAAATCTTAATATTAGACTAACCAAAACCTAAAGTGCTAACATAGCTAGCGGAATGAGAAATGGCTTTTCAGTTAGTGCTACTCACTCAATGCTTTGCATCTTTCATTCTTTTTATTTCTCACTAGCCTATTGCATCCGGATGGGTGGCAAGACTTCTGCTGCAGACGGCTTGAGTAAATAGTAGAAGTATTTGGCGAGGGCCTCTCGCCCAGCTCTCCAATTCTCAGCTCTCTGTCATAGCACCTGTATTTGCTCATCTCCTGCTGGCAGTTGAAACATTTTTGATAGATGATTCCGTTTTAAGAAGTCTTCTTTGCTTTCACTTATCATACAGTATATTTATTATTCACATTATTATTAGACTTACATTATGTTAAAATGTGTGATAATGCTGTTGTATAAATATTGTATGCAAAATTCTACATTGCAGCATCCTAAAGTATAAATTGAAGAATTCATAAGTGCGGATTTTATGAAAATAATGTGAAAATAGGTAGCATGACCATGCCAAGATCTTCTGATACAACTCAATGTGGGAGTCCCAGTTAGAGCAGGGGGTCTCCAACCCCTTTCTAAGTATCTCGCCAAAGGGTTAATGAATCCTACATAAATTTGAAAACTTGATTAGTCAAATTAGGGGTGGGTGATCTTTCCAAAAAATCATATTACGATTCTTTTAACGCAAAATCACAATCCACAATCTGAATTGCAAGCTGTCATTTCAGTGTGGCATACACTTAAGAGAATATCCAGACTCAAACTCATCAAGACCTAAGTAACACTTTATTTTAAATATCAGACAAAGTTGAATTCAATTGTTCTCTCGTTTGCCAGCTAACCGGAGTTAAGGAACACACCCCGAAGCTGGCGAGTGAGTGAGGAAGGCCCCTCCCTTCGGCCTGCTGCATGTTTCTCGGATTCGCGCAAATAAATTGGTACCGCAAGAAAACTATGATACATGGAGAAATGAAAGAAGTCGCAAAATCAACCTGAATGTTCAAGCAAATAATAGAAAAAAACCTGATCTAAATCCGTTAAGTAGTTCTTTTGTTTAAAGCAGACAGACATACAGACAGACAGACATTGGATTTTATATATTATATATTAGTAAATTTTAAAATAATGTGCAGTTAAAGTCTCAACAGCATTCTCATCATTTCTGGAGCTTAGTAGAGCCACATAACTATAAGAATCTTCACCAAGCAGCTCTGAAAATATCTGCTTTGTTTGGGTCTACATACCTCTGTGAGTTTGCCTTTTCTTACTTGAATGTCATGAAATCAAAGTTCAGAACAAGACTGACAGATGAACATTTAAATGACTCCATAAGAGTGAACTTCAGTGGCTACACTCCACTATACACCTCTCTTGTTGACTCCATGCAGTGCCAGTCATCTCACTAACTAAAAAACACATCACACATGCAACTGGACATGTGAATACTCTTGTGAAGTGAAACAGTGACATGTAACAAAATGACAAATGAATAAGTCATATCTGTGCAATTGTAATTGCATTGTTTTGTTTTGACAGCATCCATGTTTTAATTCAATAGTGTGGGACTACACTACAAAACACATATACAGACATGAAAAATGCACTTGCAGGTAAACTAAATACAGTATTTTTTGTGATGTTTTAATGCAAAATGTGAGTTGTGGACACCAACATTTTGTAAATGTTCAGACAAAACAAGCTTATTCAGTTTGTTTGGGTTGAAACAAGCTATGAGAATAAACATTAGAAAACATGAGTAGCTCTTGGCCATTTTCATTTTGTAAAAGTAGCTCTCAGAGGGAAAAAAGGTTGGAGACAAATGATGCTAGAGGTTTGCACAATCCAGAAATATATATCAAGTGACAAAACAGTTTATTCAAAATTTTGTAGCAAGTGTGCAATGTAAGATGAAGTGAAATAAAAAACAGAGATACAAAAAAATCTTTGATGATGCCCATCCAGGTTTCATTTCTGCCTTTTACCCAGTGCAAATAGGCTCAGGCATTTCATGAAGCAAACCCAGAGGTGACTGCCATCCTGACAACTGTCAGTCTGAGTATAGTGGAACCCTTTCTGCATGTCTATGTGTGTCTCTCCCTGTGTGCTCTGACTTTCCTTCTTTGTCCAAAAAATTACATATTTGGTTAATCAGCCATTCTAAATTGGTTTAATATGAGTAAGTGAATGGATTTGAGGATGGATTAGCATCTTGTCATGATCACAATGACACTGGAATGGGCTAATGATCCCCATGACACTGAATTGATATACAAAGAAAAGCTAACCTAACCTAACCTAAAATAACATAACATAGCATCCATTTCAGAGTAATAGATGGCCTGAGTCTATCCCAGCAGAAGCAAAATCAAGCCACAAACCAGTCTTGGATGGGGTTCTGTCATTACAGGGTCTTGTTTTTGCCTTCTTTATCAGCTTGAATAGCTTACTCATTTTTTAATCTCTCAGCACCCAATGCTTTCTTACTCCCTTTTCCATTTCCTTTAAAGCCTTGTCCTTCTCTTCCTTAAAATAATAATAATAAATCTTTACATTTATATAGCGCTTTTTTCACTACTCAAAGTGCTTTAACACAATGAGTGGGGAGCCACTTCAACCCCCACTAATGTGCAGCATCCACCTGGATGATGTGACAGCAGGCATTTTGCGCCAGTATGCTTACCACACATTAGCTGTTAGGAGGTGAAGGGGTGAGAAGGAGTTAGCCAATTAGAGGCAGGGAATGATTAAACGGGTAGAATGATCAGATCAGATTGTGATACACACTACTCTTTACAAAAGATACCCAGGGATCTTTACTGATGACAGAGAGTCAGGTCCTCAGTTTTATGTCTCACCTGAAGGATAGCACCATTTTACAGTGTCCCCTTCACTGCACTGGGATATTAGGACCAACATTCGGACAATAAGGTAGGCGCCCGCTGCTCGTCTCGCCAACACCTCTTTCAGCAGCAAGCCAAGCTTTTTCCTTCTGGCCAGTAAGGCCCTGACATACACACTTCTTCACACTAGACATCTTAATTATATAATGTCAAGCATCAAGTCCCTCTTGGGGTATACTGTTGTCCAGTATAAGTCCATGGCGGATCGTTGACAAGAGCACTTAGTGGTCCTTGGAAAAGCTCTACTTACTGAGCCCCTTTGTACTCCCAGAGGCAGTGCCCACATAGAGTTTTAGGTTGTCTGTTAGACAGCAGGATCTCACACATCCCATGGGAGACATTTTTACTGTCCCCTGCAATGCACCACTTCACCAAGTCCTCTTTTACACACTGGACTATGAATGTCATGATCTCCAGGTATTTAAAGTTATTTTAGATTTGTTTCCTTATTTAGAATGACAAAATGTAATTTATTTTTATGTTTCACTTCTGTGAAGTCGGGCAGCACGGTGGCGCAGTGGTAGTGCTGCTGCCTCGCAGTAAGGAGACCTAGGTTTGCTTCCCACGTCCTCCCTGCGTGGAGTTTGCATGTTCTCCCAGTGTCTGCGTGGGTTTCCTCCCACAGTCCAAAGACATGCAGGTTAGGTGCACTGGCGATCCTAAATTGTCCCTAGTGTGTGTTTGGTGTGCATGCCCTGTGGTGGGCCGGCAACCTGCTTAGGGTTTGTTCCTGCTTTGCTCCCTGTGCTGGCTGGGATTGGCTCCAGCAGACCCTCGTGACCCTGTGTTAGGATAGAGCGGGTTGGACAATGACTGACTTCTGTCAAGTCCAAGATGACCTTTATGCAAAGTTGTGTATGAAGTTGTTGACACAATATTAGATAAGAGGAAGGGGGCTGCAGATAAAGCCAATCTGAATTTTACCTAAAAGTAAAATAAAAACTCAAGAAGGAATAAAGCATTTTGTTAAGAATCCAAGGCTTTCATTTAAAGAATGTTGTCAACTATACCATTCTAGATTTGCCTCAGTACAAAAGCTACATGTCTACCACTCAGAAAATAAATTAAGAAAAATCAAGACATTCTTTTCTTTATGGAGGCGCATTCTTGTTGGTCACTGGAAGGACTCACCATCCCTTGGTGGATGCTGTCTACCACCAGTACTATAAAAATATTTGCCCAGTATCTAAGGCCCCTTCAACTACTGTACCTAAGATCATGTTGATGTCACTTCTGCTTTTATCAGCCCTTTCTAGCTGGTAGCTGCTTAAAATCATTTGCAAAATGTAATTTCAGATATTATCACAATGTAAAACATATGATGTTTCAACATACAACATAAGAATAGTGAAGGGGCTCTAAAAGCAAGCTTTAGTTTACAGCAGTAAAGAGGAAACTGTAGCCCCTTTCTGAATTAAGATATGATTATGACTATCCCACCACAATCCTGCAGGACAAGTGATTATCATACCTGTAGTGTTGCCTTCTCATTTTTGGACAGTTTGCACTGTATGAACATTCTCTATATCTGGAAGTTTGATAATGTTAATGAATTTGATCCTCTCACTAGGCCTGTGTTTCTATAATAGTGATTGCAATAAAATGTATAACCATAAGAGGTACAAAATGTTATGTTTTTAGTAACTATTTGTGATCATTTGGAACATTGAGAGTGTAGTGACTCAGATGCAAAACCACAAATCAGAAAATTTCAATAAGTTTTGAAAACTTTCAATCAGCTAACTGTTGTGTATTAACCAATCATAACTAAGATAACCACCTACTTACCAGGCATTTGGTTCCATTAAATTACAAAAAAATAATCAGTGGTGGCAGATGCTTTTGTATTAAAATGAAAAAATGAAGTGGATATCTATACTAATAAAAGGCAAAGCCCTCACTGACTGACTGACTGACTGACTGACTGACTCACTCACTCACTGTCTGGCTGAGTCACTCATCACTAATTCTCCAACTTCCCTTGTAGGTAGAAGGCTGAAATTTGGCAGGCTCATTTCTTACAGCTTACTTACAAAAGTTAGGCAGGTTTCATTTCGAAATTCTACGCGTAATGGTCATAACTGCAACCTACTTATGTACATACTGTATATACCGGCCATAGCCTGCAGCTCGGTCACCGTGTGAGGTGGAGTTACGTCCCTCATCGTCACGCCTCCCGCGTAATTGAGTGCCTGCCCATATAAGGCCGTCCATCAGCGGCAATCCAATAGAAACACTCTGCCGCTAAATATTCGTGGGTAAAGGGCTGTGCTTATGCAGACGAAGGTGAGATGGTCAGGGTGGTGTTTGGCACAAACTCAGCTAAACTGCAAGAGAAACTTTTTAGTGCCGGGTCTTAGCTAACATTAAATTAAAGCCGTGGACATCGCATGAGATAGCACTAGCACAGCTGAGAACCTTCGATGCATGTACACTGAGTGGCTCACGTGAACTGACTGTGAACGCAGTACGCAGAGAACAAGGAAGAGCTCCAAAGAGCGCTGAACAAAAACCGCATTACACAATTGAGAAGACAGCAAAAGAATATGAAGCGAGTGACGCATACAAGCATATTCATAAGTGCAGCTACTGCGGAAACAAAGCACACGGTGGAAAAAGTTAATATCCAGCTAAAGGAAGACAGTGTAAAAAAACCCATGCATGCAGTGTGTCACATCTCAGATAAAGAGGAAGACAAGCTGTTTATTGATGCAATAAGAAAAGAATCGTTGAATGAAACCTGTTATCTTTACAATGGTTGACAAAGACGGAATGTAACTTGAACACAACACATCCTCCAAATACGAACCTGATTGAAAGAAATAATGATAATCAAATCCTTGATGACAGCAACAGTCACAAAACAATTACATTGACAATCATGTTACGTTATTTTTAAAATGTTCCCTTTTCTTTTTCATAACTTCTTTAACACACTACTTCTCAGCTGCGAAGCGCGGGTATTTTGCTATATATATATATACCCCGATCTACATACTATCAAATAAACGAACCACACGCCGTTGCACACCGCGAGAGGCTTTGCCTCTACTGCTGACGTCTGAGGTTCGATTCCTGAGAGGGTGCCATGAATGTGTATGCCTAATGAGCCCAGAATTAGGGCGAAACACGTGTTGTGTACTCTTTTCATTATTTGACAGTAAAACTATTTCAATATATATATATATACACACACACACATACATGTATATCAGCGCTTCTCGATTCATTTTACCCTCGCACCCCCTGTGATGGACGAGGCCGATTTCGCACCCCCTTGGTTTGAGAAGAAGTATGAAAAAATGTGAGGTTAACGCAGAAAAACAGATCATCAATTGAAGCTTTATGAATAATGGATACTTTATTCGCCATCAATAATTGTTTTGGTAAAGACATACTCAGTGTAATCCTCCTTCCATTTTCTAATTTTTTCACAACTAGCCATGATTAAATGAACGGTAAAAAAGTAAGAGCGAAGCGACGGTGACTTATTGAGGCAGGCAGGCGAGAGCACAATAGCACGCGGGCTCGATGTAGTGCACGTCAAGTCGATCTAAAATGTGCGATCAGATTCGAAAAAATATATCTTTTCAATTTCTATTTGGATATAAGTAGGTTCTATTTAGTCGACAGAAATATCTTTGGTAGGAATGTAAGTTGAATTTAGTCTTTAAATTTCTTTGGTGAAGAAAAATTTATGCAATGATGACTAAATTTAACTTACATTCCTACCAAAGATATTTCTGTTGACTAAATAAAAATTACTTATATTTAAAATTTAAATAGAACTTGAACAGATACGATAGTTCATAATACCCACGCAGCACTAAGTGCACGTAAGAGCAGGAGTCATCCGTTTTAACAAGCAGCGTATTGCACTGATATGAAATACCCTGCCCATTTAATTATTTAGGAATGGATAGATAAATTAAGATTTTGTACAAATAATGTTTTTCATTTTTCTTCCTCGATGGATTTATGTATATATATATATATGTATGTGTGTATGTATATATATATATATATATATATATGTGTGTGTATGTATGTATGTGTGTATATATATATTGTGGAGGATGGCCGGCCGTTTATCCCGGCCAATACCCCCAAGCCGCGAGGTGGAGCCCTCCTTGCAGCATGGAGGTCCCCAGAAGACCAGCAGGGCATCATGGACAATGTGGTTTTTATGCACAGCCCTGCTGGATGCCATGGGGGCCACAAGAGGGAGCTGCAGGGAGGACCGAGGACTTCTTCGTGCCCTATGACCCAGAAATTCGTCATAGGAAGAGCAACGGGCTTCCGGGTTGAAGAGAAGAGCTTTTACCTGACCCGGAAGTGATTGAGAATTACATGGACTGGGGATTGGGAACACTTCCGGGTCAGGAGATATAAAAGGACTGTGGGAGCTGGAGGATTGTTTATTGTGTATTATTGTGATTTATACAGTTTATTACAATACAGTTTATTTTTGTATAGCCCAAAATCACACAGGAAGTGCCGCAATGGGCTTTAACAGGCCCTGCCTCTTGACAGCCCCCCAGCCTTGACTCTCTGAGAAGACAAGGAAAAACTCCCAAAAAAACCTTGTAGGGAAAAATGGAAGAAACCTCGGGAAAGGCAGTTCAAAGAGAGACCCCTTTCCAGGTAAGTTGGGCGTGCAGTGGGTGTCAAAAGAAGGGGTTCAATACAAGTATACAGAACAGAACAAATCCTTAATACAGCATAATAATAAAAATTTTAGAAGTACAGAGCAGAATTTAACAGTAGATGATATCACATAATAAGATTTGGATATTTTTAGAGTGCTGGAGACCTCATCCGTCAAGCTGCCTCCCCATTTGGCCATTCCACGGCTGAAACGTTGCTCGGCCAGCCAATCCGATGAAAGGACCCCTCTTTCCCATGATTCCTGTGATCCTCCATCAGGGATGACTTTACCTTAGGCAGGCAAACAACTTGGCAGGTGGGCCGTGGCACCAATTGCCACATTTGTTATTATTATAAGTTTGATTGTGTAGAATGCCATTGTAATGTTCTGGTTTTGACAATAAGACATAAAAAAGAATAGAGTTAATATACAATGCAGGAAAAGTTTTAAACAACCATTGGTCCTGTGTTATGTAATGTCTAAAAAATAGTAAGCACAATATAATATGGGGCAGCACGGTGGCTCTGTGGTAACTTCCCGAGTCCTCCCTACGTGGAGTTTGCATGTTCTCCCCGTGTCTGTGTGGGTTTCCTCTGGGTGCTCCAGTTTCCTCCCACAGTCCAAAGACATGCACGTTTGGTGCATTGGCGGTCCTAAATTGTCCCTAGTGTGTGTGTGTGTGCCCTGTGGTTGTTCCTGCCTCCAACAGACCCCATGACCCTGAGAAATTAGCAGGTTGGATAATGACTGACTGACTGACTGACTGACTGACTGACAATATAATATACCATTGTTCCATCTGCCTAGTAAAAGGGGTCACGTTGGTAAGCACTCCTGTCTCACAGCTCCAAGGGTTTGGGTTGGGTTGGGTTTGAAATCTGTCTTGCTGCTGTCTGTGTGAATTTTGCCTGTTCTCTGTGAGTCTGTATGGGTATTTCTCTGGGTACACAGGTTTTGTCCCATGTACCAAAGACATGTGTGTGAACCTATCAATGACTCTGAATTGCCTCTGATTGTGTTAAATCCTGCTTAGCACCCAAGACAGGTTGTGGTCCTTGTAATGCTAAACTGGGGCATAAGAAAAGCCCTGAGGGAAAAGATGGGGAATTCCAGATGCCTCAAAGCATGCTCTTCTCTGTTTTCAGGAGAGAAGGACATTCCCCAGGATGTCACCAGATGTGCAAAGGAGTCTGACACACTCCACAAGGTCAGATGCTAGAGCGTCACCATTTCTGGTCATGTGTCACTGGGGCTCTATAAAGAAGGGATGAGGCCAGAGAAGGGTTGCAATGAAAGAACTCAGCAACTGGAGCACTAAAAGGCACCTAGATAGATAGATAGATAGATAGATAGATAGATAGATAGATAGATAG
>JANRMT010062854.1:42061222-42089315 GCA_026402145.1 Polypterus bichir lapradei
TAGATAGATAGATAGATAGATAGATAGATAGATAGATAGATAGATAGATAGATAGATAGATAGATAGATAGATTTTATTTGTCCCAAGCAGGGAATAGATATATTGCATAAGAGGGTATGGCTGAAATGACTACATTTATGTTTTAAAAAACATGCTGAGATCCCATCTACAGTATTGTTAAAAGAACTATATTGGAAACTTGTATACAAACATGATGACAGCTCTCTTAAATGCTCACATTCTGCTTGTAATAATATGTGTTGGACACTTACAATTAATTATTAAACAAACCCAATAACCTGGGCATGAAAATATTCCTGAAACAGTTTATGTGTTGGTATTCTGGAAGGTCCCCACTCCCACAGTTTTTGCTATAGTCATTGGAAATGAGATCAATCAAAAATTCACACATAATGATTACACAATTAAAGCATTTTATGTAACATTTACTAAGTGACCAGGGCTACAAAGATGATTTGCATTAAACTAAATCTAAAATATTTATTAATTAGGTGCAAAAAGATGGTCCAAAGGTGAGATAATATAGAACTTGACAGATGAAGCTGAAAATTTGATATATTAACACACTGAATACCACAATGTCAAACACAAAAAATCAGCCTGGGGGCTATGTAACAGTTCAGACATAGAAGATGGCCTTCTTGACAACAGTGGCCATTCCGAGGAGGTAATTTTAGCAGAGCACAGATGCAGCTGTAAACCCTCCTGAATTTGTTTAACTCTGCATTGCTCAGAATAGTAGGAGGCAGGGAAACAGCCAAGCAACAGGTTTGTGACTGAACAGGTTGCATTTCCCATCTTTTTATAGCTGCTACCAACCCCTCTGCATATGTTCATGTCTGAAGGGCTTGGCAAGCATTGGAACAGGTGTCTAGAGTGTCTGATTTATCTCTTCAGCAGAGACGCACTGCAGAAAATCACACTCATCTGCCATTTGACACAGATGGTAGAGGTGCTGGTGGTGGGGGAGTTAATATCAGACATAGCTCAATACTTCCTACCCTCTCACTGAAACACACTCACCCGGGTGACTTGTAGAGAATCCACAGTCACATACAGCAGGCAGCAGGAAAACTGAAGTTTCATATCAAGGAGATGACAAAATTCTGGCGTACATGCGTTGATTTTCAGTCCTGGCAGGTGAGCGAAAAAGTTCAAATGCTTTGTTAAAATTAGTATCATTTCCCTAGGAGTTAGCTGAGTAACTGGAGTGAAGCGTGCCAAGCATTTATATTGAGAAGCAGTTTCACATGTGTAAGGCAGTCAAGACTAGGGTGAGATTTGGAAAGTTTATTATAATTTGATCCAGCTTGCTTTGTGTTTGTGTGAATTGCTTGATTTATTATGACTTTTGGAATCATACCGTGCACCTTGTTAGCATTGTGCTGCCTTGATATTTTTGACTTTTTCTCCTGCCATTTATCCATAATTAGCTCCATTCTTGACTTTTGTGCTGTAGGCCTTACATTAGTCAGTTAATTTTGGCAACATCTAGTCTGTCAATACGTTAAAAAGCAATGCTTACTGTGAGCACCAGATTTTTGCCATTTAGGCCTAGAGCTTATGTTGTATGCTGAATTAATCTGCTCCGTGTAATTTCAGTCTCAAGCCACAGCCATATTATTTGCTGATTTACACAGAATTTGTTAGCCAATAATGTGCATTGTGGGTATCAGGTATTGGACTATATACTGTGTTCTCATTGTGCTTCTCTGTTCACTGTTGTGTAATAATGCATTATGCCATAGTGTTCTTCTAAATTATTAAAGATACAGAGTAATAAAAAGGACAATTTCAACATGCTTCAGTGTTTTTTGAACTACTCTGTCCAGTGCCATTGAGAGCCCATGCTAAATATTTCTGTGAAGCCCTTTGATTGTAATATAAGAAGACTGATGATTTAAGAGCACCACTCGCCATGTGGAATGCCAAGAGACGTTTTGCAGAGTGCAACTGTCTCATATGGCTAATTGTTTTAGAAAGTACTTTGTCATGTGCTGGCCTCTGAGCCTTGTTAGGCACAATAATGGCTGACTCATTGACTGGCCTGCTACTGGGCTCTGATGTTCTAAAGGTCAGTATAAAGTAACATATTCCTTTACAGTTGTCTTCTACATGTACATCTCTCTAGTGAAAAAGTAAATTGATACCAAAGTTGTTAAAAGAATTAGCATCCATGGTTGAATAATATATTTTTATTCAACAATTTGTATTTCTTGAGTTTCAAACTGCAATGATTAAAGCAATTGGCTTGCTCTGATTTATTTACTATTTTATATTGTGCAGTTTTTCTTTAAAAAAAGAAAATGAATTCTGCTTATTTGAGTTAGGTCTACTAACTTTGGCATCTGTTTTTTTACATCTTTAAATAAGGTAATATTTCTAAAATAGTTGCTAGTCCTAAAGAGAAACAAAAGTCTCGTCAGTGGTCATAGCAGCCCTTCAGAGTTTTACATTGTTAATAAATAGTGACGAGAACAGGCCACTCGGCCAAACAAGCTTGTCTATCCCAGAGGTGGGTAACGCTGGTCCTGGAGAGCTGCAATGGCTACAGGTTTTCATTCCAACCCAATTGCTTACTTAGAAACTAATCCTTGCCAATCTCAGACCTTATTTAATTTTATGTCTTGTTAGTCTGCAATGTAAGGTTCTTATAGCATAGATTTTTTCCTTTCCAAGAATATCATCCAAATGATTTGAAGCTTAAAACAGATAATTTTCAGTCTGTCACATTTTCTATTACGTGTTTTATTAAATCAAATAGCGCATGATGAACACACAGAGATGTACATCGAAACAAGCTAGATGTTGAACTGCTGACTGCTTTTTCATTTACATCTTATTGCTAATAAGGAGCCATTTAAACAGTAAATGCTGTTTAAGATCAAAATAAGCAATTAAGGGTGGGGAACCTTAACAAGTCTTCTTCTTCTTCTTTCGGCTGCTCCCGTTAGGGGTCTCCACAGTGGATCATCTCCTTCCATTTCTTTCTGTCCTCTGCATCTTGTTCTGTTACACCCATCACCTGCATGTCCTCTCTCACCACATCCATAAACCTTCTCTTAGGCCTTCCTCTTTTCCTTTTACCTGGTAGCTCTATCCTTAGCATCCTTCTTCCAATATCCTCATCATCTCTCCTCTGCACATGTCCAAACCAAAACAATCTCGCCTCTCTGACTTTGTCTCCCAACCTTCCAACTTGAGCTGACCCTCTAATGTACTCATTTCTAATCCTGTTCATCCTCGTCACAAAAAACGCAAATCTTAGCATCTTTAACTCTGCTACCTTCAGCTCTGTCTCCTGCTTTCTGGTCAGTGCCACCGTCTCCAACCGATATAACATAGCTAGTCTCATGGACCTTTCCTTTCATTCTTGCTGATAACCATCTCTCACCAATCACTCCAGACACTCTTCTCCATCCATTCCACCCTGCCTGCACTCTCTTTTTCACCTCTCTTCCACAATCCCCGTTACTCTGTACTGTTGATCCCAAGTATTTAAACTCATCCACCTTTGCCAACTCTACTCCTTGCATCCTGACCATTCCACTGACCTCCCTCTCATTTACACACATGTATTCTGTCTTGTTCCTACTGACCTTCACTCCTCTCCTCTCTAGAGCATATCTCCACTTCTCCAGGGTCTCCTCAACCTTCTCCCTACTATTGCTATATATCACAATGTCATCAGCAAACATCATAGTCCACAGGGACTCCTGTCTAATCTCATCTGTCAACCTGTCCATTACCATTGCAAATAAGAAAAGGCTCAGAGCTGATCCTTGATGTAATCCCACCTGTACACTGAATGCATCCATCACTCCTACCGCAGACCTCACCACTGTCATACTTCCCTCGTACATATCCTGTACAACTCTTACATACTTCACTGCCACTCCCGACTTTGCAACACTGCATTAAACAATCCCGTTAAAAACTCCACTGCCATCTCTCCTAAACACTTCCATGCTTCCACAGGTATGTCATCTGGTCCAACGGCTTTTCCATTCTTCATCCTCTTCATAGCTGTCCTTACTTCCTCCTTGCTAAACCGTTGCACTTCCTGCTTCACTATCTCCACATCATCCAACCTCTTCTCTCTCTCGTTCTCTTCATTCATCAGCCTCTCAAAGTACTCTTTCCATCTGCTCAACACACTCTCCTCGCTTGTGAGTACTTTCCATCTTTATCCTTTATCATCCTAACCTGCTGCACGGCCACTGGGATAATGTGCAAAATCTATTCTGATATTCAAAGCCAAGGTTCCAGGATTTATGAGCCATCAGGACAAATCACTGCACCACCCTGCCACCCCACCTCTGCAGCAGTTTTTTTTCTGTTTTTAATGTGTGATGTTACCTGTGTTTTGGCTTTTGTAGTACTGGCATTGCAGCTCAGCCTGAAAGTAGGTGTGGCAGAAATGGAATTTTCATAAAAATATTAGATGAAGGTATAGGCTTTAAATGCTTTTACTTTATAACTTTAAGCTGGTTTAATTTCACCAGCAGCCACAGCTCATCACCACCTCATATCCTACCCCACCTATCATTCTCTTGTCTTATCATGGATAGGACACCGTAGTGACTTAACTTTAACTTTATTAGCTCTATTAGGTTGTCTGTAGCTCTGATGCTCACAGACATGCTGTGCACAGACAGACAAATAATTTGTACAAAGTTCATGTTTCCATTCTGCAGAGGGCCTCAGAAGGTTTGTTCCACATCTAGCCGGGAAAACACAAGCTTAGTTTTAATGCATTGTATGCTGGATGTAAATTGTGTTCTGGACATGGTTGAGAGGACCAGGCTTTCATCTCATCTTCTTGGTATATGTTTATAAAGCATAAGGCATACGCAAAAATCATTAATTGTATTTTGTTTTTAGTCATTTCCAAAACTCTGTCACAAAGACAAAACAAAACAAACTTGCCTTTCTTTTTCTCAGTTGATCTTACTGAATAGAGAAAGTTTTTGAAATATGCTTTTTAGTTGTCTTTCTCACATTTCGATTCTTATTTTGACTTTAGTTCACTGTCCACAGGAGACACACAGATGTACACAATTGGAATGTGCTGTAGAAGGGTACTCGGGTAAAGTTCACATAAATTCATTGGGTAGTGCCCAGTGGTGATCATTTTTTTAGAAATGCTAAACATTTTACTAACAATAGAAAGCCCATGCGGATAACGGGGCAATGCAAGCTCCAGTGACCAGATAGTGACCAGGGTGAGTCCATTCTCTTAGCTATCGCTCTGCCACATTACAGGTATGCAGTCTGTTAATGAAGGAGGGATCTTCCATAATCCTATACAGAGGTTAGTTACCATTGGTGCCAATTTGTTTTGTAACATATATCTCTACTTTCTTGAAAAGATACTTAATTCAGGTAAGGACAGTGGGGTTTACAAGTCTGTCAGTCAGTCATTGTCCAACCCGCTATATCCTGATACAGGGTCACGGGGGTCTGCTGGAGCCAATCCCAACCAACACAGGGCTCAAGGCAGGAACAATTCCCAGGCAGGGCACCAGCCCACCGCAGAAGTATGATAGTTATACTCCCTAATTATGGCCAATGTGTTGCATATTGAATAACACATGCAATTAAAAGTTTACTGTACCCTGTACTTGTGACAGTAATGTCCCTAACACAATCAGTTTGGGTTACAAAAAATAGTTAAATACATTAATAGAATATATTTATGAAACAACTGTTCATAGCTTGCTTTTCATGGTTTTACAGATGCTTTAACATTACATATACTGTAGATTAGAAGAGGAACCAGAAGGAGGAATGCTTGCTTGCTGTCAAACACACTACACAGAGTCAGTGAGGCAACAATAGAATCACGGCTCTCAAGTAAGCGTTGATCTCAATGGGGTAAACGTTGGAAGCTGGAATCTCTCTAAAAGAGTTAGAACTATGTCCTCCTAGCAACTATGTACATTTCCCACAAGAGACCCTAACATGCTATGCAGAAAGGTGCTCCATCGCCTTCATCTCATATTTCATACTTCAAAGACATGCAGCGTTTTATTTCCAGCCTTTACATTTTGGTATCCATTTCTATAACATTAAGTGTTTTGAAACTGTTCTGCTTTTCTTATGCAGTACCCAGTCATTAAATATATCACATCTGTATGTTTCAGGAGGAAAGACTTTAATGCTAGGCCATTAAACATCTACACACCTCAAAACAAGCAGCAAAGGGCAAAACATTGTAACATTAGAGAAAAATAGCAGATTGACTTATAATGTTGGTTTATCTCTAAACATACAGGAAACCATAAAAACAAAGAGCATATTATCATCTTTAAAAGAAGAGTCTCTGTTACAACTGGAACATGAGAAAGTCTGGAAGGGCTAAAAGGCTAAACGGCTTGATGATTTCCAACAAGACAGCAGTCAGATGTTAAATCTTGAAGACAAATATACAGCAGCAGTTTGGTGAGGTAGCTGCCCTTTGATCATCTTATTCAAGTATTATTTACAAGATCAGCTCTAAATAATTTAATTTATGGCCATTCTGTCTGTAACCAGAATATTCCAGCAGGTGTGTGGATATAGAAAAGATTTTTCACCTGACCTTCAGCTATAATTGCATTTTGTAGTTTGCCTTTCTATTTTTAGTTTTCAAAAGGGTCTTTTTCACAGTTCATATAGTATACCACAGGCTAAATACCTTATATGTCTAGATAAATGAAAACCAGATCTGTGTGCAAGGAAGTACGTTGTCATGTGCTTGTCCTTCAGGAAAAAAAGATTTGTAAATATATATATATATATTGGTTGAGATATATATACATTGGTTTGCAAAGGTCCACTCTCATACAGTATATATACATTGGCAGAGATACATTGGTTTGGATACATCTATTCAATATTGTTGTCATTATTGTACATATTTTATACAAAAATATACCTCTCAAGTGCATTTAATTTTGCAAGCCATCTTGGTTGGAGGGCTGTGATTCCAAGACACTTTTTTTCTTTCATTATTTAAAACAATGTTGAAGAATTGATGAAGCAAAAATGAAATGCTAAACTTAAACTTAAGCCAGGCTGTTCTATTCAAACTAATACATATATCTGAACCATCTTAAATATCCAGAACTGATCTATCTCAGCCAACATATGTATCTGAATGGTTGTATTAAAATGGATGTTGTGGAAGTTTCCAGCCCGGATCACAGACAGACACAGGACACCCAAGTCCAAAACACACACATTTATTTTCTTCTTTGTACAAACAATACACACAGTGCACAAACCCCACAAGACTCAGTCCTTTTCCTTCCTTCTCTTTTACTGCCCCCTCCACTCCTCTCCCTCAAGCTCTGTTCTCTGCCTCCTGACTCCAGCTCCTCGAATGGAGTGAGGCTGCCTCTTTTATACTGCACCAGGAAGTGCTCCAGGTGCTCCCTGATCATATCCCAGCAGCACTTCCAGGTGTAGCAGAAGTGCTGCAGACCAAGGCTCCGGAGCTGACCAGGTGCCCCCTGCCAATGGCCATGAACCCCAGAAGGGTTCAGCTTCCAAGCTCTAAGCCCATGGCCGCGATTCAAACCAGGTAGGTTGCCCTCTCATGTCCTGGGGCAGGTACTGCTGTTGACATGTCTTCTCTCCCGGTCCTCTCCTCAGAAGGTCGTCCCAAACGAGCAAGGACCCAGGCCGTCTGCCACAATGTGTGTGTATGTATGTATATATACTGTATATATATATATATATTTATTTATGTACATATATATACAGTACTGTGCAAAAGTTTTAGGCAGGTGTGAAAAAATGCTGTAAACAAAGAATGCTTTCACAAATGGAAGCGTTAATCATTTATTTTCATCAATCAACAAAATGCAGTGAATGAACAAAAGAGAAATCTAAATCAAATCAATATTTCGTGTGACCACCCTTTGTCTTCAAAACAGCATCAATTCTTCTATGTACACTTGCACACAGTTTTTGAAGGAACTCGGCTGGTAGGTTGTTCCAGACATCTTGGAGAACTAACCACAGATCTTCTGTGGATGTAGGCTTCCTCACATCCTTCTGTCTCTTCATGTAATCCCAGACACACTCGATGATGTTGAGATCAGGGCTCTGTGGGGGCCATACCATCACTTCCAGGACTTCTTTTTCTTCTTTACGCTGAAGATAGTTCTTAATGACTTTGGCTGTATGTTTGGGGTCGTTGTCCTGCTGCAGAATAAATTTGGGGCCAATCATACGCCTCCCTGATGGTATTGCATGATGGATAAGTATCTGCCTGTATTTCTCAGCATTGAGAACACCATTATTCCTGACCAAATCTCCAACCCCATTTGCAGAAATGCAGCCCCAAACGTTCAAGGAACCTCCACCATGCTTCACTGTTGCCTGCAGACACTCATTATTGTACTGCTCTCCAGCACTTTGACAAACAAACTGCCTTCTGCTACAGCCAAATATTTCAAATTTTGACTCATCAGTCCAGAGCACCTTCTGCCATTTTTCTGCACCCCAGTTCTTATGTTTTTGTGCATACTTGAGTCGCTTGGCCTTGTTTCCACGTCGGAGGTATGGCTTTTTGGCTGCAACTCTTCCATGAAGACCACTTCTGGGCAGACTTCTCCGGACAGTAGATGGGTGTACCTGGGTCCCACTGGTTTCTGCCAGTTCTGAGCTGATGGCACTGCTGGACATCTTCCGAGTTCGAAGGCTAATAAGCTTGATGTGTCTTTCATCTGCTGCACTAAGTTTCCTTGGCCAACCACTGCGTCTACGATCCTCAATGTTGCCCGTTTCTTTGTGCTTCTTCAAAAGAGCTTGAACAGCACATCCTGAAATCTCAGTCTGCTTTGAAATCTTTGTCTGGGAGAGACCTTGCTGATGCAGTATAACTACCTTGTGTCTTGTTGCTGTGCTCAATCTTGCCATGACATGAAACTGTCTTCCACAACCTCACCTTGGTAGCAGAGTTCAGCTGTTCCTCACCCAGTTTTAAGCCTCCTACACAGCTGTCTCCGTTTCAGTTAATGGCTGTGTTTCAGCCTACGTGTGACATTGATGATCATTAGCACCTGTTTGGTATAATTGGTTGATCATACACCTGACTATAATCCTACAAAATCCCTGACTTTGTGCAAGTGTACCTATAAGAATTGATGCTGGTTTGAAGGCAAAAGGTAGTAACACCAACTATTATTTGATTTAGATTTTTCTTTTCTTGGCTCACTCTGCATATTGTAAATTGATAAAAATAAACAATCATTATTTATATTTCTGAAAGCATTATTTGTTTACAGCATTTTTTCACACCTGCTTAAAACTTTTGCACAGTACTGAATATATAAACCAATCCATTAAAAATAAATTGTGGCCACCAGTGGTGCTCCAGCTCCCAAACACCTGACACAAAGGCTTGCAAGCAGGTATAAAAGCACAAAGAATCCTTATTATTGGAAACTCTTCTTCAAGCATTTCCCACACCACAACTATACAAGTACAAAATTTAAGCAGAATGATAAGTACAACGAGACTCTATCTTCTTTCTCTGTCGATCACTGCCTCCCAGCAAGTTTTGTCCTCTGGACTCTGGCACCCAGAGTTGAGACAGCTGGCTCCTTTTATGCAACACCCGGGAGCATTTCTGGTGTCCCTTTAAGCATGGTCTGAAAACACTTCTGGGTGAAGTGAAAGCCGCATGAAGCAGGGCTCCCTGGTCCCTGCAGCACTCCCTGGCAGCACAGATGGAACCCAACAGGGCTGAGTCAGCAAACTCCAAGTTCCGTTATGTCCTATGGGAATCTGTGGCACTGTTGCAGCCCTGGCGGACTACCATTTAGGGATGTGGGGAAGATAATGCCCTATGCACACACTCTCCCCCAGCCCTTCCATTGCGGAGGTGTTCCAGCCGGTCATCCCTCACAATATATACATATATATACTGTATATATATAAATATAAAACAACTTATATATTTACAAATTTTTCCCTGAGCTGTGCCTCTGATATTTCATATATACTGTATATTTATATTTTGTAAGCGGCCCACTTGTTCGGCCAGGCATTGAATCAAATTTACCTTTTCAGCAGTCCTGCTGACTATGCCAGAGAAACCCCGTCCATTCTAATCCTCAGAATATAACAAGAGCTTATTATTATACAGTACACAGAGTTCAGAGCTCATATGATTAACAAAATCAACTAGCCATGAGCCATAATCTTTTTATTTTTTTGAGCTATTATTGGTTGTCTTTTCAGTTGTTTGATTAAACAGGGATACTAGGTTGGTACCTCAACCTCTTCTCTTTGTCACTGCCTTGTCTACCCACCCAGCTCTTTCTTACTCCATATATATATTGTGACACTAGAGGGCGCTGTCGCTCCTCTCGCCCGACACACAAACATCCAGGACACCAGGTAAAAGCTCCAAGAATTATTCATTTTAATTATTTCTTCCATATATAGTGCCTTTAAAGTACCACAGCCACAATAAACACAGGTAAATTTATACCAACACAATTCTTCACAATATAAATTTCTCCTCCACACCTCCCAGCAACCTCTGTCAACTACCTCTCAACTCTGATTTGTTTGCTGGGTTCACAGCAATCCTTTATATAGTACCGACCCAGAAATGCTGGCAAATCACATGAGAGGAAGAACAGATGGAGGGCTTGAGTTTTCTTCAACCCGGAAATACTTTAGGGCTTCCAACCCTGTCACCTGAGAGTACTTCCGCGCTATACAGGAAGCCAAAATCCCCCTGTCTCCCTGCAGTGTCTCCTGTCGGCACCCACAGTACCCAGTAGAGCTGTGAAGCTGAACTCCATTTTTCATAGTGCCCTGCGGGAATCAGGGGCACCTCTATGCTGCAGGGAAATAGCCATCTAGTGTCCTGGGGGAGGCAGTGTCCCAAAGTAGCTGCCTTCCTCCATTCTTCCACTCTTTGGGTGTGCCAGCTGGGTTGAGCTGCCAGCCGTCAATCATAATATATATATGTATTTGCTTAAGCAAATATCAAAGTGACATACCAATTACTGATTATACTTGCTGCTCACTAAAACATCATTTCAATTTAGTTTCATAATTTGCTGTCAATGCATTTTAGCTATAAATATAGCCTCTACTCAGAGAAAGTGCTCTATAGAAAATAAGTGAATTTAATTCAATGAAAAATAACAGAACACAATATTAAACTTGTTTAATTCACTTCATGGTCAGGGTTAGTGTTAGGGTTAACTAACTCGGGAGTATCACACACAAGACAGGGACTGACCCTTGGTGGGACACCAGCCTATTGCAGTACATCACAGATATATGTTTTGAAGTAGTTGCTGCAATGAAGTGGTCTTTAAATTTTGATAATAATTTTTAGAAATACTTGCCTTAATTTAGTCTATATTTTGTGACACAGAGAAAAATGCTTATAAGTTTAACTTAATTTTGAGTTATAACCAATGCACTAAAATTATGGTTACAGTTTAGAATAGCACTGAGTTGAATTTGTTTTTTAGCTGGAATATTTTTGTATAACTGTACTGCAGTATACACATGGATGACATATAAATGGTGGCAGTGATTTTCAATTAGATAGAGCTTTATTGTTCCCAAGGGGAAATTAGGCTTTTTACAGAAGCTCTTTAAATAAATAAATACATAAATAGGTAGATAAGTAAGTAAGTTCATAAATAAATAAATAAACACGTGCCAGAATGACTATACAGCAAGAAAATGAAAAGAAATAAAAGTTTTAATTTAGCTGTCACAGCACCACTGAGACTTTATGCAAACATATTACTGTTGATATTAAGGAGACCCATAGTGTTTCTTAATACACATCTGTTGAGTAATTTGTTGGCTGAAAGTCCTCAGTGTCAGTGTGTCAGTAAGAAGATGTGAAGCATTGGTCATAATGGCACTCATTTTATTTCAATCCTACCCTTTGCTATGACCTCCAGCGGTCAAGAGTGAATCCTAGAACTGAGGCTGCTTTTTTAATTAGCCTGTTGATTTGGTGGGCCTCTCTTGAAATTATGTTACCACCTCAGCACACCACAGTGCAGAAAATCATACTGGCCATCAGAGAGTTATAGAAGATGTGAAGGATGTCACTTCCCATATTGAAGGAGCACAGTTTCCAATGGAACAAATGCCTCTTCCCCTTCTTATATAGCTCATCTGTGGTCTGAGACCAGTCCAACCTGTTATTAATGTGGACCCCCAAGTACTTGTAAGAGTGGACCACCTCTATATCCACTCCTTGGATAGTGACTGGACATTGAGGCTCTTTGGTGTAATGAAAGTCTAATACCATTTCCTCGGTTTTTCTGATGTTAAGGTGCAGACAATTTTGTTTGCACCAAGAAACAAACTTCCACCTGACTCCTATACTCTGTCTCTTCACCTTTATTGCATATTACATCATTTGTTTGACCTTTTAATTAAATGGAAAAAGTAATCAACAAAAGCCAAAAAGTGCAAGATTAAAACTGCTCCTAGTAAAGTTAACAGTATTACTTCTAGACAAAAGACAAGAGCTCAAGCTGGCAGGTTTGTTATTGTGAGGGACCAGATGACAATACTATATTACACAATGAATGCCAGTCTACATTTCTCAAGTGATGCATTCCAACATTCAAGACAATAAAGATAATGTTTCAGGAATCTTGGCTTGCTGGCTCTATCTGGTGACACCAAAAGGTATCACAGATTAAGTAAACTCCTGGATACAGTCCTCACTAGTTAATAATTCTTTGCATTTAAATAGCACATTTCTCACTACTCAAAGCGCTCTAAGTTCTGAATGGGCCAGGTAGCAGAATAACCCAGAGCTACGAAAGATTAACAGCCTTTATACACAAACAGAAGATTGGTTCTAATCACTTCTTGCATTTTACCTACTGATTGCATGGAATTTAGAAATAGAATAAATATCTTATTACAAAGGGGAAGCAGAATAAAGACTAAAGGAATTGTTATGATAAATTATGTATGTCAAGTAATGATGTACACATACCTAAATGATGGACATTGCGATGATAGCCTATAATAATTGGCAATGATAATAGACAAGCCCTTAACCTAAAAGTGAGACAATAGTAACAAAGCAAGAAGGTTATTTATTATAGAAAAATAAACACAAGGGGAGTGTAACAACATAACAGGCACATTAAATATATTTCCAACATAGTTGCTGGACTTAATTAATAGCACTAAGTGCCTCCTTTTATTCTCATTTCTCACGTTCTTTCTCTCATTTGTTTTCTCCCTCAACTCCCATGAACTCCATATTCAGTGAGCCCCTGGTAGAGAATTGCTTTTCAATCCCACCCTAGAGTTACTTCTGGGCAATCCCCACAACAAGTTTCAAGATCTGAGGTCAGGAATACCCACTGGATATCATCATAGCTTCCTCTGGAATCTCTGCTTAGGTCCAATGGATAGTTAAAAGGTCTAAAGTAGATGGTGCACCAAATATGGGAGGTACAGTCATGAGGTACATCCCTAATACTGTATGTATTCTTACCTTTAAGACAGTGAACTTTTAATTAATCCACAAATGATTAAGCTTTTGTAAATGGGTGACTGGCTGCATCTTCACAATGACTTTATGATTTGAAATCCTAAAAGGTACCATTAGTATAGTTTTATCCAAATAAAATAAAGGACAGGAGACAAATGGCAGGTTGTGAGCCAGTGTTCTATAAGTTTATTTTAACTGAAATGCACTCAAAAGAAATCCATAAATGAATGCCTATGGTCTTCTCTTTTTGAGAGTCAACTGAGGCTGTGCTGAGACATTGAATGGACTGCTTTTTTCTATATTTCTCTTAATTTCAGACTACTCCCTTTCATTCATTTTTAAACATTTGTCCAATTTACCCCTACTACAATGTTCCAGAGCAGATGGAGCCTATCCCATCAGCACTGGAGTGCCACTCCATACTCTCACACACTTGTACTCATTCATACTGGGACAATTAAGAGGAACTAAGAAGGTTAACACTCACAACTTAAAGACATGGTGGTTGCCCACCCAGACATGCTGACCCAGCGAGAACATGCAAAGACATCAACGTAAAATATTGTACACTCTGCTGCTCTGTAAAATACAATTGAGAGGAAATTGATGGCTCCAGGCCACACAATTTTCAATATATTTATAATACATAATAACTATAACAAGAACAAAAGTGAATTTGAGTTTGACATACTTTATTGTATACTGCAGAAAAAGGAAGCAATGACCAATTACGTAATGAGCATTCAGAGTATTTTAAGGTAATATCTTTAGCAAATGTTTAAATTCAATATTTATACAATGGCTGGCAGTTTTGTAGCACAATATAAAAGTAGCAACATGCTGTGAATGAATGTGAGAAAATTTTAATGAAATAACTCGCATTTCTGTTTGTGTATGGTATTCCTCTGAGGTATTATTTGCAGAAATACTACCAATAAATTGTAGTATGTAATATTTTCTTCTTCTCTACTGTTTCTTCAGTGTCTGTGACTGCTATTTTAGGACCTTGGATAGACTACAATATTGGAAAGCCCTGCCTAAAGGTCCCACTAATTTTAGAAGTCAGGACATATCAGTGTTCTTGACCCACTTATTCAGGGCAGGTTTGCAGGGAAGCCAAAGCCTATCACAGCAATCATCAGGCACAAGTTGGGAACAACACCTGGACATGGTGCCGGTCCATTCCATGGTGAACACATACACAGGCCAATCTACCACTGCCAATTCACCTAACTGGCAGGTCTTTGGATGGTTAGAGGAAACCTATGTGGGCACAGGAAAAACATACAAGCTCCACGCAGGGAGTACTCAGGATTCGAACCTTGGTCTCCATATTGTAAAGCAGCAGTGCTACCATGGCTTCACCATGCCACCATGGATAAAATACGCTTCTCAAAAAAAATTAAGGGAACATTTAATCATTACAGTCTAACACTAAGTCAAAAAGTCGATGGTTTTGCAGGTGGCCACAGACAACTGCTCTCCCCTTATCCTTCCTGACTGATTCTTCTCTAGTTTTCCATTTTGCTAGTGTCCTTGTCACTACTGGCAGCATGAGGCAGTACCTGCAGCTAACTCAGGTTGCACAGGTAGTCCAGCTCCTCCAGGATGGCACATCCATACATGCCACCAGAAGAAGGTTTGCTGCGTCTCCCAGAACAGTCCCAAGAGCTTGGAGAAGATACCAAGAGATGGGTTATTACACAAGAAGTGCTGGACAGGCCAGAGAACAGCATAAAATTAGCAGCAAGACAGGTATCTGCTCTTTAATGTGAGGAGAAACAGCCAGGTCCCTACAAAATGACCTCCAGCTGGCTACTGGTGTGCATGTTTCTAACCAATACTCTCAGAAATAGACTTCATGAGAGTGGCATGATGGACCGACATCCTCTAGAGGAACCTGTGCTCACAGCCCATCACCGTGCAGCTCGATAGGCATTTGCCAGAGAATACCACAATTGATAGCTCTGCCATTGGCGCCCTGTTTGCTTCATGAATGAGAGCAGGTTCTCACTGAGCACATGTGACAGATGTGAAAGAGTCTGGAGTCGCCATGGTGAACCTTATGCAGCCTGCAACATCATCCAGCCTGACCGATTTGACAGTAGGTCAGTGGTGGTCTGGGAAGGTATATTCTTGGAGAGTTGCACAGATCTCCATGTGCTAGACAATGATACCCCTGACTGCTGTCGGTACTGGGATGAAATCCGCAGAGCCATTGTCAGACTTTAAGCTAGTGCAGTGGGCCCTGGGTTCCTCCTGGTGCAGGATAATGCCCTACCTCATGTAACCAGAGAGTGTAGGCAGTTCCTGGATTATGGAGACATTGATGCCTTTTAGTGGCCTTGCACAGTTCCCAGACCTGAATTGTGAACCTCTGGGACATTATGTATTGCTCCTTCTGATGCCACCAAGTAGTGCCACAGACTGTTCAGGAGGTCACTGATGCCCTGATCCAGGTCTGGCAGGACAGACCCCAGGACACCATCAGCATGCCCAGACATAGTTGGTAGTGTATAAAGGCACATGGGGAGCATACACACTACTGAGTCCCATTATGAGTTGACATGATGAAATTCACACAATTTGGATCAGCCTGTAATTTGTGTGTGTGGTTGCCCGGCAATGGACTGGTGCCCTGCCCAGGGGTTTGTTCCTGCCTTGCGCCCTAGGCTAGCAGGGATAGGCCACAGATCCCCACCACCAACAACCCTGGTCTGGATTAAGCAGGTTAGACAATGACATGACAATTCTAAAATAATATGTTATTTGAAACTTCATAACATAACATTTTGAAACCTGCTTAATGCAAGGTAGATCACTCTGTAGCCTATGCCAGTAGCATCAGACAAACAGTGTGAAGCAGACTAGCCCATCACAGTATACAGTCACACTCCAACACAGGGCAGGTTTAAAATGAGCAATTAACTTAACATACATTTTGAAAAGTGGGAGGAAAATCCAAATACCTTTAGTAAAATCTAAGCAGACACTGGAAGAATGTACAATAGCAGGCAAATTTCAAACCCAGGTGAATATATGGCTTATTCAGCTTATATTCTTTACACTGGTGAGTTCCTACTATATGTTTATTGTACAAAACCCATATTACTTTTATATTGTAAGGAACAGGTGCAATACCATCTAAGGAAAATCCTAAAAAAAATAATTACAGTAAACTTTCATCCTTTATTCAAGTTCTTATAGCTGCTTTTGTTGTGCTCTCAGTGACTAGCCATGCCCTGGATACTGGCAGCAATGTAATACAAAAATGGGGCCTCAGGTTGTGTTAGGTCATGCTGGATTAAAGGTGGAAGCCAAGATTATTCCTAGCGTTCCAAGTTCTAGCTGGCAGAAGTTGACCTGGAGGTGGGTCACTTAAGGACAGTAGCTCTGGTAATAGAAGTGGTGTTTAATGTGGATGTGAAATCAGTAAAGTCTTATTCATGGATGTGATCAAGTTCCATTTTATGTGGAATTACTCCACTATACTTGCTATCAGATAGAAAGCTGCAAAACAGAATAAAAGCAATGAGATAAAAGTTATTAGAAGCACCTTCATCATTTAGACAGTTCGATGCTAAAGATTAGCTCAGAGTACTACAATAGATCACCTAAATCAACCTTTCATGCATATCACACAAGTGAGATTCTGTGTTTGTGGATTACTGTTTGTTTTTACTTTCTCGTATACGAAGTACAGGGAAAGTATTGTAATCGTCCAAGAATTTGATTTTGAGATTTTGCTGAATCTTGATGTTTTAGACCTCCCTGAGTCTGACTTATTGTCTTGTAGGGAAAGTATTGTTATAGTCCAAAAATTCAATTTTGAGATATTAATGAATCTCGACGTTTTAGATCTCCCGTTTGTGGAATTATGTCTCTGTGTGTCTGTGTGTGTGTGTGTAAACACGATAACCTGAGTACACTTTCAGTTAGACCAACCAAATTTTGCATACAAGTATTAGGTACAAAATGTAGATTTCTATCAACTTTTGGGCTATTTCCACTAACCGGAAGTGGTACTTTCTTATACATGCAGCTGCAAAGTCCGATTTATTCAACTTTACTTATATAATAATTGTTCAATATATTATTAATTTGATTCGATTTGTTGTTGATGGTTCTTTAATGTACATAATATAAAATATAATTATTGTCTTCTGGTTTACTCCTCAAATATCCATCCCCATATCTGAGTTTACAAAAACGTCTAGGGGAGACCACTCCTGATTTTTTATTTTATTTTCTCATTTGCCAAGAAATTAATTTTCAGTTAAGGGGTACATTACATTTACTTAAAACTTAAAGGCTGTTGGATTCCATTTGTGGCTCATTTTAATTATATTTAAATTTATAGACAAAGATTTTTTAACATCCCAGGATTGTGACCTCAGGATAGAGAAAGTGCTTGTGAAACCCAGTGATCCATAGAGCTTTGTTGGCAGCAGACTTCCAATTATGGTTGTGTTACCTTTGTTAATTTAGGGTGCTGGAACTGAACATTCAAAGAATGATCTAAAATTAACTTGACATAAAATCCTAGCAAGCAAGCTAGTGGCCCATGCCTGAGGATTGTGGTTTGTAGAATGAGCTTCATGGCTGAGTAAACCATATAGTCCTGTTGGGCTCAACCTTGTGAGGCATGTGCAGGGTTTGAATTTAGAAAAATAGAAACAAGCTCTGAGAGTAGTACTGCTATTGGAAGGAGACAGTCAGAATATGCTCAGAACATTGAAAATTATGGACTAGATATAGTTGGACTTACAAACAAATAAAGCATTGGCTGTAGAACCACACTTTATGGTTGAGAGATGTTTCTGTTTTGTTCTCTCTCAGCTGTGAATAGGCATAGTGACACAGTTATGTTCTTTACATGCAGAATTTGAGTTAGTGAACAAAAAGGTTGCAGAGACAAATACCTGACTGCTGCTTGCTTACATAGGCCTCATGATTCAGATTACTTGGCCTCCCTAGATGTGATGGGATTGCTGAATCAAATGATGCCACCTGTACTTTGCAGTCCTACTGGCAAAATATTAACCAGGAAAAATATATGGAAGAATATAATTGAAAGGATCACACTGCCCTATTTAAATCCAGGTGTTGAATTGTTATTGGATTTATATACAGGGTGGCCCACGAAAAAGTGGCCTGCCTCCACCAAGATGACTGCATTATAGGGTTGAAGAGAAAAATGATCAAATTTGGTACTCACATTTACAGAAGATGCTGAAAGTGATCTCTTAATGCATCAATACATCTCTGTGCTCATTTCAGTCACAACCGTAGCCACCTATCCGGCGGCAGATGAGACAGGAGTTGGTGGAGACAGGCCACTTTTTCATGAGCCACCCTGTACATGTCTTGGTTTGGTCATAATGATACCAGTCCACGAAAGGCCAAGACTTTATACTTGTACAACCTGATCTTATGCTGCATTTTCTGGATGTTAAGATAAAGAGAGGTGCTGAGATCTCGACTAATCTTTGTTTGGAAACAAGCTGACTCACATGGGCTGGGTGCTCCCAGGAACTCCAAACAAGCAGTCATGGTGCCAAGGGAACAGCTTGCAGACTCTCTTTTCCAAGTTTTTACCCCTGAATCTGGATGGACATAAAAAGCGAATAGACCACAACAATAGAACTGTTTTTTGGTCACGGTCCATTTAAACTTTGTGAAGTAGGTGACTGAAATGCTTGAAGGGAACACACAGTATCTGTGGTTTGGCAGACTGGGGATTCAAGCCACATTTTGAATCAGAGTGAAAGATGATGTATTCTGATTATCAGGTCTCCCAAGGAAACCTTATACTGGGGTGCTGGAAAATAGATTCCAGCCAAAATTTAAATTCAGGAAGACTAATGTGAGTACAGACCTGGCCAACAAAACGTTCTTCTTTTTTTATAAAACTAGACCAAGGCACATCAATGTGCACCTCTAGGTGTTTTGTGGAGTGTATGGGATAACAGGGTTGCTTGATTCATGAAGTGCATTTGGCATTTAGTCAGTTAGGGTGGGCGCAGGACCTGGCCCATTGTGAGTGGTGCCATTTCTCCTGGTTTTGATTTTCATGTTTTGGACATGAAAATGCAGCCGTTGATATTTGAGGACAGAACAGTAAGAGTAAATTGAGAAAACTCCCAAGGACCATGAGCAAACTCCAAATTAGAAGTGCATGAGCCGTTAAGTGATTAAACACTGCACCAACCTGCATTCTTAGATTTTATTTTTGTATATTTTCATAATACTAGCAATTGATTATTTATTTAGTGAACAACCTGAGTGGAAACAGGTATTTCAAATTTGAATTTCACTCATCTGTTAAATAAGAATATACCTCATGTGGGAACAGCTTGGACACAGACAGGTAGTCATCGTTTGAATCACCACACACGTTTACTTACAACTATTACTTACAGTTATGCCACACACCCCAGTGCCTCAGCACCAAATACCCTCAGTCCAGGCCTCTCTCAATGCCTTTCTCTCTCTCTTCTTGACCACCTCCACCCGTCTCCTCCAAGCACCGTCCTCTTCCACCCGACTACAGCCATTGAATGGAGGGTGGTGGCCCCTCTTATACCCACCTGGATGTGCTCCAGGTGCCTCCCAATGAGCGACTGCTAGCACTCCCTGGTGTGACGGAAGTGCCGGCTGTGCACCCGGAAGCACTCCTGGTGTCCCTGGTCTTCTTCCCCCCAGCACTTCTGGGTGTGGCGGAAGTGCTGAGGGCCAGGGCTCATCAGGCATCTGGGTGCCCCCTGGCGGTGACCACAGGCCCCTATAGGGTTGAGCTTCTAAGCTCTGATCCCGTGTGTCCCCAAAGCCACTACTCGTGGTCTGGCGGAGGCGTAAGCCCTCCTCCGGTCCTTCTGGGCATCCCGGCTGGGTACCACCCCCAGCCGCTTGCACACTCAATAACAGGTTCATTGACTGGGCTACACACAGAAAGAAAGTCTGAATGTTTAATCCCATCTTTCATTCTGTTCAGATGTTACTGTTAACATTCATTTACAGACAGTACTCTCTCTTTTGAGCCCCTTTGTGATTGGATGGTCCTTAGCACTGTCCCCTGCAATCTGTAACCTTTGGTTTTTGTAATGACCTGCCTCTGCGAAATGCAAACAAAACAAAATAAATAAATAAAGCAGCCAGGTTCAGATTGAACATTGCACTTCACCCCAGGGTGTCACATCTCCATTTTTGCTTGAAAGTGGCATGATGACTTTTAAATTGAGACAGGACCTTATGTGGCAAAGAATGCACCTACTTAGCAAACACACGCTGAATTGTCTGGACATTACTGAAGACGTTCTCAAGGCATCGTTAGTCTCAAAAAGTGTATAACGCTTTAACATACTTCACGGTAAGACAAATGTCAATGTTCTTTTTAAAACAGTTAATGTTAAGCTTTTCAGTTTTTAGATGTAAAGTTAAGCCAAGCCACAGAAGAGGGCTTGTTTTATTTGAAACTTTAATATTGCTTTAAATTACATATTTACTTTTTAAAAAGTCTCTCAATTTTTAAAAAATGTGTTATTGTCTAAAAATATAACCAAGGAGGCTAGAGCCTAGAGATTAGGTGTAAGGCAGAAACCAGCTGTGGACAACCTCCTGGGCCAAAGTAGTCAGTTAATCTAACCTGCAAGTCTTTGGGGAGTGGGAGAAAAATAAAGTACCTAGAGAAAAACTCAGACATGTACCGACAACAGCTAGAAACACCATGAAGCAGTAATAGTTAGCACTGGGCCGTTGTGCCAGCCTCCAACAATGTAGTACCTGTTTTTCACTACACCACTGATCCTCCTGATGTGGAGACACAGCATCGATTAAGATGGGTTTGCAGTTTCAATGAGAGGATCAGCATTCTAGCAGCTTGCTTTGCTATTTGTTTATTAGCAACTAAATCTGCAGATCCATTAAGGTGTGTCTCCTTCAAGTCCATCAAGTATTTAATGGTAAACTACCTAAGCTGACTTGCACTGATCTCATGAGTTACTTTGGTTACTGTTGGAGAGAGAGAGAGAGAGACAGCAGACTTAGCAGTTGTATATAGTGTAATAATAATTTTAAAAACTTTTTTATGTACAAACATAATTGTGGAAATAGAAATGAAAGTTCATTTTTTTTCAATAATGATCATGTACTCTACATGTTATATGATAATGTTTAAAGTAATTGAAATCTGCCTGCTTCAATGCATTAATACATTTGCTGTACATAACTACACATCAACAATGTTAGAAAAAGGAGGAAATCAAATGTTACATTCTAAATGCCGACAGTCTTGCAATTCAGCAAAGAACTGTCTGGACTTTTGCTTGAATCACAGTGCTGGCATTCATGAAGTTTCATTGGCAAACACTGAAAAAGACAAAGTGAGAGGTAACGTGGGGAAGTGAAGTGAATTTATATTTGAAGAGGGTATTTGTTCCACTCTGCAGAACAGATGAAAGTCATTCTATAAAGTTTTACTTTTATTTTAAAGAATATGGCATGTCCTGGGCGGCAGGGTGGTGCAGTGGGTAGCGCTGCTGCCTCGCAGTAAGGAGACCTGGGTTCGCTTCCTGGGTCCTCTCTGCGTGGGGTTTGCATGTTCTCCCCATACCTGCAAGGGTTTCCTCCCACAGTCCAAAGGCATGCAGGTTAGGTGCATTGGCGATCCTAAATTGTCCCTAGTGAGTGTGTGTGTCCTGTGGTGGGTTGGTGCCCTGCCCAGGGATTTGTTCCTGCCCTGTGCTGGCTGGGATTGGCTCTAGAGTTCTACCTTTGACATTTTGGGAGAGATGCATTTTATTGTTCCATTATTTTTAATGACAAGCACTTCCTGGCTCTTTATGCCAGCTTCCCAGACTGAGGTCTCAAGTTCATACAGTGCTATTTGCACAAGATACTACTTTTACATAGTCATACTGTATCTATACTACTTCATTTAGCTCTTTATCTGCTTAAGACATCTAAGTGTATGTGAGCAAAATGAACAGGAAAGTCGTTGTGATGTTTATGTAGGCTTTTACTGGCAGACAAATATGTCTTTCTTTCAGTTTGCCGTGAACTTCACATGATTTTTTCAGCATGCTGAACCATTATGATAAAGTAGCATTTGTTTAACTAATGTTAAGAGCACTGCCCAGAAAAGCATATGTGCAAAAAATTGTGCTTAGTATATTACTAATTGTTATGACTGAAATAGGCAGAAGGAAAGTAATCATGACTGGGTGATATTTTCAGAGTGGCAAAGATTAGAAAATAACATGTTTTAGAGAAGAGCCAAAATAATTTGTATAATACATATACTTGTGTCAAATATAATGAAATCCACCTCAAGTTGAGAAACTGCTTTGTTCAACTCACTTCTAATCTTGACTTGTGCAGACTAAGGCTTAGTACAAGAACACAGATAAACTTGAACGTGATGCTTTGTTAGTTGCAGTTTTGGGAACTTCTCTTGACTTGTATTTTCTGCAGTGCTTAGGGTTATGTTCTTAATTAAGTCTTTAGGCACTTTTTTTTGTTTTAATGTTGTTTACGAAATATGTATTTATGGGTGGCACAGCGGTGCAGAGGTAGCGCTGCTGCCTCACACCAAGGAGACCAGAAGTTGCGTCCCAGATCCTCCCTGTGTGGAGTTTGTCTCTTCTCCCTGTCTCTGTGTGGGGGTTTCCTCCGGTTGCTTGGGTTTCCTCCTGCTGTCCAAAAACATGAAGTTTATGTGGATTGGCCACCTATATTCCAAAACTGTTTTTTAGGTTAATTGTTGATTCTAAATTGTCCTGGCATGGGTTTGTGAGTAAGTGAGTGAGCCCTATGATGAACTGACAGTCTTCTCAGTATCAGTTTCTGTACTGCATTCTGCACTTTGGCTCCTCAAAACCCTAAATTAGAACACAGTATTTTATGCTATATTTTTACATTCTGTGATTGATATATATATACAGTACAGGCAAAAAGTTTGGACACACCTCCTCATTCAATGTGTTTTCTTTATTTTCATGACCATTTACAGCACTCCATCACTCTCCTTCTTGGTCAAATAGCCCTTACACAGCCTGGAGGTGTGTTTGGGGTCATTGTCCTGTTGAAAAATAAATGATCGTCCAACTAACCTAACTTCTGCACAACACAACTGCTGGTCCCAACCCCATTGATAAAGCAAGAAATTCCACTAAATAACCCTGATAAGGCACACCTGTGAAGTGAAAACCATTTCAGGTGACTACCTGTTGAAGCTCATCGAGAGAATGCCAAGAGTGTGCAAAGCAGTAATCAGAGCAAAGGGTGGCTATTTTGAAGAAACTAGAATATAAAACATGTTTTCAGTTATTTCACCTTTTTTGTTAAGTACATAACTCCACATGTGTTCATTCATAGTTTTGATGCCTTCAGTCATGAAAATAAAGAAAACACATTGAATGAGGAGGTGTGTCCAAACTTTCGGCCTGTACTGTATATATACTATTTTTTACAGTGAACTGGATTAGCATTCTTTAATTTTCCACTTTTTCTCTCATATTGCCTTCTACCTTTCTACCAGAGAGCTGATGATGTAGACATATATGCACAAACTGTAACAAGCTAGCCAGTCATCTGTTGCCTGTCTTATAATATTGTCTTGTGTTCATAAAGAATGACACAATTAAGGACTTAGGTATATGAAGTAATAAACTAAAAAGATAAGAGATTCTACTGTATCAATGTTATGCAGTAATGGCTTTGGCAAGAATCAACATTGTTCTACACTTAAGAAGATTTTTCTCCTTCATATATTTAAAGTAAATCCCACCAAATATCTTTATAATTATATCCCTAAGCCAATGATTTTTAAAAATTCCATATAAAAGTAAAACACACACAATTGGTAATGTGTGGCAATGTAGACAGAGAGCTAGAGAAAGTCATCTAATTAAAAGAGAAATAAGTTGGAATTGGATAGACTCTGGACTAAGTGAATATACTGTATGTTATGTTATTGGCTGCTGATATTCTTGATCTGTAAATAAGTGGAAAATACAATATTTTGGTTAAATGGTGAAAAAGAAAACGTATGGTCATAGCCAGGGCAGTCTTAACAGCATTACAGGCCCCCGGCAAAGTAGTGCACTGGGACCCTACCTACACAACCACTCAGCAAGTCACAACATACATAGATTAGCATGGGGCCTGCGTTAAGATGACCCTGGTCATAGCAGTAGATGGCTAAAAATTTCACAAAGAAACATTAGAAGATCGATGGATATCATGCAAGAACACACTGAAGAACAAGAAAAGAGAAGCTTGACAATATTTTGTCTGCCAGGTGAACAAGTTTCAGAAACAAATGAGAGAGCAAAAGAACAAAACCTCCAGTTTAATTGATTGATTGAAGGGGAAACAAATACCAGCATCCTTTAGAACTGGTATTGGGTCCACATGCTTGACATGTTTTATGTGATATTATTTCCATATTATATTTGTTTTTGCAAATGTTTATCTCACCCTATTGTGTTCTTTGTTTTTCAGCTGCCAGTTTAGAACACAATATGGCATGTTGGGGCTTCTGACAAAACGGCTTTGAGCTGGATGGACTGGAATGGGGAAACTGGGTGACAGCAACAGTAACACACAACAACCCGAGAAAAACTCATCTGTCATTTTCCTGCTTCTTACAATTATCTTTTTCAAACAAGGTACTGCAGTTCTCTCTATTAGATAAATGACACCACCAAGGTCAAGGCCCTGTAATGTCTTCTCAGGTGCAGTTCTTTCAACTGAGATCTTCCTGTGGCATCCTATTTAAGTTGGCCCCAGAGGAAGGAGTGAGTCCAAGATAGGTGAAAGTGGAAATGACATCAGGGCTCTTTGCACCAAGGATCTGCTGGTCTGAGGGCAAAAGGAATTCCCTTCCATTTGTGCGTGTGTGACATAATTTACAATTTTTATTTATGTATTGGCCGCCTTTGCAAGAATTCAAGTTCAACTAACCTTCTGCCATCAACTCATTTATTTTCTGTTTATCTCAATGAATACAAAGTAAACACCACTGATTTTTCTTTTTCAGCCACTGCGAAGTGTAGGATACTGCAATGTAATTCTGAATTTGTGGCGGCCACTGAACCTGGTGGTGGAGCAGTTGGCAACGACGACTACTGCAGTGCATTACGTGCCTATTCTCTTTGTACTCGACTCACGTCCCGGGCCTGCTGGGGGGACCTCTCCTATCATTCTGCTGTTCAGGGCATAGAAGACCTCATGATTCAACATCGGTGCCCACAGACAGGACCCACCTCCCGTCCAAGGCCTCAGGCTCCTATGTCGAGGCATGAAGGCCACCCAGCATTGGATACTTGCAGCTACAACAAAAGCTTTCAAAGGCGAGAGGGACGACTTCCCAGCTTTGTCCATTGTGGAGTCTTTGGGGATCCTCATATCAGGACTTTTCAAGATGACTTCCAGACATGCCGGGTACATGGAGCTTGGCCACTCATTGACAACAACTACTTATATGTGCAAGCCACAAGCACTCCAGTGACCAAAGGTTCAAATGCTACGGCTCTAACTAAGGTAAAGTAAGGCATGTAAGTAGTGAAAGACAGAAAGAAAAAAATGAAATCTGTATTAACTAAAATAATGATCAAATTATGTTTTATTGTGTTGCGCTTCTGATCATTGTATGCTACTCAAACTAAACAGATGAATGCAAATTTTCCAGTGACCAGGACTTCTGGGTTTACAGATTGTTTTTCTGCCACCTGAAAGAGAGTTTACAATTCTCTCCAGCTCATATCTACTTTTATAACTCTAGGCCAATTAAAAGACTTTAAATATATTAATACAGGTGCAGGACACTGTCCCGACACTGGGCACAAGGCTGGAAGTGACACAAGATTGGACGCCAGTCCATTGGAGGGCCCACCCGCGCTCACGTTCATATTCACACTCAAAATGATGCGGGATTATTTTGAATGGTGCAATATTTTTCAAAAATGGTCAAAGTAAACAAACAACTATTTGACTTTTATATTTATCCTTTGTGAGTGGCAATTTTAAGCTTACTTAGATACCATGGTAATTTTTGAACGGGTATGATACTTTTAAAAAATGAATCACTGTATAATGCCATTTTCAGTGGCAAATCAATGCAAACCATTACTGAAAAATAGTTTTGACTTGAAAAATATGTAACTTATTGTTTAACAGTTCATTAGTTTAATGTTTTTTTAAATAGTGCTTGAAACTGTCAGTTGAGCGTACTGGCTCAAAATGGCTGCCGTTACATCGTCTAGGTGGATCCTGCACAGTAATGGGTACTGAAGTGGCTCCCCACTCACTATGTAAAGTGCCTTGAATAATGAGAAAAGCACTATATAAATTTAAAGAATTATTATTATTATTTACAAATCTTAGAATTTGTATTATGGGTGGCACGGTGGTGCAGTGGGTAGTGCTGTTGCCTCGCAGTTAGGAGACCCGGGTTCACTACCCGGGTCCTCACTGTGTGGAGTTTGCATGTTCTCCCCGTGTCTGCGTGGGTTTCCTCTGGGTGCTCCTCCCACAGTCCAAAGACATGCAGGTTAGGTGCATTGGCGATTCTAAATTGTGCTTGGTGTGTGCGTGCCCTGTGGTGGGCTGGTGCCCTGCCCGGGGTTTGTTTCCTGTCTTGTACCCTGTGTTGGCTGGGATTGGCTCCAGCAGACCCCCGTGACCCTGTAGTTAGGACATAGTGGGTTGGATGATGGATAGAATCTTTATTATGGATCAACTTATTAAATCAAAAACAACATTGCAGGAGATATAAACAACCATTTGTTTCCAAAATGCAGAAATTAGATTAGATGGGAACCTACCCAACCCTGGGGCCTTTCCAGCACAACAATGTCCAAAGTTTCTTTATGTGCAGCCAAGAGAGTACCATATGTAGGAAATTAAAAGGAAGAAAATGTTTCTCATTTTATAATACACTAGCTGTGCTACCTGAAATGGGTTGAAATTTGAGCAATCAACTCACTATCTATTGGAATGTATTTTGTAATGCATATAGTAATAAAATGTATTACATTTGTCATTCCAACAGATGGCACATCGCAAATATTTGTAGCCGTAAAATGCGGTACTACAAATGTTTGTGATGTGCCATCAGTGGAAATGACAAGAGACATGGCAATTGGATGGACAAACAGATACACAGACACAAACACTTATCCCTTTACATATTATATAAAAGTAATTATATTTAACTAAATTATACTAGAAAATGAGAAATATATATATATGTATGTCAGTCATTTTCCATCCCGCTATATCCTAACACAGGGTCACGGGGGTCTGCTGGAGCCAATCCCAGCCAGCACAGGGTGCAAGGCAGGAACAAATCTCGGGCAGGGCGCCAGCCCACCGCAGATATATGTATGTATATTTGTATATTTGAAATATACATACATATATGTATATACAGTGGGTACGGAAAGTATTCAGACCCCCTTCAATTTTTCACTCTTTGTTATATTGCAGCCATTTGCTAAAATCATTTAAATTAATTTTTTCCCTCATTAATGTACACACAGCACCCCATATTGACAGACAAAAAAAAA
>JANRMT010062854.1:42110175-42189493 GCA_026402145.1 Polypterus bichir lapradei
ATATAACAACTATATATAAATATTTCCATAGGTCCATAGGTCTGAATTGCAGTCTGATTTATTTGGGTGGTCACCTACCAGGTAATGCTTATGGTTGGTCGGCCAGTTAGCAAACATCTGCCACGCCCATCCATTTGCAGGAAGCAGATCATAGACATGTTATAGAGTACACAACACGTGTTTCACCCTATAAATATATATATATATATATACTGTATACAGTAAATATATATATATATATAATATGTGTTATTATTTTCATGCTACCACAACAGCATATTTTGTTTGTTTATGGTTGTCACCATTTTGTGAGTCCTGTCATTGAGTTTTGAGTGCTTTTGAACATCACAGCATCTGATGTCACAGAGGCAAGGCTTTAAGAACCAGTGTAATAGGTGATTTGTTATCTGTGATTAAGGATGAAAAAGTTTTGTGTTTCTTTTTAATTTTTGGTCTATTAAAAACATTATTTTACTCCTTTGACTGTGCTTTTTGGTTCTTGGTTTGGCTTTGGCTGCAGATTTACTGTAGTGTCTTTGGTTACTGACCTGTTTCTGACTATTGATTACAATTCATCTCCTGGACCACTGCATTTATTTTTTGATCTTCTCAGCCTTCAGGTAGATAGGTTTGGTGATCAGTTTGGGTAACTACATAGTACTTGTTTTGTCTCCCTTGAGGAAGCAATTGTTTTCATCTACTTATTTAAAAGAATGCTTACATAGTGTTTTGATGTGTAAGACTAACATTCTTACCTAAAGATACTTTAAACATTCTGAGCAGTGTCATGTGACTAATTCATTTGCATCATTGATGTCATCTGATAAGATACTTTAAATATGGTGCAGTTTGTAGACTTCATTATCCGTCAGTGGTTATTCTCAGCAAAGCCTCCAAAGATTTAGGAATAGTTTGCTCTTGTAAGCCCTACTATTAGGAATTCTGAATTCCTTTTTGTTCCTTGGCCTTGGTTTCTGCTCTGCCCTTTGGTTTTGGTTACTTGCGCTTCTTGCCTTGTTGGTTCTGACATCTGCCTGATTTTGTCCCTGATTCTGGTGTGTTTTTGACATCTCCTGGTTCATTGACCTTTTCACAATAATTTGGGATGCTGACTCACAACAGCAGCTATGATACATCAATATTTATTTTACATTAATTTACAGCAGTTGTTTACTGTCAGCCCACATTTATCTTTACAGTTTGTACATAAATATATTTAACATGTCATAATAACATAACATGCTCAAGCCCACTTAATTCATTTCAGGGTCAGGAGTGAATTTCATATATTTATGGCTAATTGTGGAATTGAGTAAAATATATCATCTGATTATTCAAAACTGACTTTGTATTTTATTTTGTATCTCGTTTAGCTTTGTTACTTATTGTGCTATCCTTACAGCATATTACTGTGCCAAGTGGGGTATTTTGCACTTACTGTATTGTTAAGAAGTGCCAATCTGGAATCTCTCCAAACTTGTAATGATGCCAAGGCATTTTAAAGCACAAAAAAATGATGGCTTTATTGATAACAGAGAAGAGGTGTAAACAAGAAAAGGGCACAGAATACTGCGTATTCTTCTGGCATTCCCATCATAACCCACAACCACCTGGTAGCGTCTTCATTATCTACACTGGCTGAAGAAAAGCTTCTACTTTTGTCATTCTGGGTTTTACTATTTAAAGGTGTCTTTTAGGCTTATGCATTAGCATCTCTAGAAATACATTGACACTGATCTTCTGATTTCTCTCTCTCTTTGCAGTGAGACCATATTAAAAAGTATAACCCAGGGTCAGGATTAATTCTCTATATATGGTGAAGTTCTAGTACATGAAGCAGCAGCAGAGCGTGTATTTCTATTAATCGTCACACCCCTCTCCCTTGATGATGCCTTTTACACCTTTCTCCTTTTCCAGAATAAAACATGAATGCATCTAGAAGCCATACCCATTCAATTTCCTACATTTCTCTTCTCTGTACATTCTCCAGAGTTAATAATAATTTTTTTCTATGTTTTCACTACCAGTCAAAAGTTCTGGAACACCTCAGTTTTCCAGTTTTTCTTCAAATTTAATCACCTGAAATGCAATGAATAACCTAAAATGGTGAAAAGGTAAGCAGTGAACTGCCAGAGGTTTCATTTTAAAGATTATGTTTGCAAAAAGTGAAAAAATGGAGATGTCAAAATATTACAAATGGGCCTTCTTCAGGGAACAACTAATAGGTTACAACCTACAAATGGACTGCAGCAATTAAAGTAAATTAAGCCTTGCATGTTGAAGCAAACAATTTGCACAGGTGTTCTAACTTCTGTTGATTACTTAAAAATCACCTCTGTCTGTCTTAAAGCAGAGTTGGAACACACCATCTACACACTAGAAAGTTGTATAAATTCCAGAGGTAATGGCATTTAAGAAATGAAATGAAACAGAGCATTATTACCCTTCAGAGTGTAGCCCTTTAATTTAGAGAAATTAGCAAAAAAAAAAAAAAAATCTAAGTGTCAGTGAGCACGGTGTCCTACACAATCCAAAGGCAATTGGAAACTGGAAGAAATTTTGATAGGAAGGGATCTGGCAGACCCAAAGTCAGAACCCAATCAGAAGACACATTTCTGAGGGTCACCATCTTGCATGATAGGCACCTGACAGCAGAACAGCTTCAAACAACAGTGATCAAAACAGCTCAGTTTCTACTATAAAGAGGAGACTTTGTGCTGCAGGATGAGTGGAAGTAAGAAAGCCATTCCTTAAAGGACAAAATAGGGCATTGAAGTGCCAGCTATGGACTACTGCAGACTTGAAGAAAGTCTTATGGACAGATGAATCAAAATTGAAAATCTTTGGTTTATCATGCAGGGTGCTTGTACGCCACTGAGTTGGTGAAAGAATGGTTCCTCAGTTTGTGACACCAACTGTTAAACATGGAGGAGGAAGTGTGATGGTCTGGGGTTCTTTTGCTGGAGGCAGAGCTGGTGACTTGGACAGAGTGACTGGCATTCTGAATCAAAAGGGTTACCACAGTTTGGCTGTAACATCAGCAAAAGGTGGCTACTTTGATGAATCAAAAATAGGAACAAAAATTTGTACACTTTATGATTACTTGAATTATTTTTTATTCACCATTGTTTATTTGTTCTATGACTTGATTTCATGAAACATTAAGACATTAAACTGCATGCATTTGCATAAAAGCGGAAAAACCAGAGGTGTTCTAAAACCTTTGACCAGTAGTGTATTTCTACATGAAATCTAAAAATGTCATTGCACAGCTTAAGTATAACCTCTCTTGGTTAAATGCGTTTTCCTGTAGTTACTCCTCTGAGTTTCCTCCCATATCCCAAATGATACGCAGGTTAACCAGCGTACTTGCAATTGACCCCATGTGTATGACAGATTCCATGTAATACAGTAGGCCCCTGTCTGCAGCCGTTTCCTGCCATGTGTTTGATGCTGCCAGAATAGACACTGCACCCAGCTTTCCCCTTATCTTACAAATCCTAATTGTATTCAACATATTGCCTTTAGTATTTGACCATATCTTTGCTTAGTGATTCTGCTTTTGTTTTCTAACCTTTTTTTGTTTGAACCTTTTAAATTGTTTTTGTTGACCTTTCTTACTTTCTGACGTGTACTTATTTTTTGATCTGACCTGCTTCTCCCTGATGATGTCTTCATGTCCTCTGGATACCAGATTTACATATAATTTCTTTCTTTAACAGTATTGCGCCCTTGATCATCATCCTCCTATATGACTCTGTTCACAGAGATGAGTGACCTTTGAGTGCAAAACAGGAGATAAAAACTCAGCTTGGGACAGACTAATATAGCAATGCGATGACAGTAAGCGTCTCCCAAAAGGAAAGGCTACCTAATTTAGCAATGACGTTTACCCTTTAGCTAGAAAGCAAGTGCTGTTATGATTTTCATGGCTCATACCACTACAAATGAAACCTTAATTCAAAACTAGGCCTCAAGGCTCCAAATAAGGCTTAGAAACAAAATCAGCTCAGCCCCATCTTTGACAACCAGGCATCATGGCCTGCATAGGGAAAAACAAAGATAAGAACTGTTAACACCATTGGTCCCAAATAAGAAAAGCAATGTTCCGTTTTATTTCAAGGTTTTACTTACAAAAATATTCAAAACAAAGGGTAAGACACCAAAACAATGTGCCTAAAGGTAACCCAAACAAAATCAAGCCTGAACCCCAGAGAATTAATAGCTCACTAGAATAGTCTAAATCCATACACTTGAATAATCAAAAACACAAGTACAGACAAAAATTGAAAATTTTAAATTAAAAAATGAGCCAAACAAAACCTAATGCCTCAGCACTTGTCCTGACTCTTTTGGAGGATTACCTAAGTCGGTTGGGGGTCCCACAGAGTGTAGGAGGACCTTGCCAACTTAGGCCCAACATAAAGAAATCAAGAAACAAAAGAAAAGGAACCAAAAATACATAAAATCTGCTTTTTTCTCAGTAAAGGAATTGTGTATTATTTTACCGTTTGCTTACCTGTTAATTGGTAAAGACAGTAAAAGGACCGACCTTGCATATTTCTATAAAAATAATTTAAACAACTGCTCTCTTTCTTCTGGACAATAAAAATACACCTTTCTAAGCTTCTTAATTTATATGCTTGGCTACTTTGAAGGAATAAAAAATGCTGATTGTGAGTAAAGATACTTGATTCTGAGTGATTTCTAACTCCATAAATACTAATGCTATCCAAATATCATTCAAATGATATTTCGAGCATTGAAAAATACACCATGAAACAAACATATCTTATTAAAAATATGAACTTTTTTTTTAAAAAAAACTGTGTTTTTCACTGAGTCCAATATCTTACGGAAATGGTTTGCATTTAAGAAATCCCAGTTTCAGAAATGGGTTCAGCTCACCTTAATCAATAAAGTACACTGATTTCTGTGCCAGAGGACTATTGTGCTGACCAGTGTGACATAATGAATTTAAAAGAGTTAATAAATACATAAAACAATAATCATTGATAAACACTAAAAAAACAAAATTTTAAAAATTATATTTAGGAAATAAAAAAGTATAAATAAAGAAAACATTACAGTCAGAAATGAAACCCTGGCTATTCCATAACAATTAGCTAGGCAGTCTTTGTTAGGGTAGCCCATCTGCATCTTCCATCTTTCTTGGGTCTTGCCAGAAGACACACAACTATGTACTACTTCTGACTGAAATTCAGCCTATCAGTATTATTTGTCCTTGTCATGCACTAGGACCCCCAAAGAACATAAATAACAGTAAGTTCAAAATGTACTTCCAAAAATCCCCACTAGAGGAGGAAAGCATCACCAAGCTGTCAAAAAAATTTTTATAGCCACTTTGAAGCTCTTTGGAGCACAAAGGCAAAATGGAATTGTATGAAGCACAAGACAATCTGACTGAACAAAGTTCCAATACAGAATCCAAAAATGTAATCAAAAGGAACCAAACAAAAGGATAAACAGTCCTTTAATCATAAAAAGCACAAATAAACTCACCAGTGACCAGACACATTTGAAATGAACCGCTAGGCACTGTGGAAAACCCTCCAGGTTTACAAGGTGAAGGGAAATTCCTGGAGATGATTGGCAGGTGACCCAGCCTCTTGGAGAACCACCCACAAAGAAAGCACATGGAACATAACAAAGGCAGCTTATAGACAAGACCAAACACAAGGACTAATACACATAATCAACAAAAGCAACATTAACATAAATAAATGGCAAAAAAGTAACAATAAAGACATGAAATAAGACTTTGAACCCCAGCCAGGGAAGGAACCCTGGCTGAAAAATGAGAGCCCTTTGGGATTTCAATTAGTTGGTATTGCCTAAATGTAAATTTCAATTCTTCGGTTGTGAACTCTAATGTTATATAAAGATTTCTTTTATTTCATTATTTCACACTTGTTCATTGATGTCCGGCATACTCTCTGCTGATTTTATTATAAATTAACTTCTGTAAACATTCCTTAAAATGTTATACATGTTCCACCCTCTACTACTCCTGCTTTCTCTCTTTGGTTTCAGATCACAATTATCTTCAAGGACTTTAAAGAGTGCATAGACCAGCAGATATACCAAGCCGAGTTAAACAATGTGCCAGCAGCTTTCAGTGATGGGTCCACCAATGGAGGAGAGCGCCGGGGAGGCAACAGCCTGAAAGTTCTGGGGCAAGTAGCCGGGCAGAGTATTGAGATCCAAGCAGCCTACATTGGGACCACTATTATTGTGCGCCAGACTGGCTCATTCCTATCCTTCTCAATTCAGATTCCAATGGAAGTGGCTAATACATCCACAGAGGAACAGGACCTCCAGCTGTGCATGGGCGGCTGTCCAACATTAGAGAGGCTCCCTTTCTTTCCTTCCTCATCAGCACTGCAAGAAGCAAGGATAAAATGTGGGAAAGAATTGCCAAAGGAGGACATTTATTTTCAGGCCTGTGTTTTTGATGTTCTGGCCACAGGAGATATAAACGCCACTGCTGCTGCCACTTTGGCTTTGAAGGATGCTAGAATATTTATCCAGGAGAAGGATAAACTGCACCTTTTACCCAACCTATCTAGTAAAAATTCCCCAAGTCATATGACATTCTCTTTAATGCTGTTCTTTGTGATGATATTCAGTATTCTGTAATATTTTCATCCTTTTAAGGCCATGTTTGATTTTCTTCACTGGAGGACATTGTGAATCAGCCTTTGCATTTGTAGCACCTCTGAGAAGTTGAAGAGCATCTCCATTTAAACAAATCAGGACACAAGGCCATAGGATTAATATGGATGCTGAATCATTAAAAAAAAAACGTTAAGCGCTTGTAATATTGCACGCTTCCATCAAGCAAACGTTTGTTCTTTAGATTTCCACTTGATGGTGGGATTTGTGAATAGAACAATGCTTTTATTTTATTTTTCCCATTTATTTATCTGTAGGCGTGGAGTCATTACCTCTCCAGCTTAGTGAAAAACAGATGTTTGCAATATGTAATACTTTATGACACAGCTCATTGCTAGATTAATGTAGAAAAGTTTTAGAATTTCATACTCTTCTGGCAAAACAGAAAATGAGCTGTTTAATATTTGTCATGTTGTAAAAAAACCAACAATTCCATCCAATACATATAAATATACCTCTTTGTGACACATACAGTACATTTGATTCTACAAAGGGAGTCATGGAAATTGATATAAAGTGAAAGGCACCAGTAACTGTACAAACAAAAAGAATTATTATAGCATAACCATTATAGCAACAGTGGGAATATTATAAAGCACATAAAGGGAAAATACCCATTTTGCCCAATAAATAAGGTGCTTCAGATCTCTTTGTAATAGGAGTAGCAGCTGGCCTGCTTTCCTCAAAGACTTCCTTCTTTTTTTACCTCCGTTTTTCTTTTTGTAGTCCTCCTTGACAGTGAGATGTTGCTCATTATCTCCATACCCTGATCTGGTACAACAAGGTTAGTTCAGTTTCAAGTCTTTATTAACATCTGAGTTCAGGGTGCACTTCAAACTCTTCCTGCCATTAAGCCACACTGCAACTCTTCTCTCTTGACATTCACATTGAAATGTTTAGACACCTAGGAGTCTTTCTGGATTTCCAGCTAGTAGATCTGCATCTTCCTCAGCACTGTCATCTACTGTGGGAGGAGAACGTATAACTGCTTTGTTGAAAGAAATTTGACAAACGAGGGGAGACCACACAGTCCGTCAAGCCGGTTTGTTTATCTAATAGCTAAGTTGTTCCAACATCTCATCCAGATTCTTCTTAAAGGTTGTCAAGGTTTCTGCTTCAACTACATGACTTGGTAGTTTGTTCCAGAGTCCCAGAGCTCATTGTGTTTCCTAGCTTCAGCCTTAAGTGCACTTCTCCCAGATTTCCACTGATGTCCTTGAGTATGTGATTCACCCTTAAGATGAAAGAATGGTGCTTACTTTATCAATGCCTTTGAGGATTTTAAAGACCTGGATTAGGTTCCCACACCGGCTCCTCTGCTCGACAGTAAACAGGCTTAATTTTTTGAGTCTGTCAGAGTAGGACACATCCTTACCCCACAAACGCATGTCAAAAAGGAGTACCCAACATTTTTATAGACGAAAGGGGTAAAGCAGTCATGAAACACAGTCAAAAGGGGCTAATGAATAGATAAAAGAAGAGGAAAAGAAATGATGAAATGAAAAAGAAATGAAGAACAGGAGAGACAAACCAGACAAATATAATGTTGTGATTTTGTTATTTGCGGTACCACTAATAATTTATGAGAATATATTTACAAATGATTAAAAATACAATACAGACCTTTCTTTAGGCAAAAAGACAGTTGCACTAGCATGTCTTTAGTTCCAATGCAATCAAACCTTCATTCTTTGTTTTTATTTCATATTACGTTCACTTATGAACACTTTAAAATCACTTCCATTTTTTTGTCCAGTACCTATTGACTCATCGGTGCAAGAAAACCCCCACATATACTGTAACATATGTCAAGCTTTCTGGGGCTGCCCTTGTTTTTGGCCCTCCCGTCCTAAAAGAACTCTAACTTGATGCCATTTTTGGACCATCTTTTGTGCAGCAAATTACACCCTTTGGGAGCATGTTCTGCCGCACCCATCACACACCGAACCACCTGAACTGGGACCCAAGTGTCAACAGCAAAAAATGATCAGAAGAACTTGAAGTTGTGCATGCCACATCAACCAGCCCTACGGGTTCACCCCATAATAGGATATGAGGGGGAATATATTCTCCTTTTCACTAATCTTTGAAAAAATGGGGTTCAATAAAATAGGCATGTGGAGTGTCATTTTGTTATTTCGAGGCAGCTCATCACAAGTGTGATAAAATTTTTGATATCTGATTCTTTACTTGTGGTCCTTGTCCTCTAAGTGCCACTCTGAGAAAGTTAAAAATGAAACATTTCAAACATAAGCATGTGGGGTATCGTTTTAGACTACTTCAAGGTCAGTGATTATGAAAATTATGTTACTTTAGATTTTTCTGTAACAATCATACAGTCAATCAGTCATTATCCAACCCGCTATATTCTAACACAGGGTCATGGGGGGTCTGCTGGAGCCAATCCCAGCCAGCACAGGGCACAAGGCAGGAACAAATCAAGAATATCCATCCATCCATCCATTATCCAACCTGCTATATCCTAACTACAGGGTCACGGGGGTCTGCAGGAGCCAATCCCAGCCAACACAGGGCGCAAGGCAGGAAACAAACCCCTGGCAGGGCACTAGCCCACCGCAGAGTGCGCACACACACACACCAAGCACACACTAGGAACAATTTAGAATCGCCAATGCACCTAACCTGCATGTCTTTGGACATTTAAACTTTAAACATTTAAATTGAAGCATACCTTTTAATTTTTCAAATATCTGGTGCAACTAGTCTTGTTTATTATGTACTTCTACCTCATGAAGTAAACCATTACATTTCTTATGGACACACTTAAACAAATTCAAGCTTTTCTTTTTATGTCAGTCTGATAGTCCATCCACCCATTTTCCAACCCATTATATTCTAACTACAGGGTCACAGGGGTCTGCTGGAGCCAATCCCAGCCAACACGGGGCGCAAGGCAGGAAACAAACCCCGGGCAGGGCACCAGCCCACTGTAGGGCACACACACACACACACACACACCAAGCACACACTAGGGACAATTTAGGATCGCCAATGCACCTAACATGCATGTCTTTGGACTGTGGGAGGAAACCGGAGCACCCGGAGGAAACCCACGCAGACATGGGGAGAACATGCAAACTCCAATGTTGTCATGAAAGAAACAGCCACAATATACAGTTTTAGTATGTGTTAAACAATAAAATTATATTGAAATTAGTTGTTTATAACAAGCAAAAACATTTGTTATTTAATACAGAAGATTAAAGAAGATTGCACAGAAAAGTAAATTTAAACAACAATTGCCTGCTTTTAGATCTTAGTGTCCTCTGACATCATGGATGGGTGAATAACTACAAGGAGAGTCCCGAAAGTGTTGGTGTGCTAGTGGGGTTGCCCCCTTTAATTCTCAAATAAAGTAACTCAAAATTAGTACTTAAGGATACAAAATAGAACAATAAAGCAGCCTTCCTGGCTTTGTGGAGAGGTTTGGCTCTTGAAATCGGGTTAGTTATAGGACGCTTCATCCTTTCACCAAGGTTCAAATGAAACGGTGGCATTAGAAGGGTTTGGACTTTTATAGCTGGAAGAGGTGGGATTTTATTCTTTACACTCTCCACCACCATAGCCTATCGTCTATGGGGGAGAAGCATAAGCTTTAGATTTGTCAAAAATGTCAATCTCTGGTTTTCCACAGATCTTGACATTTTAGGGTCCCCAAATACCAAAAACATTGATATTGATAGGCGTGCATCTGTGTGTGTGTCACAGTTTTTTGATGACAGTCTAGAGCTAAAATGGCCAGACGTAAAAATACCAAACTGGAAACTTAAGCCTGTTATGAGATGACGAGCCATATTGTGCAAGAGAAACAGGCACTGTAGAGGAACCCTCAAATACCAAAACTCAGTAATTAATTATGAATTCTTCTCATCAATTACTATCGTAATGAACTATTTTATGATCAGAAAGATCAGCATGAGAGCGGTAAATAATTACTTAAATGTTATGGAATGGTTCAGGTACCTTGGTTCCTAAGGCGTAAAGCCTACAGACACTAACATCCAGCTTTTTTCCTTCAAGGGGCATCTTCTGCAAGAGATGAGAAAAAAGACAAGGCTGTTATCCACAATAACACAATAACAGGAATCGATTTTTCATTAACAACCTGGTATTTGTTTTAATCAATTATCAGTCCTTCTTCTTACAAATCGCTAGACTGGGTGTGCATTAAGCAGGATTGAGAATTTTATGTTAGTGGCACTAAATTGAAGGTGCAAAACACCAGTCATCTGATCTGAGATTCTATATGAGCACTCATGGCTCCAGCCTTCCACTGTAGCAGGAATAATGTCTACACATTACTAACCAACCTGGCTCTGAACTCTCAGGACAAACCAACAGATGACCCACCACAGCACAGCACAGCACTGGCAGCGTTTGTGTCAAACTGTTTATTGCTTGGACTTGTGATATTATTTGTTACAGTTCTGGCTTGTTGCTGACAAGCAGTGAAGGCTGTGCCCCCCAGTTTGGAATGGGAGAAGCCACCATATGCAATTTGCATTGGCACATCCCGGTTTTGGGATAGCATGGTGGCACAGCAGTATGAACTGCTGCCTGATAGATGCAGTCAGTGTCCTGGTACAAATCAAAAGACTGGTTACAGTTCATGTGGAGTTTGCCTGCTCTCCTCGTACTTCATCTCTAAAAATGTGCTGATTAGTTTAAGTGATGACTCTGCATTGTCCCTCCTGTAAGTGTAATTATGTGTGTAAGTGTGAGTGGGCGCTGCGATGGACTGCCACCCTGTCCAAGGCTGGTTTCTAGCTTATGCCCAATGTGTTTGACTTGTGACCCTGGATTTGATTAAACGTGGCTGAAAATGTTATATCTGCATTTTGTACGCAGAGTAATTCTAATGATTAATCGCACTTTAATTCAATGTATCATTTAATTCATTCAATACACTTTCACCAGCTTTTGCTTGCATGATAAAAAAAAAGTTAAAGGTTGGCTGATTGTGCATGCATCAGTTTGGGTACAGTCATTTTTTAAGTCATTAGTAGATGCCTTTAGGAATGGCAGTAATGCCAGTAAAGCACAAGATTTCACAAAGAATAACAAGTACTCACCTAACAAATCACTTTTGAGGATAGCAGCTTCAGCCCTGCAGTTGTCCACATAGCACCTTACATTCAAAGCCAACTTCCATCAAAACAAAGTATGCAAAATGTTAACATATAAAATGTTATTACATTGCCATAAAAATATCGGAATCATTAGAAAAGAAGCCTGCCATATTCTAAAGAAGCTGTTAAATTGTTTATAGATGCTACAGGAACTGCTAATCCTAAAACTGGCTGAAGGATGTTGGATGAAGGAATGAATTAATAAACAAATATAGTTCTTTTATGGCTTTTGTGTCCCTCTTTAAACACCAAAGGCTGGTTACTTATTGTCTCCTTGTCTATGCTTAAGACTTATAAAAAGCATCAATAAATATTTTTTTTATAAAGAATGCTTGTATAAAAGCAAAACAGATTTGAAAAATGGCATATCTGGGTGTCCCTACAAAGGAACAGGTGACAAAGAGCTGCCCTGCACTGACTGTCTCAAACAGGAATCCTTATTCTTAGAACTGAGCTCACAATTAATTGAGACGTTCTTGGCTTTGGATATCTTTTTGATTTAACTTTAATAAAATTTTACTTTATCATTTAATAAATGGTGTACTGTACCTACATTATTTTGTCAATCTATGGTTGATTTAATAAAAGAAGTGAATCTTTTCCAAGAGTCAAGTAGTCTCATCACTGACCTGCACAGAACATACCTTCTCTAGCCCACAAAGTGTACAGAAGTTCAGAGTGGTCCAGAAACACTGGGGGCAAAGCAGGAGACTGTCCTGGACAGGGGGGCAGTCTGTCTTGCACAAGAATAGTCCTATTTTCCTACTTCCTATCATTTAGTCTGATTCTGGAACTAAAGAGAGGCATGTAGATGTGGTGTGAGCAGGTTATAACTGCATTCTAACAAATCTGGATTAAATAAAGTGAGAATAAACAACCGCATTATAACAAATCTGGATTAAATAAAGTGAGAATAAAAATAGAAATACAAATATGATTCGACAGCATTTAGTGAGATGTCGGAGCAGCACCTCACAGCTACCCTATGAAAGATTTCTTAAGCTGTATTTCAGTATACAGAACAGCTGCCTCGAAAATGGACTTGGAAAATCCTAGGAAAAGAATGAATGATTAGATAAACCAGTCCTTACCTTTTTTTTATTATTTGATTGTACCGCCACAATTTTTTTCAAAAAAAAGGAAGCATTTAGTTCAAAAATGAGCTTCAAATGTGTCTGATTACAGTAAAATGAGGCCCCAACATTAACTAAAATGTTATCATCTATCTAATTCAATCAGTATTGCAAGTTAATTTTTCTACGATTTTAATCTGCCTAATCGTTACAATGTAGAAGAAAATCCAGACACCTGCAGAAAAAGGCACAACACAAGTAGAACACTCACGCAAATTTGTGGCATTAGATTTTATGATTAGACAGAAAAACTATCAGATGAGAATGATAAAAACCTAAATAAAATAACTTAAAATGACACTTATGAAAACCAAAGGTTTCCCCAAGTTCGTTCAGTGGTTTTAAAACCCCACTAGGTGATGCTTGAGGACAGCACCAAGAAAAAGAATGCAAAAGAAGTGCAGAAGCCACTAGAGGGCAGCAAACCACCCTTGAGTCTTTTCGGAAACGAACTGGTAGAACACCGGTTTGAAAACCTACTCTTACTTATCGTTTACCAAAGAAATACAATGTGCTTACCCAATTCATACTAAATAAATGCATGAAAAAACTGCAGATTGGTTTGGATGATATTTTTCCATATGTAAATATACTGTATTATATAGCTGGTATTTATCTGTCTATATTTTTTCATAAGAGATAGAAAGATCTACAGTATATGAAATTCACTATACAGATAGATAGATAGATAGATAGATAGATAGATAGATAGATAGATAGATGTAAAGTAGCAAATCACAATTAATATTTCAACCTGCCAAAGAATTGTGATAAGAAACCAAAGCGACAAGAATAGAAGTATTGTGCACACAGAAAGCACTGCAATGTTTTTCATGCTGACTCAACCCACTGCACTACTGCAGTGGTGGAGGGATGTGACTCGTCTTCATTATATTTTATTGGTTTCTTAACTGGCTGGCATTTACAATTCTTTCTTTCTTCTTCAATTAAAACTAAAAGTAACAGACACCTAAGCAGTTTCTTTCCCAGATCCATAGCCCTTCTGCTCCAGTAATTTAGCCCGTCTCCCTTGATTACTAATGTGTCCTCTCATGTACTGTATTGAAGGGGTGTGTGAGTGTGTGTACAGTATATGTACAAGTACAAACTATACACTCACACTTTCTTTTGCACATCATCATTTGCACATCTCCTTTACAATTGCACTAATTTGCAACTCTTTATAATGTACAGTATGTTATCTAACTTATATTATTTATGGTATTTGTATGTGATGCTGTGTTGTGTTATAAGCAGCCCTAAGACTACCAAGTTAAATTATTGTACACTGGTGAATAAAAGTGATTCAGAAACTGAAGTACATACGAACAATGACGGGCAAGGAGAAAATGAAGAAAACTCTGCATAGTGTTGACCACTGCTGCACTGTGATTATACCGTACAGATTACTGTATTAACAGTAAAAAAAAAAAAGAAATAACAAGTCAGCAAATGTTTTAGATGTATTAAAGTGAGTGGTTAAACTCTATACACTACAGGCCAAAAGTTTGGACACACCTCCTCATTCAATGTGTTTTCTTTATTTTCATGACTGAAGGCATCAAAACTATGAATGAACACATGTGGAGTTATGTACTTAACAAAAAAAGGTGAAATAACTGAAAACATGTTTTCTATTCTAGTTTCTTCAAAATAGCCACCCTTTGCTCTGATTACTGCTTTGCACACTCTTGGCATTTTCTCGATGAGCTTCAACAGGTAGTCAGCTGAAATGGTTTTCACTTCACAGGTGTGCCTTATCAGGGTTATTTAGTGGAATTTCTTGCTTTATCAATGGGGTTGGGACCAGCAGTTGTGTTGTGCAGAAGTTAGGTTAGTTGGACGATCATTTATTTTTCAACAGGACAATGACCCCAAACACACCTCCAGGCTGTGTAAGGGCTATTTGACCAAGAAGGAGAGTGATGGAGTGCTGTAAATGGTCATGAAAATAAAGAAAACACATTGAATGAGGAGGTGTGGCCAAACTTTTGGCCTGTAATGTAAGTGAAAATCTGTTGGGTGAAGAGCTAACATGCATGTCTCTGGAGATGTGACAGGAAAACCTCAAGGAGGGAGAGGTGTGACTGCATAGGATGCTGGAGGTCCGTTTGCATTTCTAGGTGGTCCTAGACAAAAAGCAGCTGTGTGCCAGTGACATTAAGCTGATGATACCACCCTGTGTAGTAATTTGGGGTCTTGAGCTGAGCAGGTGCCGTACCAGGATGTCTTGCAGAGAGTGAGTATAGACTCCACTATGCACCTTCTTAACGTTCTCCATTTTTCGAATATTTACAACTGCTGTCATGGGCTAGAACATTTTCAGAGATATTGTGCTGTTGAACATTTCTGGAAGGCCTCAATTAGACTCTTTACTTGAACTAACTGCAACTTCTTAGTACTTTGAGAAATTATTTTGTTTTGTTTGACAGTACTGTGTTTCCTAAAACCATTTTGGCCCCTTTAAAAAGCTGTCCATTCTTCATGAGAATTTTGCTCACTTTAGGCATTTGGGGCCACTCCATTTCCATTGACGTATTTTTTATCTTATATCACAATGTATACATTGAAAACTTTAACTTGATACACGGGCTGTGTTCATTCAGTCCACCCAGTTGGTGGCTCATTTCTCTGTAGAAATATGAGAGGCTTGAAGAGTTTAGGGGTAATAGAGCATTTTTGTATTATTATGCTCAAACTTTTCCACATATTAAAAAACTATTAACGTAGATATGGAAATATTGCATGGGATTTCTGTGCTTTATTTGTATCATACAATTTCAGGGCTCCCATTTTTCTGTTACAAGTTCTGCAGTGTTTAGTGCTGCTCCATCTCAGATCTAATAATTCATCTTGATGGTCTAAACACATGGAGTTTGCATGTTTTCCTCACATCAGTACAGGCAGCGGCTAGGCTTTCAATCAGACCTATGCAAATCATGTTTTGTTTGAACTTTATATATTTATATATGAGCACAGTTTTCTGACATTGCCTTTGGGACATGTAATAATCAAAACACATTGAAGCATATTTGTTGTGAATAAATATTGCATAACACAATATTCTCTAACCCTCTTAATGTAACTCAGGGTTGCAGGGGGCTACCAACCTGGCCAATGTACAAACTGGATCATGATAGGGCCCACTTTTACACATACACATCTTTGAAGGACAAACAAAGATGAGGTGAACATGCAGGACAAGGACAAATGGATGTGACTTCAGCGTAATGGATCGCTGAGGAAGCACCATTAACCACTTGTACCATTTATTAGCCAATATTTTGGAAAATAAATGTAAAATTTTCTAAATAAATTTGCAGTGAAATACAAGTAGATGATCAGAAACTCAAAAAATGCAAACATCAAATGTCTAAATCATGGATTTTGAAAAGAAAATACTGTTATACCTGTTATGTGGGAGCATATACTCAACACTATAGTCTTATATATAAACGTCTACGCGTGGAAATGTGTTTGTCTGTCTGTCCGGCCGGAAGTGCGAGGCTACAGCACGAAGCTCAAAGAGCCAGCAAGGCGGCCCCAAGTCAACAAGTCGGATGAAGAAAGAAGTACAAGGCTACAGCGTGAAGCTGAAAGAAAGCGACTCCGTCGCCAAAGTGAAACCGCTAAGGATCTTAGCCGCTAATACACAAATGAGGCGAGCAGATCAGCAAAACAAAACCTCCGAGGAGAGAGAAACTCGCTTAGCCGCTAATAGACAAGGGGGGGCAAGCACATCGGCAAAAAGAAACCGCCGACTCTGCATTTCAATTTTTTTTCTGACGATTTCAATAGTTTGTAGGTGCCCTGGCTTTTTACAGCATTGGCTTACACAGCTAGTATTATATAATACCTTCACTTAAAGTAAGCACAGGCAGAATAGCAGTGAAGTAAACTGTTCATTTATTCAACATAACATAAGTATCTAACACCATAAGAAGCATAGGCAGATTTACTGTAGCTGCAGTAGATGGCCATTCACTCCAGGTTGGTTCAATTCTTCATTACACAGCCTTGTTAAAGGCACACAGAAACTTATGTCATATTCAGATCCATCCATTATCCAACCCGCTGAATCCAAACACAAGGTCACGGGGGTCTGCTGGAGCCAGTCCCAGCCACACCCCGGGCAGGGTGCCAACCCACCTCAGGACACATACAAACACACCCACACACCAAGCACACAATCCACCTAACCTGCATGTCTTTGGACTGTGGGAGGAGTACCCGGAGGAAACCCACGCAGACATGGGGAGAACATGCAAACTCCACGCAGGGAGGACCCGGGAAGCGAACCCAGGTCTCCTAACTGCGAGGCAGCAGTGCTACCACTGCACCACCGTGCCACCCTCATATTCAAATGTTAAATAATAATAATAATATCATATGGCACCTATAATACCTTTTTACGTGGTTGTCTGGTTTTAGACCTTCTGTCTATTAGGTATACCCATCCTTTGAGTGCGGAGCCATGCCTCCAGTAAATCAATATTCACGTTAACAGAATGCACCATTTGAAATGGTTCTTATCAAACCTTTTGTTGAAAAAGTAAACAATCAATGCTTTAACCATCTCAAATAAGGGCTCTAAAACAAAGACAAACTGTCAAAATTTAACCATGTCAAGAATTCCAGTAAGGCCGATGACACGTTACACGACTTTTTGTCTTGTGGTATGTCACGTCTGCCAACTGCAGTCGCCGGTCCATGCCATTTTAAACAGCTCACAATGCAGACAATATCACACTTAGTGGTCATGTTCTGACCATCCAGCAAAGTCATGCTCTCCTCTTTTTCTGACAGCTAAAAGCATGCTGCCTGACGGAGCCAGTGCAGTATGAAGGGTTAACAGGTGGGGCGAAATCTGCATCAATCTCATCCCCCTTTTTTTTTTGTTTTACTTTTTTTTCATTCTGTTGTGGTGCATGAAACAGCAGAAGTCTGTCAGACGATGAGCTTCTCTTCTGTTTGTGAGGTTCAAATCCCCCAATACCTTAGAAAACCCAGGAGTGGGCACATGGCCAATTTATTGAGGTCTCCAAGACAGTGACTTTATTTTTCACTTTCTCTTAAACGATGTTAACTTCCACCAATGTCAACTACCCATAGTTTTGCCATTAAAATTAATGGACAGATATTGTTGGTTTCTATTTATGTTTAATCAGTTTGTGTTTGTTCTTTGTGTGTCTTAACCTTTTTGCATTTATATGTGTTCCAGTTCTGTATTTAGTAATTAGTATAATCTATATTGGTATTTTAGCTGAGTTGTTCACAGCGCTCTGTGGCTGCACTCAGTGAAGAGTGATATACCAAAAATAAGTTGTATAAGTTGTCAGCTTCATGTACACAGAGCTCACCCCTGTGACTAAATCAAAATCACACAGGTCTGATTTTATCGAAGTGACTTTTCTGACTTGCTAAAATTATCTAAATGAAGGCTACAACTGATAATCACTGGAAAAGTCGTCCAATGTGACATGGCCTCAATGTCACTTCAGCATTTCAGTCTATTAATTTATCACTTCTGTAACAAACTCCATGTGGTCAGAAGAAATTCACACATAATTAGGTTCCAAATCAAACATTTCAGCCATATGTCAATCAAATTAAATGGTGTAGCTTAACTCCAACTCACAACACAAGCAGAAGTCGTTTTTTTGAAATTCTCAAATAAAATAATAGATCTTATTCCATTTTAATAAGCAGTGAAATTATATAAGATGCTTACAATGTAAAGCTTTTTTAAGAATTAACTGGAGGAATATATTGATGTGGCCAGAACCTGAGGGAACTACAAGAAATATTTTGTAAAGGCCATGTCTCATTAAGCGATTTTTAGTCATAGCCTCCATGTACATAATCTTAGTGAGTCGAAGCCAGTTGGTGGAACACTCATGTGACTCTTGGTCGCTTAGAGTCACCTTGTGACTTACTCCAACTAGTCCGTGTTTCACTTCAATGAAGTCAGACAGATTTGACTTTGTCTTTAGTTTTAGGGATGGGCTCTCTGTGCATAAATACTGACAGCCAATGAATGATCATCCAGAAATATAATGAAGGAATAGAATACAGCAACAAGGGATAAGGAAAGCAGGTGTATTGGACCTCATGAACAGAAGAGAAACTTGTCTGTCCAATTGTGCAATTTTAACATACCATGATGGAGTGGAAAAAAGAAATAATAGGGCCATGACTATGGCTAAACTTGCCATACCTGTAAACTCTTCATATAGCATTGACTCCACATAATCGGCTGTCACAAAAAGGGGCAAGCACGACTGTGACGGATGGTCAGGACTCAGTGAGTTAATGTGACAGTGATCTTCAGTTATTTAAATAGTCCAGCAATTAGATCAGCAACTGTGGTCAGCAAATCTAACATCCCCCATGTTGTTTATTAGTTTAATGCATCTGATTGTAATTAACCTGTAACAATATAATGGTCCACAGAATGGTCAAACCATTCCAAATACCATAGCTACTTTAGCGTTGTTACTCTTACTGCACTTTCTTCTTCTGTCAGCTGCTCCCGTTAGGGGTTGCCACAGCGGATCATCTTTTTTCCATATTACTCTCACTGCACTACTCAGAGTATTTATATCACTGTATATGAGTGTAAATCACAGCTGTACAGCAGCTGATCGGAAAGAGAATTATCGGTATACAGAATCAAGCACACGCTGCCTCAGCCATGCTGTCTATTGAACTGCCACATACGACAAACGCTTCAGAGCCTTTCTTCGCGGTTCAGAAACAGTTTCATCCCAAGAACTATAAACACACCCAATCAGTCCATCAAGTGCTCCTTGTAGAACGCTTTGTACTTATAAGTACAATTACCTCACTGTAAAGTTGTGATATAGTTATAATATTGCAAAACCTGAGCCACTTTATAAAGCGCGTATTTACATATAATGATAATATCATTTTTAAGATGAAATGCAGCAAAATAAAACTTTAACTTAATTAAAATAATCTATATTGTTAACAAATAAACATGCGGTGTCGCATCGCTAGCAAGGAGCTGGCGCTCCGTTCACGGATTGTTTCTGCCTCACGCTGTATTCTTGCTGGTGCTGGAGCGACACTGGATGGATAGATGGATAGAATAATTTAACATGTACTACAAAGATATTTCAATGTTCCTTAAAAGTTTTGAAGAATCGGTGTTCTAAGCTTACAGATGGCTTAATGTCTATTACAGAGCTGATTGTGTGGCGATTGGGTATTTGGAGAAAGAAAAGAAAGGATAGAAATTGGGGGTTAGTACGTTTGAAAGAGACAGTACTGCTGCAATAAATTATTTCATCGAAGGTAGCACATGGCACAGCAAGCATCTTGCGTGAGGCATGAACAATCACTGCGCCACTATGTACCCATGTTTAATAACATGCTTTAACTCCTATCATCATGACAATGATATCGGGTATACATCTCAGTATTTTAATTATTCAGAGAGCAGTAACATTACGAATGTAATGGATTCTGTGTCCTGTCGGAGGAAGATAAAGCCTGTTTAAGAAGCACGTAGTGATTCACACACATAGAGCATATACCTGTAGAAGATCAAATATAAAACAAAGCATTTAACATGCTACTTTAGTTACGATGGGATTTGAGAAACTAGTAAATTAAATGATTATAAGATGAACTTTATGATGTTCTACTTTAATGACAAAATAAACTATGTGATTAAAGTGGAAATATCGAGATTAAAGTTGACATTTCGTGCTTTTTTCCCCACTGTGTGCCTATTTTTTTTCTCTGTACACTAATAAGCTTTCATATGACACTCAGGTGGGCTATGACTTACCTTTTCATGGCGACTTTGATATCTGACAACTTCTTTTTTATTTCGGGCACTGTGCGACTTTGTGAACTTGAGCTTTTGAGTTTCTCCGACTCTCTATGTCACTCGATCAACTTCCTTTTGTTGTTTATACCACTGTTTAAACCAACAAATAGTATGTTTTTCTTTGCTTCCACTTGGTATTCGCTGAAATTCTTCTACTTTCCCCCATGCCTTTGCCATTGCCCTTTCACAGAACGCTGAGCTTAAGGGCTATTTATATTGATTTGCATATTCAAAGAGGCGTAATTATGGGAGGAGATGGGGAGGGACAGCAGGCGCGTGCACGTGCATTACTTTTCATGCTGACCGGGATTTATGTAGCGGAAGAACATGGAAGCTGGCGAACCCACAGATTTATGCATCTGGATTTTTTTGTGCGTACGAACTTTTCCGCTTTTGTGCTTATGCCATGTTATAGTGCGAGTTCTACGCACGGCGTTATACATGAGGCCCCTGGTCTCTATATCAATATATCTGCTCTGCAGAGTCTGCCTCAGCTTAGCTGCTCATTAGCATGGCTAATCTCAGGGCTGAGACTGAGATGACTGGGGTTTGAGCCCAAATGATGAAGTGCCTTGATGGACACACACGATAAAACCTAATCTGTGCAATAATGCTATCCTTACATTGTATTTCACCGACTATTCTCGGTAAACTACAAGCCTGAGCTTATTTCCACCACTAAAAGCATTTTATAATGTAACCTGTATTATTTGAAATGAATCGGATTGTGCCTCTGGGTAATTCAGTGGTTAGTGCTGCTGCCTCACAGATCCAGCATCCTCAGTTTCAATCCTGTGCCAGGATGCCACTCTGCATCTGTGTAAGTTTTCCTTCCACACCCCAAAGATGTGTGTGCTAATTCCAAATTGTCCCTGTATTGTGGTATATCTGAGATTGTTCTGCAGGGGCATGGTGTGTGCTTTTTCTTGCCTTGTGCACAATGCTCTTATTAGTTTATCATTGCTATTTAGTAAGCATTAGCTTTAGTGGATTGTTATGCTACACTTGTTCTCAGTGCTGCCAAGATAAGATCCAGCTTCCTGCAAACTTCAATGGGATTAAATAGGTTTGAAAATTTTTTGACTGAATTTCTTTGTTTTAGGTTTCCTGGACATGAATGGTAAAATACAGAAACAACATACATATGAAAAAATGTCTACTATTATGAACCAAAGTGATCTGTACTGCCTCTGAATACACCTGGCCTAAACAAATTACAGATAAAGGCTAGTAAGTAAAAAGGCATGGCACCATATGTGAAATAAGCAAACATAGCAACGAGGGTGGGTTCCTTCACCATGGCCATCCAGTACACTTTACACATCTCCTGAGCACACACGTCCATACCTGTATATCCCAAGAGTGAATATCAAGTGCACAGGTCACACGTTTCTGCTTGTGCGGCAATTACACAGTTGAGATGGCGGGCCACACATGAAGAGCACACGCGAAGGGCGACATATTTAGCACCGAACTTTCATACTTTTTTCGCAACGGGGAAACAGAATTCGGGCACTGAGCATCGGAGACACGCATTTGTATTTTATCTTCTCAGGTTTTCCAGTAGTCTTGTATATAACGCTGGCGTCCTCCTTTTACATGCACTCTCTCCTTTGCCTTTTCTTCCTCACATTTTGCTTTCTTTCACTAATGAAAAGTGGGCTACAAAATTACGTTAACAAGCGGTAAGCAATCACAAGACGGTCACTCCGTCCCGGAGCGATCAGAAATCGCAGGATTTTGTGGCGCGGTAAGCCGCCTGCACAGTAAAGGATGCGTCTTCTCAGAAAGACAATTGCGAGGAGAATAAAAACGCAACTTCTTTAGACGAACGTCAAAAACAAGACGACGGCTCGCCATGCTAGTGATTGGCGCCCCATTGCTAGGGTGGGGCCAGATGGGGGGTTGGAGGGGGGTGCGGGTTGTCTGACGGAGGCGGATTTGGGCTGTTCTGTGATGAATCAAAATAACTGGCTTCTTCCAGATTCAGGTAGCCTAAACAAAGAACATAATGCGTTGCTTCCACTAGAGGGCACATATAAACTACACTGCCTGCTGCAGTATCTCCGTCTGATGACTTCTAATCTGTTTACAAGAATGCAGATAACTGCAGAATGATGCACATTCCGCTCCCAGACATTGTTTTACGATTGCAAAGTTCAGCAACAACAACAACAATAATAATAATAATAATAATAATAATAATAATAATAATAATAATAATAATAATGATGATGACGATGATGATGAAGAAAGTGATTTGAAGTTGTAAATCTTATGTAGTCTTTAATGATATTATATCTAGCCTTTAAAATTAATTTGTTTTTATATCCTTATACATTCTGTACTATCAGGTTGTTACTTTTATATTTTAAAACACAGTACATACGCAAGGCAAAAGAGCACGTGACTTAAATTTACTATTCATCAACCTAAGTTATCAGCTCTTGCTCTACAGCCAGCCTACTATCTTTGCTCTGCATATTGCAAGTTAAAAAAGAAGGCGAGCATAACATGAATGAATACGTAACTCGCATCCATCCAATATCAAATGGTTCAAAATATGTATTATTATTATTATTATTATTATTATTATTATTATTATTATATCCGATGGTATTTTTGTTGATCGCTTGGATAGTTTTATTTTTCTTATTGTCAACTATCCACCCATTTTGTGAGCTCGCTTTTCCTATATGAGCTGACCGAATGGCACTCAAAGCAACCCTGGACGGAACGCCAAGTCCATCGCAGGGCACAACAATCTCGTTGTCAATAATAACAATGTAGAAAGTTAAGTGAATAAGCGGGTTACAAAGTGGCTCGACGGATAGATGGATGGATAGATTTAAAGTATTTGTAAAATGTGTTACAAAGTAGAAAAGAAAATTATTTTAAAAGCAGTACTCGTTTTAAATGTACAGTTTCATATCAATGCATAGACAATTTCACAGTTGCACAGGAATTCGGCGACAAACGCACACTTGTGGCGCATTTCAGAAAACAATCTGGAAGTTCAGGGTCGAACGAAGAAAATCGACAAAGTCTGGGGCATTTGATTCGTTTCGAATTTTTTAAATGGACTGTCATTGAAACTTAGTTTTATTGCCATCTGTATTAATATTATTTGTGGTCAATCGTTCGAATGTTACATATTTTTCTTTGTAAACTGAGCCTTGAAAAAATGCAGTTAGGGTAACATTAGAGAAGTGAACGAAGATATATTTTTAGATCTTGGGAAGAAATCATCATATAATTGTTGTTCCATTTATTTATAAGAAAGAAAGAAAGAAAGAAAGAAAGAAAGAAAGAAAGAAAGATTGGAAACGCTATTTATATAAAGTATTTAGTGTATTATATTTTCACACAGATAATCGGGACGTCGTTATTATTTTTATCCAGGAATGCAAGTTTTATTCTCGCAATTCGATAGTTTTCTCTTAGCCTCATTGAGTAAAACGTGAGGAATGCGCATCCCTAAAATGTTTGCAGTACATTTTGACCCGCCCATTTGTTCTTCTGTGGAGAAAACACATCAGACTCCAAATATTCCAACAACTTGTGTTGAACTGGATTGGCAAATTTTCGCATCAATCAATGATGTCTGTTACATTTCTGACTCCGGCCCGCACTCCCTCTCCGCTCCCTAACCCCTCCCACCTCAAGCTTAGAGCGCACAAGCTGTTTTCTGAAGTCCATGTGCTGTCCACGCGCACCAGCTTGCCGCTGATTGGTTGCGAACGACACAAACAACTCACTACAGCCAATAGCAGTCCTGTGCACGCGGTGGTTCGTGCTGTTCACTCTAGAAGCACATGCACAGCTGAGTGGGAGAAACAAGGCGAGTGAGTCAGTGGCTGAGGCTGGGTATATAAAAGCGCAGCTTCCTGAATTGTTTACAGCAGTTTTCAGTTACAGTGAGTGATAGGAGAGCGGAGCTTAATTCAGAGTAGTGGTTGAACCATACACAAAAACGAAAGCAATTGGTCCCTGGAATTTTGTGCTTGTTCATTAATTTTATAAAGAAGATAATTCCAATAGGGTATTGCAGTTGAGACCGTCAACATGGTTGTAATGACAAAAAAGTTAAAGGAATTTGAGGTCGTATTCAACGATCCAGCAAAAAGCTACTCCAGCGGAGATAAAGTGGCTGGAAAGATCGTCTTGGAAGTACTGGAACTCACCCAGGTGTCCGCAATGCGGGTGATCGGCATCGGATGCGCAAAAGTGGAATACCCGAAAGGCAAGCAGCACTGCAAAGAAGAAGTGGACTACTTGCGCTACGAAGACACGCTTCGTCTGGACGACCATCCCACAGGTAGGCATGCTCCGTTATTTTTTTTTTAATCATATTATAACTGGGATTTTGAAGCTTTTTATGGAATCATGTTTAAGGTTGACCTAATGACTATAAAGGTTCAGTAGCGTTTTTCTTTAAGGCACAGGGCATAGCTGTGCGCATCTCCTTTTGTGGGAACTGTAAACGTATTGTATTGCATTGCATGGGAGACTGACGGGATGCCTGACTGGCTTCGCTGGCAAACTGTAGGGGGAGCAGCGGAGTACCGAGCGGGGATTCCCGTAGTTGGCGTCTCTGAAGGGAAACACGGCTGGGCAGGATGTACTTGAGTCAGCCTTTTATGTGTGTGGCACACAAAGGCAAAGTTGGAACAACGTCAGCTGTATCTGTTCCAGCTGATGGATGTGATACTCATGGCCCTTTTTTGCATGTGAATAAGAAAAAGCAAAGTTAGACCAATGTGAGATGTTTGACGTGAAATTGACCTAAAAGAATTAATGGACTATTTCTCTTTATTACAGAAGAGGATGGCTCCGTTATTCTGAGGCCTGGCAAAAGATACGAGTACATGTTTGGATTCGAGCTTCCACAGCAAGGGTAAGTATTTCAGAAAGGCATGCAAGGCTATACCAATTTATTTATATTTTGGTAATAAGTTCTATTTATTTTGCACGAGGTAACAGTTTTTTTTCTTTTTTTTGTCATTTTCAGACAGCTTGTCTCTTCTTACAAAGGAAAGTTTGGCAGTGTGCAGTATTACGTCAAGGCCTTTCTTGACAGACCTGGCCAGCCTGCACAGGAGACAATGAAGAACTTTGAAGTTTTGGAGCCCATTGATGTCAACACTCCAGAATTGATGGTAAGACATTCATATGGTCCATGTGTGATGCTAGCGTAAGAGGTTTCTAAGCATGCAAAGTGGGCATTTGTAAGACCTTAAAGAGATTATTTGGAGTGTATCCGGAGTTAAGTCTGTTATTGGCTTATGCACCATATGGCCATAGTATTTTTAATATTGGTAGACAAGCAATTTTAGTACACAACTGTACAACATGGTCACCCTAAATGTGTATAATGTTTAACAGTCTTTAAATGAAAATTCCTGAAAATGTCTTAAAATACAGTGTGCAGCCATCTGTAAAGAGAGTAACTTGTTAAAAAGTATGTGTCCATTAGTGATGCTGGGTAAACTTTTAAGTGATTAGCCATTTGTTGTTCATTAGCTGACCATGCTTAAATCGCTGGCTTGGAACTAACCATCTTTTTTTTTTTTTTTTTTTTTTTTTTTTTTTATTTCCTGTTCAGTCTCCAGCAGTTGGAACAAAGGGAAAGAAAGTGACCTGCATGTTCATCTCTGATGGTCAGGTGTCTGTTAATGCTAAGATTGACAGGAGAGGATACTGTGAAGGTAAGTTTTTTAAAAATAAAAATTGACTAGCTGCCTTAATTTTCAGACTTTTAGTTTTGCTGATACTTATGAAGCATTAAACTTGACTAACTCATTTCCATTTTTCTGAACCAGGTGAGGATATCTGCATTGATGCAAATTTTGAAAATACCTGTTCTCGCATCGTCGTTCCAAAAGCAGCCATTGTTGCCAAACACATCTACCAGGCCAATGGACGGAGCAAAGTCCAGAGGCAGAAGCTGTGCTCAGTGCGGGGAAACCACATCATTTCAGGCACATGTGAAGCATGGAGAGGAAAGACCATCCGTGTACCAAAAATCAAGCCTTCCATCTTGGATTGCAACATCATCCGTGTGGAGTATGCCCTCATGGTATGTTGCCTTTGAGTGTTTGTTTGCTTGGATGTCTCTCTGCACATAAAGTAAATGGTGGAACTTTAGCAGTTTGGTAATACAGATTGGTAAATACTTTTTTCCTCTTTCAGGTATATGTCCACATCCCTGGCTCAGATAAGCTGATTCTGGAGCTTCCTGTTGTCATTGGTACCATTCCTTACAATGGATTCAGCAGCCGAAATAACAGTTTGTGCAGTCAGAGCAGCGGTACAGCTAGCAACAGCTGGACATCTATGCCATCTAGCAGTACAGCTAGCAACAGCTGGACATCTATGCCATCTGCACCTCCAAGCTACAGTGACATCTCCAATGACTACAGGATGGAGAGTCCCACCCTTCCACTGCTTGATGACTATGATGGCTGTGATAGCCCACTTTTCATGATGGCTCCTCGATTCGAGTTCCCACCACCTGCATATAAAGAAGTAAGTTGTATTTTTCTTTTCATTCTCCACATGTACTTTAGTGTTAATTCGCCTAGATTGTAAAGTTTTCAAGTTTTAGATTCACATTTTTTTTTTTTGGGTTAAACTTATTTCTCCTTTTTTTTTTTTTTCCCTCTCCATTATAGGTTGATGAAGAGTGCAATGGCAACGTTTCATAAGCAAATCGCATCCAAGCCTTTACTGGTCTTTTGAACTTGACACTTAATCGTACTGATTTTGCAGAAGCCTGCTTGGCAGAGTTTTGGGCAGGGGCTCGCTGCACGCTGCTTGAGCAGACAGGTCTCTGGTTACAGTGGAGAGAGACTGCAGCATCGGTTTTGGCATCTTTTCAGATCTGCTCCAACACTGACATACTGGCGAGGAGAACAAGCAACCATATGCTTAAAGTACTATTTCTGATGCATTGCGTGGCAAAGCACTCCATTCAGTTTTGAAGAGTGCAACGGCAAAATGAAACTTCTATACTTCTAGCATTAAAGCACTTCATTCAGTTTTGAAGAATGCAACGGCAAAATGAAAATTATATACTTCTAGCATTTCAATGATCTTTTCTGGAAATTGAGAAGAAATTTTAAGCTGTATATGTATTTCCATATTCTGTAAACCCCTTTTTCAGGGCATTAGGGAGTCTTTTGGGCACTGCACTAAATGTGCTGCGTGTTTTTTAGCCATCCTTGTGTATCATTCCAATAATGCTCCTTTGTAGAAGTCTGGAAAGACTATAAGGATTACTGATTTTGTTTTTCTTTTTAGTCAGATTAATGTATGCAAAATAAGCTTACTGATATTCTACTTTAGCCACTATCCAATCAGAAGAGCAAGGGTCCTTTTTTGAGCCTGTTGTAAATCAGTATTTTGGTTTTAGTTACTACTACTGTATTACAAGCACTTTTTTTTTTTTTTTTTTTTTTTTTTTAACGCAATATGCTTTTGAACTGCCTGTGCAAATTCCACTTTCGGTGGTTTAATACAAATGTGATTGTCAGAGCATTCTTGGATTTCACTACAAGTGCCATATTTTGTACATATTTTTAAACTGCTGTGGCAAATCAACAGCAATGCACTTTTCCTATCTTGTGTTTTTTGTTTAAACTCATGTTAGCACTGCATTTCATTCTAAATTTTAAAATCTTTATAATAATGGAGTTTGAATCTGTGAATTATTGTATTACTTTTTTATTTTTATACATTTTTTTTTCTGTATTGAAAAAGTGTTATTTTGTAATATATTTAAAACCCTATGGGTTACTTTTATTATTTGATCAATAAAAGTTTGAAGTTTATTTTTTTGGAGTCATTGTTTCTACTTGGTCTAAAGCCACTAACTTAACTTGTAATGTCCCATGGCATTCTCAATCTTGATTGAGAAGCATCTCCAGATGTGAGCAACAATTATCTTCCTTGTTGACTGTCATCTCCTTGCTCGAGGGGTGCTTGGCATGTCCTTTAAAATTTAGAAGTTTCATTTGAAAATGGGTGGTGATGTGATTTAATTTTGTAGATGTATATGATGTGTGCTCCTGAAAATTTCTTCTCCCTTAATCTTTAGGAGTTTTTAAATACAATGCAGCTTCTTGATGACTGCCCACTGTGTTAATGGTACAGAGATGACAAATCGACTGCAGGGTGCATTGTTTGTTGTACTTGTGTCTTCAGAACATGGGCTTCTCTACCTTCTGTACAATATAAACTGATTCGCTATACCATACTTGGTCTTCAACCTTCCAGATACCTTAACATGTGTAATCTTATAAATCCCAGCATGTTTTATGATGTCCCAGGACCTCATTTCTTGGGTTTACTTATAACCACAGTACTGTAGCACTGTGGGTTTTAAACGTATCTCAGAAACGTGACAATAGAAATGAGCATGCTGTGTTTTTATTTTTTAATAAGTAAATTGCTCTTTAATAATGCATTTCATTTGTATGGTGCCTTTCCCATTCTAAAAGCACTTGTGTATTTAATGTTTTGATAGTTATTGTGGCACGTTGGATATGATTCAGTAAGGCAGTGATTTAGGACCCCAGGTGGCTGCAGGTTTTTGTTCCACCCAGTCTCCCAGTTACCTCTAATTGTTCTCTCATTCATTTACAGAAAAGCATAGTGTAAGGTTTACATTTTTTAAGTTCTTAAGTACTAGGGTGTTGTACCGTGTTAGCCATTATGAATGTAGAGAAAAGCCAAGCAAAATAACACCTTTTATTGACTAACTAAAAGAATTACAATATGCAAGCTTTCAAGGCAACTCGGGCCCCTTCAAGTACTTCACTATATTTTTCTCTTTTTTTTAATTACTGTAATCCTCCTAGACTCTTGTTAATTGTATCCTAATAATGACAATGCAGCGTGGAGCAAACAACTGAAAAGCTTCAGCCACATTTCCTAGTCTGATCACTACTTAATAATAGCTTAAATATCCAGAGCACCTGGAAAATCAGAATGACAATCATGGTGAAGATAATAACAAAAATCTATAAACCCATATAACATAAGTACTTGCTTAATTCAAACAAAATCTAGCAAAAATGTTTTTCAAATTTCTGGATTTACACCAAAACACAGACAATAACGGCTAAATCAGTATATGAGTCTAATTAAAAGCAGCAGTCAGTGGGGATGAAAATCTGCAGTCCCACAGGTTCTCCTGGAAATGAGCAGAGTATCGACATCCACGGTTCTTAAACTCGGTTAAATGGCTGAAGGTTTTTGTTCCCACCAGTAGCACAATCTGCAAGTATATTTACCTGAAATTGATCTCATTTTGTTAGCTTTTTCACATTTATGAAATATATAGAAATTTTTATATTTTTGCTATAACTATGCTGAGGTATCACCCGTCGCTTGGCTGCACTTAAGTCCTAATCTGGGATCTTGAGGTGGTTTGTCATATGGTGGGTGCAGCACATGTTCCTTACCTATATGACATAACAAAGAGCAGAGCAGACACCCAGGCAGGTGACACTGAATACTAAAAGGCTGCAAATACTTTAGTTTCAGACCCAATAATGTGCGCATTGGTAAATCATAAATGAACACCTACAAAGCAGAATGCAAATCATAAATGATAATAATCTTTAAATTCAAGTTAAAAAAACAAACACCCAAGGATTAATTTGTAACAAATGTAAAAGTTTGTTACATTTTAATATAAATATACCCAACTTCATACCTAACTTCAACAAAACTGAGTGTCATTATGAACAATGGTGCACATCCCCTCTCTGACACATTGCCATTGAACACTTTTAGCCAAGTGGTATGGTGGTGTAGTGGTAGCACTGCTACTTTGCAACAAAGTGGTTGGGTTTCAAGACCACATCCTCAATCCTGCCTGTGTGGATCTTGCATGTCCTCCTTGTTTCCGTGTGGGTTTTTTCCAGGTGCTCCATTTTCCGTCCAAAGACACACAGGTAAGCTGAATTGGTGTTGTGACTGTGTGGTCATCCTGTGATGGACTGATTCTTCATCCTGCCTTGTGCTCTATGCTTGCTGGTATAGGATCCAGCTTTCCCATGACCCAGCTTAGCATACAACAGGTTTACAAAATTGAAGGAAGGAGTTTTAGCCAACAAATTATTAATGAGAAGTAGGTTATAAAATACCACTGGAACTCCTTAATACAAATGGTAATACACGTTTATGATACCTCAAGGTGACTCTTAAATTTCCCTCGGGATCGATTTATCTGTAACTCTCTCTAATCATTCGTCAAGTCAGGAGATTATTATTTTTAGTAATCTTGGTTTTAGTAATTTAATTTCCACATTGACACCAAAACATAGAAACTGGAGACAATAGGTTGCTTAATAAGGCTAGGAGTCCATATAAAAAAAGGCGGTTACAATACAAACCTGCAGTCGCTGGAGTGCCTTCAGCACTGAGTTTGAGGACCACTGATTTACATGGTCATCTAAAATAGATATGCTGCATCCCTATCATATTGATTCTGATATTTGCTACCATCAGATGAGAAGTGTACACACTGCTTTCCAATTCGGATCAAATTCTACTGGTAGTATTTGATCCTGACTGAAATTTGTAGTGTAAACATGAGTATTGTAGTTCAACCCTTAGCAAAAAAATTGCAAACAATTCTCAACTTTCTTCTTCTTTCTCTACAGCTTTTCCCACTTCTATGTGGGGGTCGATGATCAACCTCCTCTTCCTTCAGATCTTCTTTTACTTTATTCATCCATTTCTGTTTTGGCCTCTATCGCTTTCACCTCACCTCTACTTCCATTCCCATCACTCTTTGCCCCACATATTCGTTGTCTCTCCTCGTCACATGTCCATACCATTTCAACCTATTTTCCTGAGCTTTCTTAGAGATCTCTCCCATTTTTGTTGTACCTCTCTCTGATTGACCTAATTCTGTCCTTTTTTGTAACTCCACACATCCATCTCATCATTCTCATTTCTGCACAGAAAGTCTTTACAAAGAGGTAAATTTGCACTAAACGAAGGCATATATTCTGAACAATAAAAGTAATACATACAATATATGGTTCTATCTCATAGAAAAGTGAAAAACAGAGCTGTGCATTTCTAGCCAAAACAAACCATTAAATTAATGGATGAGATCTCTTACAGGGAGGTTTTGATTAATGAAGTGGCTGCAGGGAAACCAAGCAATCACCAAGGACTACCCGGGACCAAGCCTGAAATCTTTGGACATTAGAATCGGCCACTTCACCTTTTTGCCTACATGATGACAATTTGCTTTTTCAGGTTGTTATCAAATTGTGATTTTAGTGTTGCAGTCATTGCTTTTGGTTTGGGTATCCAGTCTTCACATTTCATGGACAAGATAAACAGTTTTGAAATGGATGTCATTATGTTATTCTGCACAAATTTATGCATGGCCATGAGGTCTACGGGATTTTAGAAGTGTGAAACAGGGTACCATTTTACTACCGAGTTCAGTTCATTTGTACATTTTAAGCAGCCACATTCTCTTGCTATGTGATCAACAATGAAAAACATGTTGGCAGGCGGTATGGAATGCCTATGTTGAGGATATCACGTAAGCAAAGTCATTCAGGCTTTTTCCAGCTCTGGTTTTACTCTGCCTTGCCAGTCTGTGATCTCTCACTACCCTTTACCCTATATTTCTAATGCCTTTCATATAATCACTTTCAATGTCACTGCATGAGTGGAAAAACACACAAGCAAACACCTTACCTTTCAACGAATGACCATTACTAAAGCTCTGCATCAGATAAGGTAAAGGTAAAAAAAATCCGCAAGAGTTTTTACTAGCCACAAAGTATCTGAAAGGTTTAAAGAACAGGAAACAACATGCGGGTATATGGACTGATCACGTCACCTGGACAAGCACTTCAATTCAGTGTAAGCAGATGCAACAAAATAGTTGAAGTGAACTGTTTATATAGCACCTTTTGAATCTTGAAAGCAGGTTGGTGTAATGGCTGCAGAATTAATATTTAAGTATGAAAGCTGTTGGTTCAAATCCAGCCTGAGACTCACTGTGTGACCTGAGCAAGTCATTTAAACTGCTGTAAAAAACATCTGTAAACTGCTGTCATGTATACTTGTAAGCTGACTTGGACAAAGGTGTCTATGAAATGTCTCAAAATGATAATTCCTAAATACTTTGCCCCTACTGCATACCGTATATACTCGTGTTTAAGTTCTCCTGTGAATAAGTCGAGGCTTGATTTACCGTGTCATTTCTGGTATTTTATAAGGTCAGTCGTATAAGTCGAATACAGAAAACTCACACTATTGATCCAAGAGATTATGATATGCCAATGCCCACCTGAGAGAGTAACCACAGAGCACACTGCCTTTATTTTCTATGTGTTGTGCCAATGTGACCATACGTATACCTTAACTACTCCGAAGCGATGTTTGCACTGTTTTGTGTTCTTTGTATCTCACACCCTCATACACCTTTATCGTAGGAGCATCCCTTATCTACAATGAAGCATTCGATCAGAAGAAAATATGAAGCTGGTTTTAAATTAAAAGTTGTTGAAGTGGTGACAGAAATTAGTAACTGTGCTGCTGCAAAATTCAATGTGTCTGCGAAACTGGTGCAAGACTGGAAGAAGCAAGAAAATGTAAAGAAATAAATAAATTTAAGTGTCGTATTTTTGAACGGGTGTATAAATCTGGGTCTGATTTTATGATCGATTTTTCAGCTTTCAAGACCGACTTATACGCGAGTATATATGGTAATCATTTTAATATTCTCTGCAAACCTATGATATATAAAGCATCCACACATCAATCTGATTTTCAGCTCAGGGGTCACAAGAAGCCAATGACTATCCTGGCAGGAATGGGTGCAAAATGTGAACTAACCTTGGAAAGGGCACACCCAGACATGCGTCTTTGCTCACTCATACTAACTGACATGAAAGAAGAGCAATTGACCTACTCAGGTGAATCTTTAATCCTGCAGGTTGTGGCGGACCGCCAGGGCCCTTACCCAGCTGTGACACCCTGACCATGGAAGGACCAAGGGAGAGTGTATTTTCAAGACCGTTCCTTTCCCATATCGACAGAGGGCAGTCCCCTTGGCTACCAGCAGGAGCACGGGTTATGAGCATAGAAGCGTCAGGGGGCGCCTGGACATTTACAGGGCCCTACTTGACAGAACTTCTGCCACACCCGGAAATGCTGCCGGAAGAAGCTTGTTGGGCACCTGGAGTCCTTCTGGGTGCCGTATAAAAAGGGGACAATCCCCACCATTGATCTGCCAGAGTCAGGAGGAAGAGGACAAAGCCTGAGGAGGAGTGGAGGCGGTTAGACTGGCAGCAAAAAAGGGACTGTGTTGGGCTCGGTGAGCCTTCTGTCTTGGTGATTTGGGCACTGAACTATAAATAAACTGTGTGTTGTGTGTAATAATACGTGTATCCTGCCTGCCTGTGTCAGGGTTGACTTCACAAGGGTTCTACCTGAGCTCCTGAGCCACTTAAACAAACTGATTTACCTTCAAACTGAATTATTTCCTGTTTTTTGTATCACTTATTTAATTCTTGTTATATTGTTTTATCTGCAATACTCTGCCTGGTTTGCTGTGTACAAATTAAGATCATAGAGCTCTAAAGATCGACACAAACAGAGCGCAAATAACTTACAGTTGTAGCTCAGTGGTGCAAATGGAATCTGCAATCAGACTTTTATGAGCCACCTCCTAAACTATGCTACTTATTTATACAGTTAGCAACATGAACAATTATTATAATATTGTCAGACCACCAGCAATAAAATTCAGGGTCACTGCCTATCCATACAGAACTGGACACAAATAAAACAAAAGCTCTGGGCAGAACATCAGTCCATTGCAGGACCCATTCACACATTCACCCAAGACCAGTGTACTGAATGTCCAATTAATGTAACCTTCATGCCTTTGAAGATATGGGAGGAAACCCCCTCAGACACAGGGAGAAAGTGCAAACTCCACACATGAATTGACCAGGCATAGGATTCAAAGCCAGGATGCTAGAGCTGTAAATTAATGGCTTACCACTGCATTGCCATGCTGCCAACAGCTTTGCCTGAAACATTAATAATGACTTTGTTTTTATGCACTGCAAAAATTAATATACTGTGTGACTACAAAATATGACAGCTCTGCTGTCTTAGATAAAAAAATAATATATGTGTTGTTAAATATTAATTCATCCATTCATTTTACAATGGCTTAATACAGTGCAGTGTTCATGGAGGCCAGTGTATGCCTTTGCCAGCATTAGGTGCAAGTCAGAAATCAACCCTGGAGGGGATGCCCATGCTGCAAAATGGAGAATCACACACACAGCCAACCAGCTAATTTAGAGTTGCTTCTCTGAATTCAGTGGTGTGCATTGTCAATGTTCAATTCTTTTGCTTTATATCTGATCATGGCCAGGCTATGTGTTTTTGGCCATGAGTAAAGTATGATACTGTAAACTCATATCTGATTGTGTGATCAAGTCCAAGGCAGTTAAGCTGCTGCTGCTGGTCTAGTTCTAGCATTTACTACTCCTGCCTATTCCATTACAGAATTACAGAAAGTCACACCTCATCCCAGCAGGATCAGATGGGAATTAGCTCTGGATGGGTCGCTTATCATCTACACATATTGACATTTGTTCATTCTTGACCAATTTAAAGTTGCCTTTTAACCTAATATGTATTCTTCTGGAAGTAAGAAGTGTATGTGTGTGTGAGTGTGAATAAGTGAATGAAAGAGAGACAAACACGTATAAAAGAGCAAAGCTTAAAAGACAAACTCTGCTGTTCAAATCCATTAATCTTGGTACATCAGTGCTGGTGAGTTCTGGGAAGGATGCTGGCTTGGATCAGTTTACAGAGTTGGGGAAAGAGTATGTATATGGGGTTGCTCTTGACCAAAAGTGAGCTCTCTGAGACAGAGCCAGTCACATTAATGTGTAGGCAGAAAAAAGATCATTGGAGCCACATGGAAGAAGAAGATAGCAATAGTGCTAGAAAGTGGCTGAGGAAGGAGGTGGCACGTGATGAAGTGAGGGAGAGACACTGCATTGCACAATGCATTAGGCTAACATTACTAGTAATGCTAAATTGTCAGCCAAATAATAACACAGAAAAATCATATGAAAGTGAAGATCTATCAACATATTGTCATAACAGAGAGGACACAAATTTTAAAACAACAAATTTTTTACTTAAGGGTAGTTTTCTGTATTGGGTGATTTTTGATTTTATGGGTGATGGGCAAATCAAGCAGTTGGTATTGCCAAGTGAGCATGGGGAGAAGGTTTTAAAAATTGCACACAGTCACGAGTTGGGAGGCCACTAGGATGTGGAGAAATTTTGTAAGGCTTTTCCTGACTGTCATATAGTTTCTGCTCACAGATCTGCCAGGGCACTCCTTGTACCGATGCCTATTTTAGACGTCCCCTTTGAGAGGGTGGGGTTAGATAGTGTTGGCCTGCTTCCCAAGAGTAAAAGTGGCTTTCAGTATATGCTCGTGTTAGTTGATTACTCCAGAAGATACCCAGAAGTGGCCATGTTGCAGTGAGCGGACACCCGTTATGTTGCAAAAGCACTCTCAGCAATATTCATGTATATTGGTCAGGGTATGCCCTTTATGTCTCAAATCATGAAGCAGCTATGCGAAAGCTTTACAGTTAAGCAGTAACACTCCACGGTTTATCATCCACAGATGAATGGCCTGACTGAACAATTTAATAAAACCCTCAAACAGATGATTGAACGAGTCGCCCATGATGACCCGACCTTGTGGGATACAGTAGTGCCTTTCCTCCTGTTTGCTGTTAGGGAGTCTCTGCAGGCATCTACGGGGCTGAGCCCTTTCGAGCTACTCTTTGGCCGCCGACCTCGCTGTGTGTTAGACATTTTTCAAGAAGAGTGGACATGGACTCGTCTGACACCTCGAGTGGGTAGGTTAGTCGACCGAATTGTATCATTGAACAAACAGATTTCCAGACTGTCCACAATAGCGGTGGAACTTCTTCAGCCTGAGCAGAAGGTGTAGAAATGTGATTACAACAAGACAAGTAAACTTTGTGAGTTTAAGAAGGGGGATCAAGTGCTGGTGTTGATACCGTTGGATATGCATAAATTCCGAGCTGAGTGGTTTGGTCTGGAAGCCATCAAAGAGCATATATCCCTTGTGAATTATAAAGTTAGGATTCCAGGGTGGCAGAATCCCATACAAGTTTTGCATATTAACTTGATGAAGGAGTGGCATGAACCGTGCAAGGTCATGGTTACATCTGCAGCAGTCCATCAAAAAGAAGTCTCTATTGGCACTCAGAAAGCGGAAATGCTATCGGTGATTGAGAGGAACTCCAACATCTTTTTTGGCCATGCCTGACTGGACAACAAGATCGTAACACTGCCCAGTGTTACCATACAGGTGCCCCCATATCACTTGCCAGAGGCAACAAGGAAGGTGATACGTGAAGAAGTTCAGCAGATGCTTCAGTTAGGTGTTATTCATCTAAACAAAAGCCCAATCGTACTTGTCTCAAAGCCTGATGGTTTGGTTCAGTTCTGTATTGTTGGAGAAGCTCGGGCAGGCCTCATATATTTCCACCGTAGACCTCACGAAGGGATATTGGCAAGTAGCTTTGGAGGAGTCCAGCTGTGAGAAGAAGTGTTTGCCACTCCCAACGGGTTATTTGAATTTACGGCACTCCCTTTTGGTCTCCATGGCATTCCTTTCTTTGGACCAGATCCTGCATCCACATTTTGCATACTTGGGTGCCTATCTTGACAATGTTTTCAGTAATATCTGGGAATCTCATCTTGTCTGTCTTCGGGTGGTGCTTGACAGTTTATGGATGGTGGGATTGACGGTTAACCCTAAGAAATGCAGGCTGAGTATGTCAGAAACCCATTACCTGGGAAATTCTATGATGAAGGGTTTGCTCAGGCCTCAAATGGACAAGGTGGGGAGGTACTTTCATATCCACGTCCTGTAACACAGAGGAAGGTTCATGCCTTCCTCGGGCTCGCGGGGTACTACAGGTGGTTCATTCCCAACTTTGCGTATCGGGCCATACCCCTTACTGACTTGACAAAGGGCAGAAAGAATCGTAGTGTTGTCTGGACCGACGCCTGTGAGAGAGCCTTCTTGGACCTAAAAGCTGCTTTATCATCATTCCCGGTTTTGTGCAATCCAGACTTTTCAAAAGATTGTATTCTGCAAACAAATGTGAGTGCTTGCATTTTAGGAGCGGTGCTCTCACAATGTATAGGGTATGAGGGGGAAGAACACCCCATCACATTTCTCAGCAGAAGACTGCTTCCCAGAGAGAGAGAGAGGTTAGGAGCACGCACTGATACAGTGCATTGCCACACCCACCAAATGACAAACCAACTCAGGATCCAGATTAGGACCCAAGTGCAGCCTTGCAATGGGTGATACCTCAGCACCCCACTAGTTCAGATGGAATGGAACAATGTGAAGTTTTCATGGTGGCTGGAGTGCCATTTCTGCTACCAACCCCCGAGTTTTTCCCTGCAGGTTGGAGGGCCTACATGCAGGGATGGATGCAGATTAACGTCATACCCAGGACAGAGCAATTGCAGGTGAAGGGCCTTGCTCAAGGGCCCAACAGAGCAGAGTCTCTTTTGGCATTTACAGGATTTGAACCGGCAACCTTCCGATTGCCAGCGCAGATCCCTAACCTACCCAGGGAGTGTAATTATTCAACTATCGAAAAAGAGTACTTGGCGATTATGGGAGCGGTGGAGCCCATCTGTTACTAACTCTGGGGATGATGTTTTACTCTGGTGACTGACCATGCCCCACTTCAGTGGCTGTACAAACAGAAGAATACAAATGCCTGGAGCAAGCCTATTAGCTTGCAGGCTTTCACTTTTGATGTTTGCCACCATCCCAAAGTTGCATACACCAATGCTGACGTTCTCCTGCCTGGCTGAGTAATGAGTGATGCAAGGGACATTATAAATACAGGAAACAGTATAACTTGGCCACCGACTTGACCCCAACTATGCCTGTTTGCTGTGTCTGTGTATAGAAGAGTGGTCACTCCTGCTGGAATAAATAACCCTGCTATTCCTGTTTCAAGTTGAATAAAGCTGGTTTTGCTAAAGTACTGAGACTCAGCCTCATGTTTGGGGTGCAAGACAGGGACTCATGTGTCACAACATATAAAAAGACTCCTCAGTATCAACATCAAATACTTAACACTGAAAGCAGAAACACAAATGAAATGTAGATTTATCAGTTGTTGTTCAGCGCTAAATCCTATTGTACATTAGTAACTGATGTGATTCCTGATAATGATAATAATAATAATAATAACTAACAATACATTTTATTTTTAGACCTCCTTTCCAATGCTCAAAATGCTTTACAACTAGTTCAACAGGAACAATAGCACAGAAAAAGATCAAATTAGTAACATTGGATACAAATTAATATCACACATTACTGTAAACACCAAATAAAAGATTAATATATGAAACACAAAGTTCTGAACTGCAATAAGAAAAAAATGAGCAAGAATCAACAATTCAAAAGTAGAACTATGCTAGAAGAGGACTAAGAGCAAAAAACATAGCCTGTGTAACATTGCATGCAGGAATATCAATAAAGATGTTAAATTACCAACAAGAATAAAAGTCTAGGAATGAGGACTTAAGTGAGGATGATAAAGAACAATCTGTTAGATATAACAGAATTTGATTTAGTTATCAGTTTAGAGCCAAACAGTTGAAGGACAACAGACATTCAATCGATATTCTTCTAATATTCTGACCATATGTAACAATTGCAGTTTAACTGCTGCCTTGACTTGAGCACTAAGTTGCTGCAAAGTAAAAAGACCAGATGAAGTTGCTTCAATTTGGAGATGCAGACTTGGTAGGTATTTGCAATGTGTCAGTTAAATAAAAAATATAAATACTGCAGTCCATAATGAATTCACACTGTGGTGGTCCTTCAACTTGTGATATACCCTTGTGTTAATCTAAGAAGTGTTAGGGTAGAACATTCATTACACATAGATCCAGATACTGCAGTGTAGCTTTGACAAATTGACCATCTTGACATAAAAACTTTGAGATGGGTGGCATAGTTCAGAACAAACAGTAGTTCAGTACTGCAAAACTTTTATGAGTACTAGCAAACTGTCTGGTCTGGTCGAAGAAAGGTGGTTCATGAAACGCTGCAATCCTGGACCCTCTGCTGAGGGTGCCTCCACCTTTCTTGTGTCCTAATGGTGGGTATGACTTTTTTTTGCACTCAGAGTATATGACTTATGACTTATATGATGAATATGATCAGTCAGTCTGAGCAATGTGCTTCACAGTCAGCAGCCATGTTGTGTGGCTGTGAGGACCCAAAACCCAATTATGTGATTGAGCTAGGTCACACCTCCATTTCTTTGACCATGTATGTGTTTCTTTTGCACTCAGAGTGTATGACTTGTGTTTGTGATGAAAACTATCAGTTGGCCTGTGCAATGTACTTCACTGTCAGCAAATGCCACTGTGGTTCTTTTTCTGTCAGCAATGCCTCGTGCCACATATGTCACATCATAAGCTCTCAATTAAGACCAGGATCAAGGTTCAAGGTCCAGTGGTTTGTGAGTTTTTGTGTGACAGACAACCCTTAGCATTTTATATATAGAGGATTCCGGACCGAGCACTTCCTCTGCACAGAGCGTGGAATATATTGGAGTATATCTCCAAAGGAAACACAAGCAGATGCTATTGGAGTTTTTGATCCTGTAACTATATGAGATAACAATCTAAGATGCAGAGAAAAGGAATTACTGGAAAGGGCCAACTTTAAGTATTAAGCTTAGGGTAACCCACAGGTGATTGTCTTAGTGAGATAAGACTTCACAGGAAAGATGTTGCCAGTTTAGTACTGATCCACTTGAATGTCCAGAGGCGCAAAAATCAGTCAGAGGAGTTGGCATGACTACAACATAAATAGTACTGGTAGAAATGCAGCATATTAGTGAAAATAGGGAATATTCCTAAAATTAGATCTCATTGTTGTAAAACAATAGTCAAACAGTTCAAAAATAAGGCATCAAGCAGCAACAAGCAAATGAAAAAGTTTTATTGATCAAAGGAGATTCCAACCATTTATGCAAAATTTTAGATTTCAGTTCAATCAAAAGTCAAAACAGAATTAAAATTCAAAATAAAAAGGACTAAATTGTAGGCTTGAGTACAATAATAAAACAAGCAATTGTGAAAGAAAGAAAGAAAGAAAGAAAGAAAGAAAGAAAGAAAGAAATGTGCAAAGTGAAAATATGGAGAGAAGAGCAGCAGCAAGTTATGTTCCGGAGTAGCCTCCCTGCAGCATAGTCAGATGTTCATATTCATGCACCGATATACACATGAATAAAGATATACTGAGAACACTGCTGGGTTGCATGGCTAGTAACATGCTAGTGGTGAAGGGGGAAAAAAATTTTTAAATACACCAAAAATAATATTTTGTCTAAATAGGAAATTGTATTGAAATGTGGAAAAAGCTGATTATGATGACTATGTTGAGTTTGCTATAAACCTTTTAACAGTATGCTAAATTATTGAGGCAAGTTAGTTTTTGAAAAACAGCACTGTGGGATGACGACAGTGCCCCATTTGCCCTTAATGCAGCAATGTCACCCGCCCAGGATAATAATAATAATAATAATAATAATAATACCATTTAAATAGCACTTTTCTCATTACTCAAATTGGTTAGACAGAGATGAACTCTTCATCCACCAACAGTGTATAGCACCCACCTGGACAATGCGATGGCAGTAATTTTTGCACCAGTACACTCACCACACATGCCACTTGCAGCACCCCTCATCTCCCTGTCTCTGTGGGTCAGTTCAGCATAATTAGTACATGCTATACTTGGATGTTCAGATGGCCTGCACTGCTGAATGAGATACAATGAAAGTACAGTAGATAGCCTTTTTTTGATTCATCCCTTCTATGTTCATGCATTAGATGCCATTCAACAATTAAATCTGATTAGTTCAAAGGGACAGGGTGGCAGACTATCATAGGAAACAGTTACACTGAGCCCATTTAAAGTTTTAATCTGCACTTGAATGAATTTGTAGAGAAAAAAGTCCTTTACATTAAGATAAATCCAAATATAAATGTTTCCAATACACTGTAATAATAGCAAAAAACTTAAATCTAGTGTTGGACTGCATCCTTTTTGCATGCATGCAGCTCACTGATCATTATGTTTTTGTTCTTCATGTTATTTTTGCCTTCAAATGGAGTTTTACTGTACGTGAGAACCCAAACGTGTGGGTCTTGAATACTCACTATAATTAAACACGTTGTCTTTTTCTTGCTTTTTAAAAGCAGATCTGATATGGGCTTTGCGTGAAGAGGAGCTCTGTGGTAAAGCAATTAGTTGAAACGGGAAAGAACTGGTTTCCTTTGTGCTAAAGGTTTGGAACAGAAATCGCATAATTATCCTGAGAAGTAAGTGGAAAAGTTGCACACTGCAGCATCAAGGCAGGAAACACATTTCTAAGGGCGTATTTTTAATTTTGCAATAAGGAAAACACAGATTAAATGAAGCAGCTTTATCTTAAGGTTGAGTAATTTGAATTGAACATCCATTTCAGATTGCACTAGGCAAATGATCCCATCTGTTCCTCAAGCATCCCTTCTTCATATATTTTGGGTTTGTTCTCCAGTCACTGCTTTATTGATCCAGTTTCTTTAATTGCATGTCCTCTGCTAATATTCCCTTTTAGACTCATACATTTTTCTTCTAGTACTTTTTACTCTTTCTCTTAATTATATCCAGCAGAGTTTATTTTGTCCGAGTATAATGGCTGCAAAATGAATCTTAACCTCTCTATGGAAATCTCCTAGTTCTCTCCCTGTAAGTTTCTGGAAATCCTCTTTTTTCAATCTAGTGTTGCTTGAACTTTCAGTGGCCCAAATCACCAGACCATCTGATTTGACTTTAAAGAAGCGGCAAGCTGGGGGTTCCCAAAAGAGTTCAGAAACCTCACAACATGTAAATATTGAGACCCTTTACTCAGCACATTGGCATGATGATGAACCACCCTTAGCAGTGATTGCAGCCGCAAATGTTCTTGGGTATAAAGTAACAAGCTTGGCATCTGTGCATTCTAATCTTTTTCTTTTTTTTGTGTTCATTACTCAGACAATCAATTTAAAGCTCAAGATTCAAACAATAATTGTAGAACATGTTTTACATATAAATGCAATGATAAATGTGAATTATTCTTAGTTGTTAAAATTGTTCCTTCTAGCCTCGAGAACAGATTGTCGGCTCATACAGTTGGTCTACCATGGGAGGCTGGTTAACCGTCCTTTTTCTATGTTTTCTCTTAGCTTTGGAATTCACTCTGTCTGTCATGTCTCTTTAATTTTGAATCTTTACGGATTCACTTTAATGAATGATCTGGGGTATGATGGGGCTGGTGGGTGTTATAGGTGGGTTGTTGTTATTTGTTTTTAATGCTGATGTCTGTTTAGAATTCTTTCTCATTTGACTCCAATAAAAATTTATCACAAAAAAGAAAGGCAGTTTGGATAAAATGCTTTTTTCTTCTTAAGTATATATGCTCACCCTTTAATAAAATGCCCATTGTCCTATCACTGGTATAAACACCCCACAATGACAATGAAGACTAACGGTGTAGAAGCTTGAAACTTCATGAGCAGCTCATAGGACACATTATTTTATTAAATAACAGACAGAGAATAAAATTAACAGAGTGAAAATGCTGTTACATGCCCACAGAACTGACACAGGTTTGAAATTTTGTCTTATTTATTTCTTTTTCCTGCCATCTTCAAAATATGACCAACAGTGTGGTTGCACCTTTAGAATCACAATAGCCACCAGGTTATTAAAATCATGAAGATCACTTTTTTCAGTCCTCAGTATGATAGCACTTCACATTAAACCTAAAATCAAATGTAAATAAACATCAGAGGGAAGAATATAGGAACAAATGTAAGTACAAATGAATTAAAATGAACAGACAAAACATCAACCCTAAAGCCACTCTCAATCTGAATTGTCCATTGTGTATCAGATGAGGTGGCTTGTTCTCTTGAACACCAAAGCAGTATCAAGCTCCTAAGTCCTTGACTCTGTCATGACTTCATCATTCCTTCTGCCATTTGAGTCTTTATCTTCTGACCTCTTCCTGCCAGAGAGATGTAAACTTCTGATGGGACTTCAGGCTAAGTCCCAGCTCAATTTTACACTGGTGCACCAACCTTCAATGTTCCTAGATGGCATTTGATGCCATTGAGCCTTAAGTTGTCCTTACAGAGCAGGTCCTCTCAAGTTTGTTCTTAGCTATTTGAATTGTAGAGAAGGTAACACTCTTAGACTGGTTACCACCACCTAAAATGGTATTTAGAATAAGACTGGACCCAGTGCAATACCCAGCTTCAAAAAACCAACAGTGTTCCACTTCTCTGGCCCGCCTCTTTGGGCCCACGTGCTGCACCCTATAGGTCTTTACATGTTTGAGCTTCTTGCCAATCCTCTGTGGTTTCATTTGCTCACTAAAGAAATGGCCAGGTGCCCCTGGTGTCTTCAGGACCACTTGCATTCAATCGCACTGATGCAACATTGCACGCTTTTACCAAAGCTGCATATCTCTTTTTCCTACATGCAGCATATACTCAGGGTTTAATACCCCCTAGCTGCCCTCGCATTCTTACCTGAACATGTGCAGGACTACTTGAAGCACTCTGTGCATGGGAAAGGTACTATATATAAAATGTATTATTATTATTACCAGTAACGGTGTACTGCACAATAATGTGCAGTGAATACAGTTGACCTGAGCATTCATAGTTTCCATACTCTTTTTCTGTACGTTTACCTTTTGTTTGCTCAGAGGTTGATGCGCAAGCTGCTCCCTGAGCAGCTTGTTTTCTCCACTCTAGCCACTTGCTTCTTCTCATTTTTCATCTGCATCTTTTCACGTTAAAACTATTTAAGTCACTGTTTGTGTTGCAATTACATCGTAAGTTTTCCTTAATTTTTCACTTAAGCTGGCACTTAAGTGTTCAATCTGCCTCAAGAATGATTTAAGATATGAAGAGGTAGGGGAAGTGACAGCGAAGGTGGTAAGGAATGAGAACGGCGCACATATGCATCTGCCGCATGGCCGACCCTGCTGGCTGCTGCCAAGAGTTCTACAATAAAATAAAAATAAAAAGAGGAATAACCTTGGAGGTCCATCATCACCCCAAAAGCGGATAGTAGATGTCACATAGTATATGTGTACCAAATTTCAGGAAAATAGGTCATACGGTTTGCGAACTACAGGTGATTTAAAATCCTGGACAGACAAACGGACAGACACGGTAGCATATTATATAAGAAGATTGTCCTGATCCCAGCATCAGTAAATATTTAAGTGTATCTCACAATGGTGGGACTTAATAACAGACCAAACATTTTGGAAACCAAACTTACATGGAGAAAAAAAATTGCTTAAATGTACAATAGCTTTAGTATTGAAAACCATGCCAAATCATATGTTTTTGATGCTCCTTTTGACATTTGATCACCACACAGGCAGCAGGATTAATTTGTTTCTTTTGATGATGCTGTGAGACAGAAATATAATTTTAAACTGCGAGCAGTCACATTGATTGAAAAAGTTCAGCCACAGTCTCTCAATATAATCTTCAATGTTATGGTGCACAAACAATGTGTGGGATAGGTAGGAACAGCTTGTGGTTGGCCTGCCAGAATGTCGACAGGAAACCTTTAAAGAACTGCTTATCTTGTATCACTGCAAATGGAAAGTATGAAGATGCAATTAAAAACCTGAACCAGAAACAATCAGAACAAGCAGTAAGCACGAGACAGATGCGCAACACCTTTTATGAGCCATTAAACTTTACTTTACGATTTCAGCATGTAATAAAAAGCAACACTGTTCTTTTAAAACACTTTATCTCTCATTATTACAGGAAGGCTGTTTTTCTTTAATGTGATACAATAAAGCATTACCCATTGTTAAAAAAAGCAAGGCTCATGCAGTTCAGATTCAGTAAGTCAGATGACTTTCTTCTTTTTATAAGCATAGAATGAATAAACAACAAAATAAGCAGCCAGAAACAATGGCTATAGAAAATAATCTGAGCTTCTTTGGTGTTCTGTAAGGACAGAAATGTAGCTTTTTTATGACCTGCCTTTTCTACTTTCTCAAAACTTTCTCTAAAAATCCATCCATCCATTTACTGACCTGACTTGATCTATTTTAAGGTTGAAGGGGAGCCCACGTCTATTTCAGCAGACTCAAGCACAAGACAGCATCCAACCTATCGCTTGAAGACCAATATCTTGGCGAACCAAGTCATACCTCTCAAACTTACAGCAAACCTTGAAAGAAAGGTTAAAACATTCCAAGCCATTTACACATTCAGAATGCATCATGGTAGATCAACTGTATGAGCTGACAATCTGTTCTCAAGACCAGAAGGAACAATTTTAACAACTAAAAATAATTCACATTTATCATTGCATTTATATGTAAATCATGTTCTACAATTATTGTTTGAATCTTGAGCCTTAAATTGATTGTCTGAGTAATGAACAAAAAAAAAAAGAAAAAGATTAGAATCCACAGATGCCAAGCTTGTTACTTCATACCCAAGAACACTTGAGGCTGCAATCGCTAATAAGGGTGGTTCATCATCATGCCAATGTGCTGACTAAAGGGTCTCAATATTTATGCACATGTTGTGAGGTTTCTGAACTTTTTTGGGAACCCACACAACGGGATGACACGCCGAATTGTGATTGCCGCATCTATGGAAGACTGCTTGTCCGTTGCCGAGGCAACTACAGGTTCACAGCGCCGCGGAAACAACTACGAGCCAATCAAGTCCGCGCTTTACGTGCCTGTCACCGATGGATGATGCAAGGAACATTATAAATGCAGGAAACAGTATAACTTGGCAACTGACCTGGCCTGTTTCAAGCGAAATAAAGCTGGTTTTGCTAGAGGACTGAGACTCAGCCTCATTTTTGGGGTGCAAGACAGCGACTCATGAGTCACAATGTGATATTTCAATTTTTAATTTTTTCATGTATTTACAAAAATTTGTAAAAAGATGTTTTTGTTTCTTACTAAGGTATATTGTGTGATTTTAAAAGATAACTTAGTCCATTTTAGAGTAAAGCTGTTATGTAGCAAAATGTGTACAAAGTGAAGCATTTTGAATACTTTATGAGTGCACTGTAAATGCCTTAAGGACTAGGACACAACAAACACTTAATGGCTAACTAGCCCTTTGTCTTTATACAGCCAAGTATTATAATAAATGGTGGAAGGATAAGCTTAACATGAAACAAATTGTGAAAATTATTCCTCGTATCTAATCCTTAAAGTTGGACAAAATCTGCTGTGGTGTGGTGGATATTTGGTGTCTAGCACAAGAGTACTAAAGCACATACTGTTAAAATACTGTTACAGAGGTTTCAGTCTTCAGCAATTCTGCAGATATGAACTATCACATAAGATCTCAAAATTTATCTTACAAGAAAATTTGATTTTTATCTAGTGTCACGCATGTGCGTCTGAGGGACACCTTAAAGATTCATCACAAGTATGTAATATGTTGCCGGGGCAAGAAAGGGCACTGCTGCTAACAGACTTGTCTCTGTCTTCTTCAGCCCAAAGAAGATACCCCCTTAGGGTAACTAACCACTTCCATTCCAGTGTGATTAATAAAATAAGGGAGACGCCTTCTAATGTCAGCTTCTCATTTACACCAAAACCTTTGAGAGATATGGAGCTCCCAAGACTGTGTTGTGACTGGATTTATTACTGTAACCATAGAGGTGATTTTTGCTTATTTCAGCACAATTGAGCGCTAATTTACTTTGTACGCTACAAGAATGAAGGGGGTCACTCAGTTGACACCAAATCTCTTCACAAAGATTAAGAATCTTTTTTCCACCCATCCACACTAGCAATGAAGAAAATTAGTTTTGATGCAGATGAATACGTATGAGCAGTCACTAAGCATGAAGAATACTGCTGCAGAGTACACAATTTGTCACCATTTTCAATAATTTAGTGTTTTTGAGTAGCCCATGTCACTTAAGTAACTGTTGTGCAATGTCCTCTGTCATAGGTAAGTAGCTTGATTGTCAGCTGGCTGTTTAGCTGACTGGTAGGCCATGCTGCTTGCTGTTCCTATTGTCCTCAGTGTTTGCCCCAGCTGTGCTGCTGGAAGTAGGGGGTGACACTCTGATATATCCCTCAGCAAAGGAAGTACATTTCTGCTGAGGGATCCATCATTACTTAGTGCTTGGTTTTTGTTCCATCATTATAAGGCACTGTACCATTTACAAAAACTTTAGGATGTTTAAGCATAAAGTCAACATACTGCGTACATCCGTGGATAATTTCAGTTTATTTGTGGTTTAAAGTACAAATAATCTTGCTTCTCTGTCATTTTATTCATTAAGTTGTTATTCAAGTTGTTATTCAAAAACTAGCTGTGCTACCCATCTGAGATGGGCCAAAATTTAAATAATCAGTGTAGCCCTCTGCTTTAACATTTGCAGTGCACCATGTAATGAACACATCTATCTTATATGCCATTTGGTAAGGCATCTGTAAAAGCAGTGCTAATGTTTGTGATGCACCATCGGTTGGAATGACAAATGTAATGTATTTTATTACTAAAAATATTTGTAATGTGCCATCTTTTGGAATGACAGAGATATAGCAACCGGATGGACACACAGACACTTAGTGGATATGAAATGCTATCCTGTTAGATAAGTAATAAGTCATTATGCATTAGGGAAATTTTTTTATTCGAGGATATTTTCAGTGCAGGTTCCGACTTAACATACAAAATCAAGCTTAAATACAAAATCCTGTGACTGCTTCCCAAATAATTTTTTTATACCTTAGTCAACATTAACTGGAATTGTCTACTGTTTATGTTTTGGGTATTTTGAAATGTCCCATTTGCTTCAACAGTACCTTGGAAAAAATCAGTTTCTAGTGTTATGTGTTCTAAACAATGAGTTGTTATTGAATTTCTTGTGACATAGGAGAAACTTGTAATTAACATCCACAGGTAATTAAAAATATATTTTCATTTCATTTGAGCCCTCAGAGATAGCATCTGTGGTGTAATGGCAAAATGATTAGAAAAGTAACTGCAAATACAGGATTCAGACTGGAGTATTTTCTGTTGTAATTTTTTTAACTAGTCATGTAATTTATATTGATTTTGTAGTTGTAAATACAGAAACTTCAAGCAGCTCATCATCCATCTAAGTTTATCAAGTGAATCTGCTTATGGGAACACTCCACCCGAAATTCATTATATGTATGTTACTTACCCCATGTAGTTTGTAGTGATGCCAAAAAAATAATAATCTCACATTTTTATACATAATGGAGAGAAAAGTAAGGCTATAATAGAATACAATAGTGACTAATGCTGTAAAACTGCAAACAATGTGAAAAACATCCATGGAAAAATCCAAAAAAAAAAATCTCATGTTACTGGTGTTAAAAATCCACTTGTCAGTTATCCAGTTGTATGCTCAAAATGCACAAAACACATGTTTCTTGATAAAATATTGTTAAATATATACTGCCTTGCACCCTGTGTTGGCTGGGATTGGCTCCAGCAGATCCCTGTGACCCTGTGTTGGGATATAGCAGGTTGGATACTGACTGACTGACTGAATGACTAAATATATACTTCTGAAAAACTCAGTGCACATCATAAACAGGAAACCATAGACTGATGGAGTTGCCTTTTTGAACTGAAGATCTTCCTATCCCCGTCAATCATTGGTCCTGTCTTCAGTTCACACCCAAACATATGAATAGATGTTAAAAACAAAAATATGGATATTAATAAATAATTAAAAAAAACCCTTTCATTCATTTACAGAATATCAGATCAAATTATACCCAATGATTTGTGCAGGTGAAAAATTAATATTTTTTTAGTTTGGTAAAACTTTGAGAAAAACAAAGAAAGATCTAAGAATAGATCAGACATTTTTAGAGAAACCATGTCGACCACAGTCATGTTATAATCCATACAGTATTTTTTCAATACATCTCTGTATGAAGGCAGTTTAATTTCGAGTCAATGTACTTAATTTCAAAAAAACTCAGTAGCAGAAACCAATCGTCTTTACCATGTGAAGTAACAACTCATTTTAATATACTGGATTTATCCAGCTAGAAATATTTAATCATAATGTTAATTTTGGACTTTAATGAGGTAGGGTCATTAACGCATATTTTTAAAGGACATCTGGGGAGAGGGTTTTGCATTGGGTAGAGCTGCCTCCTCAATGGTCCAGCGTCCTGGACTTTGTTCATTTTCCCTGGGAGGTCTGTGTCTCCAGGTTTTCTCCAACACTCTGTGGGACTCTGTTTTTCAAACAACAGCCCTAAAGAAGTAGGGGTTAGTTAACTGACAATTAAAATTGGCTAGTCTGTAGATACAGTATGTGTGTACAAATTGGTCCTGTGATGGCCTGCTACCCTGTAAAGGGCTGTTTCCTGCCTTTCATCGAGTGTTGCTGAGATTTGCTGAGTTCCACACATTCCAAAACAAGACTGATTGGCTTTGAGAATGTCATTGTTTTACAATTATTTTGGGGATTTTAATACATGAAGGTGCTCCCTTCCACAGTCCAAAGACATGCAGGTTGGGTGGATTAGCGATACTAAATCGTCCCTAATGTATGGTTAGGCTGAGTGTGTGTGTGTTCGCCCTGCAATGGACTGACATCCTGCCCTGGGTTTGTTCTTGCCTTGCACCCTGTACTAGCTGGGATAGGTTCTAGAACCCCCGTGACCCTGTTCTGGACTATGCTGGTTAGAAATGAAATGACTCATACATGAAGACTCTTGTTTTGTATCTCTCTTCCATTTTTGTACTTGTTATTAATCTCTGTGATGTTTCTACAGCATCATTTTGTATTACAATTTTGTGTGATATTGAATGGCTTCAGCCTTATTTCTTATGGTTCTTATACCCGTTGTTGGGAAGAAAATAATTAAATTCCAAAATAATCATAAAAGGTATGTTTATGACAGGAAGAATTTTTTTTCTTCCTTAAGCCTTAAGAATATGAGCACTAATGATTTTTAAAAGCCTACCACCACAACCCGTTGCATCTCTGGCTAAAAGTCAGCAACATCACAAATTATCCCTATTGTCCCCAGATGAAATTTAGAGATTTAATTGAGAGATTTTAAATAGTAAACAGGAGAGTATTCTGTTACTGTGTTAGGTTTTGTAACTAGAGTATAATGAAAACTTACGTTTATAATTTAAAAGCAGACAACAAGGCATTCTAACAGTGCATGTTACCTTTAATCTGTAGATAAAATCAAATTTTAGTGCATACTAAAAGATTACCATCCAAAGAAATAAAACATAAACATAATCTCACACTGTAGAGTTCACTTCTGGAGTTTTATGACAGTTCAATGTAAAAATGAAAGTAATTTTATTTACATCTTCTAACAGAAAGTGTCTTGTGACATATTTTTATTTTAATTGTAGCCATAAAGTCTTAAATGGTTAACCTACGGATTCCCCCGTCTTTAAATAACACCAAGAATTAAAACTGACTGTTTACATGCTTAGCAAAAAGTAACCATGACCATAACAAAAAAAAAAAAAAAAAAATCAGCCTTTTAGACAAAAATGTGAAATTCAATGAGATGTCTCCTGGCAGACTTTCCATTGATCTTCTGAGTGTTTTGAAGTTTGTCAAGTGTTGCATTTTGACATTCTACGAGACATTGGTATGTGAATTAAACTGTAAACCATGTTGTTGCTGGTCCAGTTCTCAGCTCTAACTCATTGTGTCACCCTGAACAAGTGTCACAGCCCTATATTTGTAAAGAGTCTTAAGATTATGTTAGCTGCAGAAAGCAATCAATAAATTAAGTTTGTATTATTTGAAAATGGTACTTATAAATGAAATGCACCATGCTTTGTCAGTGGTTGGTGCACACAGTCTAAGAAAACTGGGTTCAACTCCTGTCTTAGTATCATCACTGTGGAGTTTGCATGCTCTTCCCAATGTCCTTATGGATTTTTTCCAGGTGCTACAGGTTTCCTCTGACACCTCAAATACAAGAGAATTGGGTCAAATGCTAACTCTAAATTGACTCTGTATATTAGGGTGTATGTATGAATGTGTCCTGCTAAGGAGTTGCATATTGTCTTTTGTCCAATGATGATTTCACAGGCTCTGGTCCCCATGATCCTTCCAAATAAGAAGTGGGCTTGATGACAGATGGATAGATTGATTGATGGATGTGGGGATAAGAGATTGTTGCCTCACCAACTATAGACCTGTACCTTTAGGACTTAAACCAAATATCTGCTTATGTGCTTAAGGGTTGAGTGGAGTTGTAGCATGTCTGCTGTAATGGGGAGCACACGAGACAGGAGTGACACACTTCTACTACCCCTAAAATCTTTGTATAAGGATAATGGTTTCCTTTTCCAGAGGGAGGTGGAAACCAATTTGCTACTCCTTCAACTGTAGGCCAAAATCTTTGCTACAGTATTACGGGGTAAGCTTTCCCAGAAAGGCTGTGGAGGGTGATACTTTGGTAATCTGAACCAGCCCTTTTGTCCTCCTTTTTGAAATAACCACTATACCATACAGATCATGTGGTACTGTCCCAAGTTTACTCATAATGTGGAAGGCATGCCTTAACAAGGATGCCATTTCAGTTTCCTGTGCTTTAAATTGTTCCAGTTAGATGTCTTTTACTTCTGCAGTCTTGTCAGCAAGGAGGCATTCAACCACTGTAGCTGCTACTGAAAGTGACCTACCCAACCAGAAGCTCCTGGTACTGTATCCTCCAAAGAAAATATATCTTCTAGGATTTAATAGTTAATCAGAATGTTTATGCCATCTCTCTCTACTGAAGTCTCCCCTGACTAGATATTCTGTGTCATCAATTTTTTTTCCTGGAACCTCTTGAAAGGCACAGAAAAGTAATTCTGGCCTTCTCAGCATGCCTATACCTCAGTCAAATCTGAAGACCCTCAAACTAACATGGCCCCAACACTAGAATTACCAGAGTCTACGAAAAAACTTGTAGATCCATCCCACCTTAAATCGCTTCTCATCTCTCCATCAGCGTCTTTTGTCCTTTAAATGTGTTGATAAGCAGCAAGCAGCCTGCTATCACATCCCCCTAACCAGCACAGTTTTCTCAGCTCAAGTCTATTTATTGGCGTGTCAGTTGCTTGGCGTTGTATAGAGTGAGAAGTCAAGTAAAATCACACCTTTTATAAATACTATATCGTGATTTGGAACACATGCATTTCATGTGTGTTCCGTGTCTACAACGATCTTGATTACCAGTCAACAGCTGATACCATTGCGCCACTGAAGCAGTCATAGTAAGTGTGTGTCAATGTCACACCCTAACGCGTGTTGTTTTTCTGCAGTTATATTTTTGAATAAAAGCGCACTTGTTCTGTTATATTTGTACCTTTTATGAAAGTGTTTCTTTGATATTTGGACTTCAGGCTTCACACATTATAAACTTCATGTCTACATTTTGTTAATTATTACTAAAACATGAAAAAGTTTCTGTTTTAACGATGTGTTTACTGTGCATCGATCTTTGTAGACACGGAACACACATGAAATGCAAGTGTTTCAAATAACAATATAGCATTTATAAAGGGTGTGATTTTGCTTGACTTCTCACTCTATACAACTCCAAGCAACATCACGCAGGTAAACAGACTTGAGCTGAGAAAACTGTGCGCCGGTGGGGGATGTGATAGCAGACTGCTTGCTGCTTATCAACACAGTTAAAGGACAAAAGATGCTGACATAGAGGTGAGAAGCGATCTAAGGTGGGACGATCTATGTATTTTTTTGGAAGGCTCTGGTAATTCTAGTGTTATATTAATAACTTCCTTTAAGATTGAGGCCTATCAATGGGCTGCCATCATGAGAGCCACTAATCAGCTTTTGACCGCAATTCTTTGCAGCTACTGTATTTTCACTAAATGCTACCTGTCTCCACCAATATGCAGGAGAAACTGTTCTGAAGGGGGTGGTTAGACTGATCTTGAAGTGAATTGTCTAGCCATTTAGAGGGTAACTAATTTTTTCTGGACTAATCAGCTGACACTCTATCTGAACCATCTCAATACCTGTTTTTTACATTAGTGTCCAGAAGATATGATCTCAGATCAGATCACCACGGAGATGATCATTGACCTTTTGTCCTAGCTACTCTTGTCCCAGATAAGCTGAAGAATTATCTTGTGCTTGAACATGCTCTTTATTATAGGCAGTATGCAACTAGAACAGAAAACCAATAACAATTCAGCATGTTGATGAAAATTAAGGAGACTATTCTTCCCAATCATACACCTCCAAGTACCTCCATCATTCCCTAGGTGAGTCCTGATGTCTTTAAGTAGGCATATAGAGTTAGTATCTCTTAACCTTTTGAGTATCAAACACTGGCGTATACTTTTAGTTTTAGGACATACACACCAACTGTGCACCTCAAAGTCTCATTTAGGCATTCATCATTTCCCTTGTTCCAGGTTCAAATATGCGGCATCAGGCCTAGAGGTTGTGGGAATCCCTGAAGCTTGAACCTATTAGAGAGGATGAACTAAAAATTTGGTAGTTTAGAACACAATGCCTAAGCTCCACAACATATCACATTAGTTAGGTAGGTTTTAATTTTTACATTAGTGGGATCAATCAAGTCCAGGGTTATGCATTTATTAGTTAAACATAACTGATATTTTGCAGTTGTTGTTGATTTCCAAAGATATGTCAGCATCTGACACAACAAAATCTTTCTTCCAGTGCTGCTTTGCATTGTTTCTTGCTTTTTTTGCTTGCTGATGAAGGTTTTCATCCTTTTTTTCACTAACTGAGTAGGATATGTGCAACATGCAAGACGCAGTTCACAAATGTTGAATACTATAGAACTTTTTGGTTTAAGTTAGAGATAATCAGACACAACAGAAATATCATCTAGATTTATTCCTATTTTTAAATCACTACAGTGTTTATGAACATTGCAAACTGTGGGACATTCCAGTCAGTCTCAGATTCTGTATGTACACACATAAGGGAAATATTGATATAGATTTTATTCGTTGATTAAAAATTCAATTTAGACAAAAGTCATTACACTTTATGAATCACTACAAGCATAGATTAATAGTAAAATATGATATTCCAAAAAGAGAACATCTGATCAGGCATTTTTACCAAGACTGAGTGCACTTGCACCAGGAGTTGTCATGGTATCAAATTTTCCAAAGACTAACGTAGTATGATGGGCAAATCTATTACGGAAGAAGTTGCCTGCACAGATTGCTTTATTTACTAGGAGCACATTTATTGAGTGTAATTTAAAAGGCATTATTTAATATTATTTGCTAGATAAGCTCCATCCCACCATGACTTTATTGATACTGAGATAGCCTACATATTTATATTAACCTAAAATGGATTAAATGGATAGATAGATGGATAGAGAAAAAAAGGATTTTGTTTTGATAGATAACAACATTTTGTTTAAACTGCATAATAAACCATTCACTTTGGAGTATAAGGGTTGGGTCATACTTGACACTCAGAATGCACACACACACACACACATCATTGCTGCCACGTGTTCCCAGCATTCTTCTGATGTGTCCTCTGAGCATGTCATCAGAAATTAAAGCAATCCATGTGCGAGCTGCAGTACCGGCAAAAACTTGAGTGGAGTGTGTGTGTGTTCAAGTTTTGGTACGTGACATGAGCATTGTTGTTTACTATAAACATCTCCATAGTGACAAACATGGCCATCAGAACAGCTGGTATTGAATCACCAGCTCTTTGAAAGAGGTTGTGGAAACGTGTAAGTCAAAATGGAAGCAAATTCAAGACAGATACGTCCTTGCAAAGTGAAAAATGTCTGAGAAAAAAAGTGGGTATTTGCCTTTGCAAGATAACGCAGTGTGACAGCATGTCGCATCGCAGCTCCAACAGGATCAATGTAGGTGCTTTGGTGTTTGATGAATGGTTCAATGTGGTGAAGCAAAAAATCAAACTTAAATGTTGACACATGAAAGTATTCATGGTGCTTTTCTTCATCCATTTCTTGCATAGGCAATATAAGCATTACACATTTCCCATTGTAATGACAAGATGTATTTCATCTTCTGTGTTGCTGTTGCCATCCTTTTTAGAACCTTCACAATAGCATTTCACACTGCTGCCTGGTGGATTCCTCCAGATTTGCATAAAGTACCCGCGCAATAATAGTCAGTACATGGCTTGTGTAGCAGCAGTATCCGTAAGCATACGCATCAAGTAGTGTGAAGAATATCCAGGCCCTAAGACAGCCTTGCCTTTTGTTTAAAGAAGTACAAAATAATTATGTTACAAGATGCAATCTGAACCAAATATTCCTGACTATGTGACTTTATATGTAAATCATATGCAGGAATGGAGTGTGAAATTTGCATTTTCTTTGGCAAAATCCTGCATGTTAGAGAAAGTTACTAGCCTGGGCTTTGAATTTCAGTTAACATGTTGCAGAACGCATAATACAGTCACAAAGGCCAGACCTGTTTGGTTAGCAGTTTCATAATTCAGTGTACTTTTTCATTCTGTCATTTTCTGATGTTTGTGACTGTGCTGTTTGTTGCTGTAACAACAGTCAATGGATTTGTTTTTAGCATTAATTAGAGAAATAAAAATATTTGTTGCAACATTATATGAAAATACAATATAGTTTATAAAAAATAAAGTATTCATATGCTAAGAGCATCATTCTTCCATTTTATTTTCTGGTTAACATCATTTTCCTGATGGCATGGCAATGAAATACAGTACAGGCCAAAAGTTTGGACACACCTCCTCATTCAATGTGTTTTCTTTATTTTCATGACTGAAGGCATCAAAACTATGAATGAACACATGTGGAGTTATGTACTTAACAAAAAAAGGTGAAATAACTGAAAACATGTTTTATATTCTAGTTTCTTCAAAATAGCCACCCTTTGCTCTGATTACTGCTTTGCACACTCTTGGCATTCTCTCGATGAGCTTCAACAGGTAGTCACCTGAAATGGTTTTCATTTCACAGGTGTGCCTTATCAGGGTTATTTAGTGGAATTTCTTGCTTTATCAATGGGGTTGGGACCAGCAGTTGTGTTGTGCAGAAGTCAGGTTAGTTGGACGATCATTTATTTTTCAACAGGACAATGACCCCAAACACACCTCCAGGCTGTGTAAGGGCTATTTGACCAAGAAGGAGAGTGATGGAGTGCTGTAAATGGTCATGAAAATAAAGAAAACACATTGAATGAGGAGGTGTGTCCAAACTTTTGGCCTGTACTGTATATGATGTGTCACATTAAGGGGATTATATCTGAATGGAGTTAGCGTTGTCTTTTCAAGTTCAGTTCCACCCTGAGGAACTTTCTGTGTTGTGTTCAGTTGATATTCCTCATCACTGTTCATATGGATGACATTTCTCACACAAGCTAATAAAACACAGCCAGGAAAGTTGGCCTTTCTTTTTAAGTAAAACGTAACATAAACTCAACTGATTTTTTTCACTAGGTCTCTTTATATATTTCTCTATTATATAAAAAAAATCTTGGGATGAGACAAGACTTTTTCAGAGAGACGAGACTTTTCAGAGAGATCATTTCACGTCCAGCGAGACGAGACTTTGTGCAAAGAGATGAACTGAAAACCTAACAGGTCCAAGTGGGGGTGGAAATAAAAGACAAACAGTAGAAGAAAAAACAAAGAGTAGAAGACAAAGTAGAAGGTCGTAAAGAGGTTCAAAAACGTTGGCGCGATACACATGCAGAGCAGATTAGAGATAATGAAAGTACTAAAATTCTAAAGTCTCAAAAAACTGATAGATCGCATTAGCGCTAACAAATGAAATTACTCAGTGAAATAACAGAACAGAGAAAAGAGATTGAATATATGGAAATAAGTGATATGACAGAGCTACTACAAGTTTAATTTCAAAGAAACCACAATTCGGTCATGTTTATATTTATGAACTTGGAGAAGCGATGTAACATAAAATTGAAAGAGTTAAATGATCGGATTTATTAGAAATTCTACAGCCAATAATGGATACAAATCCATACATTCAAAAGTATTGCACTTTACACTAAATTTATTTGAAAAACATGGACAAAAAAGTTTTCTTGGATTTCTATATGAATCCGAAAGATCACTCTCACATATATAATAAACCAACATGTGACGAATTGTCAGCGATAATAGTTTTCAAAAGACGGAGATATCAAAGACAGAGTGGATATTCATGTTTATCCAAAATCACAGCACAATTCATCACTAGGGCCTTCACGGGGGTTGGCGAGCGAAGCAAGCAGGGGGCAGAGCCCCCTAATTCTAAACATATTTTTGATCAGAAATACAGTACATGGATCTTACCTGTTTATCTGATGTCTATTCAAAAGAGGACAAAAAAAGAGTTCCAGATTTATTAAGTGTGATATCAATTGATTTTTCGATTTTGTTCTGTGGTGCAACAGTAAAATGACATAGTCGCACACCTGTTTATTATAAGAATGCCCCAAACATTGGTACCACCCATGTGTTTGTCAGACTGCAGATATTAGTGCACTTGGTGATCTATTTAATGATATTGGGTTTCTGTCATTCCATTCTCCTTAATCTCATTTGTCTCTCCTTTTTTTATACTTTTTCTTTATTTACAAATTTGTTCATTGTTAAGAACATGTAGTATGTCTCTTTCCTCGGCTCTACCTGTTCACCCTCTTGACTCCCTATCTTGCTCATTCTCCCTTCTAAAGTGTTCAGTTTCTAGACTCTATACTGTATTGTGTAACTCATCTTTATTTTCTGCTTGGCTAGGTGGTCATATTTCATAGTATAAAATGCTGTTCTTGAAATCTTAATTATTAACAAATTCAATTAAAGTTCATTCATAGACTTTATAAAACTCCCTGTAAGCACGATCTGATGAGTCCTGAACCTAATCCTCTTTGCCACTTTTGCACATTAGGTATCCAAGGCACTTTTCTCTACATGTTCTGGTTCTGTGCTCCTGCCTTTTTCTCTTTGGACCTTTGTATCTTGCTCCATGTCTTCTTTACTCTCTGTTGATATTCCACTATTGCCTGAAACTCTAATCTTTTTAAAGCAGTTCTCCTTGCACCCCATTTCTTACCAGAAGAACCTTACAACCTTCTATCTATCTATCTTTTGATTTTTTTAGGTTCATACCTATCCTTTGCTCAATTCTGCTGGTATAAGTTTGGTCTTCCCAAGATTTTGTTACTTAATTAGAGTGACAAAATGAGTAAATGTAAGAGCTGAACAGTTGTTTACTGTGCTAATGTTTTGCTAAATGGGTAATGTCTGCGCAACTATTGAAGCAGCTTGTCCGGTTTTGCAGCTTATTTAACTTTTCAATTACTGTTCTTTCTCTACACTTTTTTCAGTCAATAAATAAACCAATCATTCTTTACTGGTTCAAAGTTAAAGTCAAAGTAGAGTGTCATCTCAACTATATACAAGTATACAGGCAGATAATATGAAAAAGTACAGTGCTTGCAGTGTATACAAATAAGTGCAAATTATCACAAGGAAGTGTGCACAAACAGACAAAACATACTGTTTAAATAAGCAATATGCGATATAATTACTGCCACTATTACATATGCAACTTCCACAGATCACTGCAATGACTGATAGAGTGACTTGTGCATAAACTGAAGTGAAGGATTGTGATCTAAGATGTTATGATTGGGTGGAAGCTCATTGTGGTGGTTTATGCTGTTGAGGAGTCCGATAGCCAGGGGATAAATGCTATCACATAACTTGACAGATCTGACTCTGATGCTGTAGTATATTTTTCCAGATGGCTAAATCAGAATCAGAATTCGAATCAGAATTCTCTTTATTGGCCAGATACACTAATGTGTTCTAGCAGTTTGTCATGATAGTATTGGTATAACACACAGAAAACACAGAATACAAAAGATAAGTATAATAAGATAAAATATAAAATAATAAAATATGATGCAGCATACAAGGGCAATACTAAAAAATAAAGAGGTAATAGGGTTAAAATGTCCAGGCAGGCTAATGTACAAGTATAAATAGATACTGAACAGAAGCTCCGACCTGAATAGTAAGAATAACTGAACATGGAAAAGAACTGTTTAGGTGACGTGTTGTTTTAGCTTTCAGTGCATGAGGATGTTTGCTGGAGGGAAGTCTTTAGAACAGGTGATGTCCTGCATGAGTCGGATCAGCAATGATCTTTGCAGCCACTCTTCCTTACTCTGGACTCATACAGGACTTGAAAGTGTGGTAAGTTACATCCTACTGGTATGATCCTTTCTGATGCTTTGATGATGCTTTTGTAGATTGGCCAAAGTATGAACAGAGGCAGAACCAAACCAGACAGGTATAGATGAGGTCAGAATGAACTTGATAATGGATGTGTAGAATTGAAGCTCAGACCTGATTATTCAGAATAACTGCATATAGAAAAAAAATTGTTTAGGCGACATGTTTTTAGCTTTCACTACACAAAGGTCTTTGCTGGAGGAAAGTGTTTAGAATAGGTGAGGCCCTGGGTGATCATCAATGTTCTTTGCAGCCCTCTTTCTTATCCTGGACTCATACAGGACTTGAATGTTTGGTAAGTTTCAGCCTATGATCCTTTCACGGGCTTTGATAATGCATTGCAGATTGACCTTAGTGTGAACAGAGGCAGCACCAAACCAGACAAGTATTGAGGAGGAAAAAAAGGAACTCGATGATGGCTGTGTAGAATTGGACCAATTTTGCTTTAGGGAGATTGAATTTCCTCAGCTGATGCAAAAAGAATCTTCTCTAATAATGCATATGATGTTATTGTCCCACTTAAGGTTTTGTGACAACACAGTGCCCAGAAAACTAAATTATTCTGTCATCCTTCAAGGTTCAAGTTTGCTTTATTTAGTCATGTTTAGACAAGAAAACATGAAATTTGCCTTCTCAGTTGCATCTAATAACAAGACAGAAAGAAATGAAACAAAAGAAATAGAGACAAGACAGATTAAGGTAAGGCAGTTTGATAATGCATATCAAACCTTAATCAAAAAATGGCACTAGAAAGAAAGGAATTTCTAGAGCGATTTTTTTGTGGGTTTTCAAAGCGACTATCCTTCCTGATTTACTGAAGTTAAGTTCTACATGTAATGGATGTCTGTCGTCAGTTGAGATTATTTCTAGTTTCTTAGCATTGTCCTTTGACACACACTTACTTGATCATCTGCATCAGTCCCAAAAACTTTAGCTGCATGCTTAGTAATCTGCTGGAGCTTTATTAAATTTTGGTTTGTTAGACCACTAAATCAGGCAATGAAACTGAAAGTGATAACAGACTGAATCATACTGTGATAAAAGGACAACAAGAGGTCCTTGTCTACTTTATATAATTTAAGTTTACGGAGGAGAAATAAACGCAGATTGCATTTAGAGAATATTTTTTTTTTGTATTTGCATTCCAGTTAAGATTGTTATCTAAGTTAGTTCCTAAGTATTTTATTAATTTACTATTTACTTACAGATCTCTGTCTCTTGAAATTCAAATATACTGTAATTTCTTTGGTCTCTTTTACATTCAGAATGAGAGAGTTTTTATTTCACCTGTTTACCATATAGTCCACTTGATTTAGATAGTGGCTTTCATCCTCCCCACATATGCGTACTATGAGCATGGTGTCATCCGCATCTTTGATAATGGAGCAGTGGTCATTGTTCTGTCTCAGGTCACTTGTGTACAGAGTAAACAGTAATGGTGATAAGACACACCCCTGCGGACTTCCAGTGTTTGAATGGTGCACCTGTACTAAGGGTTAGTGGGTTTCTTATACAATCCAATACAATACAAATTATTTTTGTATAGCCCAAAATCACACAAGAAGTGTCCTTATCTGTAAGAAAGTCTGCAATCCAATGGCAGATTGGAATGAGCAGGTTGAACTTGGGGGCATATTTCTTATCTAGGAGCTCTAGGATGATTGTATTGAAACCAAGAGTTCTGGCTTATCAATATGTTGGTAAATAAAGCTCAGACCTAGATTCACTGCGTCATCCTCAGACCGGTTGAAATTGTATGCAAACTGAAATGGGTCCAGGAAGTCTTTTGTAGCACAGAGGTTAAATGTACTGGTCTGTAGTCAATTAGCACTGTGACCTTTGATTTTTGTGCTATTGGAAAAATGGTGGAGGTCTGAAGGCACAGAACCATAGATTGGTTGAAAATGTCTGCAAATACTGTAGACAACTGGTCTGCACAGTGTTTTGAGTGTGGAAGGGGAAATAAGGTCCTGGCCTGCAGCTTTTTTTAATTTGCTTTTTGAATAAGCTGCAGACATTTTTGCAGTGGTAACAGGAGGGAGAGTCTGAGAAGAAGAGGAGTGTTGAGTAGTAGCAGTGAGACCATCAGGTAGATTTATGTCCCAATGTCTTTAAAAGCAACCATAAAGCTGTTTAACTGATTAGCCAGACTGGGATCATCAAAACTGCTTGATGTTTGCATCTTGTAGTTAGTGACCTGTTTAAGGCCTCTCCAGACTGAAGTGCTGTCGTTTGTAGACAATTGTTCCTGCAGCATATTTTCTTTTCACACCTTTGATCCCAATACAGAGTCAGGAAATGAGTCCTTCAGCCATGTGTCAGTACAGCACAGAGCAATATTGAAAAGCTCTTCCTGTGTATATGTTATGTGAGTTTGTATGGTGAAAACAAACATAACACAAAAAGTAAGACAAAGACGGAGCACCAAACTACCATTGTGGCCATCCTTGGCTCCATCAGAGAACAAAGAATCCATAAGACGGGTGAGAAGGGCCCCGCACAATGCAGCAGATCTGTGGACACAACATTTAGAGGATATTTCTTCCACAGAAAGAAGAGACACTCCAATAATATTCTCTGCCATTGGACATTCCACAGTTTGTGTACCAGACCATAATGCCACTAGTTAGAACACTCTCAGTGATGCATTTGTAAATGTGTTGAAAAATGGGAGATGTAAGGCTTGCTGACCAGTGTCTTCAAAAAGTGTAGTATCTGCTGGGCCTTTTAAAGTATTTTTAGTTCAACTCCTCAATTATGGGAACACCAGGGAACTTGGCACTTTTACAGTCTCCACTCAGCCATTCAGGTGGATTGGGATGTGGTCAGAGTGAGTCTTTGTCCCGTGGTCTGTTATTAATGTTTAGGGATAGATTGTTGTGTTTGCACCAAATAACCAGCTTTTCCTCCCCTGACTGTATGCTGATTCATTTTCCCTGCTTATCACTTCTAGCACAGTCTTGTCATCAGTGAACTTGATGATGTAATTATAGCAGTGTGTGGCTGTGCAGTCATGAGTTCAAGGGTGAAGAACAGAGGGCTGAGTATGCAGCCCTGAGGAACTCCAGTACTCAATGTGGCGGAGCTAGAAGTGCCATGGTGAGTCCAAATTGACTGGGGCCTCTTTATCAGATCCAATGACAGCTTCGGTGAAACAATCGCAGTAAATTCTGAGCAAAAACAAAAAATAAATAAATAAATAGTCATGCATTTCTAAAAAAGTGTTGTCAAATGCAAAACATTGTTTGGAAAAGTGAAGATGTCAAGAACAGGCAAAAACTATACTAGCTTCAGAATTGAGTCTTTAACCTTACTATAACTTATAAAAAATGGTGGAACTTCATGAACGGAACTTGGCAGTGAAGTCCAAAGAGTAGTAGAAACTACACTTAAATAAACTACCCGAGGGCTTTGTAGTTTAAAAATAGCTGTCATCTTTGTCAAATGAGTTCCATTAAGAATTACATTGGACTCTGCTAGGCCTCATTTTAAACAAACAGACAAGAGGTAGAACATCTGACATTGTGGTGGAGCCATAATAATTTGGACCTAACATTCAAAAAACTCATGAGATGATTATAGATTTCAGGAAACAGTCACCTGCTCACATGTCACTTGCTATAAATAGCTCAGCTGATGGGATGACATTGAAGTTTCTGGGCACTGTGCTGTCACAAAACCTTAAATGTCATAGCAACATCATATGCATTATTAAGAAAGCCCCTTAAGAGCAGGTTCTTTTTGCCACAGCTGAGGAAATTCAGTCTCCCTCAAGCAATACTGTCCATGCTAAGGCCAATCTGCAATGCATTATCAAAGCCCGTGAAAAGATTATAGGCTGAAACCTACCAAACATTCAAGTCCTGTATGAGTCCAGGATAAGAAAGAGGGCTGCAAAGAACATTGATGATCACCCATTTTAAACAAGCAAACACCTTTGTGTAGTGAAAGCTAAAACAACATGTCACCTAAACAATTTTTTTCTATGTGCAGTTATTCTGACTAATATAGTCTGAGCTTCTACTCAGTATCTAGGTGTACACTGGACTACTGGACATTTAATCCTACTTTATCTCTCTATTTTTGTATTGTTCTTGTATGCTGCTTAATATTTTATCATTTCATTTTTTAATATTTATCTTTTGCATTCTGTGTTGTCCTTGTTTGTTGCACCAATACTATCAGGACAACCACCTAGTACACATTAGTATACCTGGCCAATAAAGTGAATACTGATTGTGTTTCTGACATATGGCACTACTACTACTACAACAAGACAGAATTTTAGCTGTTTTTGCTTTTCAGGGAAGGCAGAAAATAGGATTTTGGGAGGCCCAACAGTTCAGCAAAACCTGCATGCCTGTTTTTCACTTAAGAGACAGCATTAGACAGCTGTGACCATTACCAAATTGAAATTAAGCTTACAGTATTTAGTCTGCAACATTAGGTTTACACTAATTTAATGTTACTTTGAAATTGACATGAAAAAGTTCTAGAAAAGGTTCTAAACAATATTAAATGGTGAAATTAGATGTTGGCAAGAATAACTGTGTTGAACAGTTACTTATTAAGGCAGGTAATTTATTAATGATGAAAAAAAGAAGGGATAAGTATAAGGAAGGTCTGAAAACACAGAAGTTTAGGCACTGCATCTCACTGAACTACAAACAGGTTTTAAACATTCATCCTTTTTCTAGTGTCATGGAAAGTATGAGTCTTTTGTGATAGTGTCAAGAGCAGGCACTGATCCCTGAAGTGACGCAGTGATAATCTTTCCACCACCATGTTGCCCACAGAGAGGCTGCTTTAATCAGTCACACCTAACAAATCCTCCATGTTAAGTACAACATGTTAGAATACAAGCATCTGTGTGCTAAAATAACTCTTTCTACCTGAATATATATTAAAGTATGTGTTTGCTTTGTCAAAAACATCACATTATCAAAAATGAAAAACCACTCTGGAAAACAATTAATGCAGGCAAAAAAAAGAATAAAAGATGACAGAATATTTGATCATCTTTTCTTTTAGGAAATCCAATAAGAGTGAGATAATGAGCGTCCAAACTGCAGTTGACAATATTATACAGCACTTCCTTACTGTGAAAAGCACAAAGGCACTCAGGTATGGCTGAACTTACATGACCATCATCATCTAGTCGTTTCATGAAAACCCTAAATACAAAGAGGACTGTTTCATTTATGTTAGGTAGAATGCCCAGAGTGGGCTGGGCGGTCTTATGGTCTGGACCCCTGCAGATTTTATTTTTTTTCTCTCCAGCCGTCTGAAGTTTTTTTTTTTTTTTTTGTTTTTTCTGTCCTCCCTGCCCACCGGACCTTACTTTTATTCTATGTTAATTAGTGTTGTCTTATTTCAATTCTGACTTTGTCTTTTTTCCCCCTCTTTTCTTCATCATGTAAAGCACTTTGAGCTAAATTATTTGTATGCAAATGTATAAATAAATAAATGTTATTGTTGCTGTTATTTCTGTTTATAATTTTTATAATGCCCTAATATCTGTTACTATCTTATTATACTATCAAATACAGTAGTATAATTAACAATCAATCAAACATGAGTCAAATTAGCATTATCTGTATACTCCACCACCAGACACATTAGATTATAATAAAGTTTGTTTCACTTTTCCATCCATTCATCTCTCCATGTTCTGAACTTACATCTTCTAGGGGAGCCAGAGTTCTACCAATGCATAACAATTAACCCACACTCACTCTCATACCCACACTCAACCACATGGCAAATTTAGAGTTGCCATTTAACGTGAGCTGCACTTTGGAAGTGGGTGGGCTATTGTTAAATAAATACAAAAACAAAAAATAAAACAAAGAGAATGTGTAGATTCCATATAGACAGTTAGTACAGTTAGTATGTCATGAGATAACAAAAGTCAACCACAGGACAGGAGCTGTGACTAGATATCACTACCCATTGGGTCACCATGCTGCCATGGTACAGTTATTTTATTTCTAATAAGTTATAATTTTTTTCCCTGGTCTCCACACATAATATGTAATATTTTTTCCCAATATATGTACTGTATGTTACGTTAATTTATGACTCTGTATTTTGTATGGTAGTACAGAAGTTCACCCTGTGATGAGCTGACATTCCATTCAGGACTGATTCCTAACTTGTACTAATTCTGCCAGTGAACATTGTGAGCCCCTGCAACCCTGAGATGGAAAAAGTGGAAGAATTTCATTTACATATCAAGACTTAGGAGCAAGGTTTGGACACCTTTGAGTCCATCTAACAGAGGTATTTGCATCATTTTATAAATAACTGCTGTGAACAGCAAACCTAACTGGGTTGGAGAGTGCTGCCTTACGAAACTGCGAGGCCATAATGGATGGACAGTGTAATGGAAGAAGTAACAGGGCAGGGATGGCTAATGATTCCTATCCCAGTTGGGGCAGTGTATCCCCCAACATAGGAGATGGCAGTGCTTCTCTGATCTGCTCCCAATTTGGATGCCTGCAGGGTGTTGTGGGACCCTGTTGGGATCTCTGGGTTCCACCAGAGGGCACTGCCAAAAGAAGCTCTTCCTATTTTTGGGAGCTATTGCCTGAGCTGGTAGTGCTTTCCCCAGGCTATGCCCTGGCACCAGAGTACTTCTGGGTCTTGTATAAAAGGAGTCACCTCACATCTATTCAGAGAGTCAGAGTTGGGAGGCAGAGGACAAAGCAGAGGAAGGAGAGGTAGAAGGAGAGGAAGGAAGAGAAAGAAGAAGCAATTGTGCTTGTGTGAGTGCTTAAAATAACTTGTGCAAAGGTATTTGTTAAAATAAATTATTAATTGAACCCGGGACATATGGTGGTGCCATTGTGTTTGGGGCTTGGGGGAATCAGTGGCACTCCATGCAATGTCACTGCCAGGGTCAAGTCTGTACCAGTGTTTTGTGTAAACAGACTAATTTTTATAATTTAAATGCCAAATGCCTTGGTTTCCATTTTAAATACTGTATATAAAAGATCATAGGCTGACCATGAAAAACTAGATGATTCCCTGAGGATGGTATGGAACTGAAAGAGCATTTCTGCGTCACTCTAATACAGGCCTGTCTGAACAAATTGTCCAAAGACTAAAGAGGAATACAAAATCAATAGCCATACAAGTTATTGGAAAAACAAACAGGAAGGAATAAAAGTATGAATGAGTCTAAGCTGCCCTAATACAGGGTGTTCATAAGAAATAAGTACATAATAAACAATAATAGTTGCATCAGATTTTTGATATCTTAAAATGTGTGCTTCAATTTAAATGTTTAAAGTCTAAATATTCTCATTTGTAATAGAAAGTTGTCATTTTCACTATCTGAAAGAAGTTCACAAAGATCAACATCACTAGTAAAGGATCAGACATCAAAAGTAACATCATATTCGTAATCACTGACCTTGAAATATTCTAAAACAATACCTCAGATACTTATATTTGAAATGTGTTTAAATGTCTAGGAGTTGTTTTTAGAGGACTAGGACCACTGGTAAAAATTCAAATATCACAAATCTTATCATATTCCTGATCAGTAACCTGAATATAACATAAATTGAACCTCCACATGTCTATATTACTGATCCTCTTTTTCTCAAGTTTTGTGAAAAGGAGTAATTTTTGACTCCTTGTATCTCATTAGGTGGTGAACCCCTGGGGTCTGTTGATGTGTATTGCACAATTCACATGCTTCTGATGATTTTTGCTAAAGACATCTATTAGTTTACTCTTTATCATAAGGGTGTAATTTCCCGCACAAAATACAGCCCAGAAGTGGCATTAAATTGTAGGTTTTTCAGGTATTGCGGGCATAAAATAGTATGAAGCCCAATAAGCTCAACCCCTTGCATAACTAGACATCAAGATGATTTGAATGGTTTATCATATAATTGCCTGACAAAAATGACAAGTGATTTCTTATAAATCTTATGAACACTAAAAAGATAGATTACAACAATCAGTGACTAGCTTTGATCTGATTTTCTGATCCATTTATAGCAGTAGTAGTATTAGTATTGTCACATCTGCAGAGTACATTCTAACCAACATGCAACACACCATCAATCTCCAGCCTCATGATAAACAAGAATATGTTAGAATATAGAGTTTCATTTGAATTAATAGAAAATAAAAATCGTCTAATATGCCAGTTCTATTACATTGCGTGGTGGTTGTTTAGATTTTTTAAGTATAATTTTTAAATACAAAAATGATTTTTAAATACAAATTAATTTGAAAGTATAATCAATAAACAGAGAGTGAAGCCGTCAGAATAAAACAGAAAACAAGAGGTTAGATTCTTGTTGGCATTGATGGCTATTAATTATTTATTTTGTAATATTAGCACTAATTACTAAGTGTAATGATTTCTAGGGTATTTTATTGTCTAGATATGATTTTTGCATCATTGTTCTAATAGTTTTCTTTGTTATCATTTTACTCTGTTAATTTAGCTTTAGTTTGGTTGACATTTTTGTTTATCGTGGGTGCCACCATTTCCTCTTTTTTATTGATAGCAAAAAGGTTCTGTTTCCAACATATGACACCTGGAAGTGGCAGACTGAGACATTGTCTTCCAGAAGTGATTTAAGATGGCAGCATAATGCATTCAATGTCAAATGTTTTCAGTTTTAAATCCTTTTAGGGTTTTAGAATTTCATGTAGCATGATGACTTCAACTTTATTTAATCTTCTAGTTCTTTGACCTTAACAAAAATTTTTGGACTTTGATTTTTGTGTTTCCATCTTCTGAGCCTTGAACCATTTTGTCAACGTATTTAATCATTTTAGAAAAGCAGAGGTACAAAGCTGCAAAATACCGCAAGTCTCAACACTAATGTCATTACAGAGGATTAACAAGCTGTCAAAGATGGTATTTTTACTATTCACATGCTCTGTATAGGTGGTCACTACAAACATGAATGCTACTCCCCAGGGTTATATATCTACTCTAACATGGCTAAGGGGTTTAATTATTGAGTTACAATCCATGGTGCCAGGAATTTCCATCTGGGCTCTCTGCTTCCATTTCTGAATGCAATCTACTTTCATTACAGTTTTTTCTCCATCACAAATAACAAATAATTTTACAAAAACACAGTTGCACTGCGTCCTAAGCTTCAGTTTGTTTATTAAAATAAAAATCATTGAAGAGAATTAACCAGAAATTTGGTTTTGATGTTACTGAACGTTTCAGAAAGAAACACTACTAAAATAAGTGTCAACAGTTTTTCACAGCAATTTAGAAATTCACTGTTCAAAGAAAATGTAATTACAGCCTAATAATCATTTTTTATGAACAGACAATAATAATCTAAGCACTTTGAACACCTTGCATTTTACTTTACATTTTTTTTTAATTAAGTGAATAGAAACTGATAAACTATATGATTTGTTATACTTTATCTTGACAAAGTGAAGTTGTAGAAAGAAGGGTATTAATGAAACAATAATAAGCTTTGAATTTTAAACTAAAGTATGTACAGCCAATGTTCCTGTAGCCATTTATTGGTGCCTTTGTTGAAGAACTGTGAATAAATTTCCTCTCACTTCTCTTCCCTGGTCTTATAGTAGTGGAACAATTTTTCTCCTAAGATCTCAAATCCCACCTTATTTATTTTTTTTGATTTGATATATTTTGACTGTCCCTGAGGGACAGCAAAAGTGCATTGCGCATTGGGGATCAAAGCGCATCGTCAGCCATTGTACAGCACCCCTGGACCAATTTTCAGATTAAGGGTCTTGCTCAAGGGCCCAATGGTGTGTAATCAGTTCTGACAGTAACAGAATTTGAACCAGTAACCTTCCTGATACCAACACAGATCCTTAGCCTCAGAGCCACCACTCTTCAGAATTTACCTTCTTAATGTCTCAGATATTGGCAGATACCAGCAATGACTCCATTCCTTTACCTCTTGTTGTGCAAATCTTGTCATTTTTTGCTATTAAGATATATGCATTACAAGAGGGGAGTTTTAATAAAGCAATAATGATAAACAAAAGGTAAAATGTGAGTCTGGTCAAAATTACAATCAATGAAATAAATCAATAAGAGAATGAAGATTCTTTAATATTGAACAACATTAAAAACCCCGCCTTGACCAAATGTGAAGAGTATGGAAATTCCCACTATGTTATACTTCCTGATATTGATTAAAACAACATAAGTTAAGCAGAATCATTGGCAGGAGTACAGCAGACTCATTAAAAAAAATAATTCTTGACAGATCTTAAAGAAGCTCTGCATAGTTTCAAAGAATATTTGATTTCTGTTTCATTTTAGATAATATAAAACATCTATTGATTTATGCGGGTACAGTAGGATACGTTAATAAACAACAGCCTTAATTAAACAAGTCAACTGCAGTAACAACTCACCTCTGCTCTAAGATACATATATGGATTTCTCAGAATATAAACTTATTTTGCCTAAAGGATAATTTTGCACACTTACTGTATAATAAAATATACGGAATATAACCCCCTTCACCCATAGTGTGCACCCAACCTTTTTGTATGAAATGCCTAGATTTTTCACAAGGACAACACCAAAAGTGCACAATTCTAAGGCTCACCAAATCCTGGATTCTTACAGTAGATCTGTGACAATTTCCATTATGTTTCAATAGGACAATTCAAACTTAAACACTTGTATATAAAGAAAATGTTCTCTTTCACCAATTGTGGATTGTGAAATTTCAAGTTGTGGTCATTAGCTGCTTAGGTTTATAAATCTTGGTGTTGTACTGCAGTATACAGTACTTGTAAGATTTGAGGACAGAATTTATTACGTATTTTAAAACTTACTGTATATTTGATTTCTTTGAAGTACATAGAATTGTAATTATGTCTATTGCAGCAGATAATTTGTTACATACCTCATTTTCGATAATATAAAATATTGTTTTCTCTTGATATATGGGGGTGCAGTAGGATAAGTTTAGCTAATTAGCACTTCTCAATACATGAACAATGAGGTATAGGAAAGCATGATCAGTTTATCACTAGAAAATTAGGTCCAATTTAATATTAGTCCAAACACTGCTGTAAGATGATCTGGGATGATTGTAAATACAATAATCTGAAAGATAAGTAAGTATTTCACCTAGAAAGGTCTTAGTTCAGAACAGTCCCAACACAAAGCTGGATCTACGGTATGTGGCATGTTTCACAGTTAGAGTCCAATCCCCAACATATTATTGATAATTTTAAACTGATGAGGTGTGTATGGTGTATAATTTTAAGATGAATTACTGCATACTTTGCACAAATTGATGAGGAATAAATACTAATAGAAAAGCTCCTTTCCCAGTAATGCCTAAGATTGTGTAGCCGCAAGAACCATGACATAAATTATAGGAAACTAGCTGTGTAAGCCCATGCTGTAAAAAGCCCGGGTCCTAGAAACTATTGAAATCATCAGAAAAAAAATTGAAATGTAGAGATGTCAGGTAATTGAAATGAATTACTTTGGGCATCTCTCTCCTAGGAGGTTTTGTTTTGCCGACGTGCTCGCATTGTTTGTGCATTAGTGACTAAGTGAGTGTCTCTGTTTTTGGAGGTTTTGTTTTGCTGACGTGCTGGCCTTGCTTGTGTATTAGCAGCTAAGTGAGTTTCTGTTTCCTCGGAGGTGGAGCCCTTACCCCAACTCCACCTCTCACTTCCGGACCAGACAGACAGACAGACAGACATACTTCCACGCTTGACATTTATATAGTATATAAGATAAAACCAATATTCTTCCTATTATTAGCTAAATTCAAATGAATTATTTTGATGTCAGATATTTAAGTAAGATTTTGTACATGGTATTGTCCATGGTTTTGCTAGATTTGTGAGGTATTGCTTTCTATTATTTAAAGAATAACTTAACTCAGTACCTACAATGACAGGACAACTGATCCCAACTGGAGTTGCATGTATTTTAATGAGGTTCAGGGTTTTAGTCCACCTGTAAATTGCCCTTCTAAAAGAATGAACCAACAATGATTGCTTGTATAGTCATGCCAGTGCTGTTTCTCCATCACCACATGGGGATGGTAAATTAATGTAAGTATATTGAACTGTAATTAATAAATTAGAAGACCCCCTACTACAATAAATGGAAGCAGGAAGTCCCATTCTGCTAAACATGCTACCCATTGTTACGAGCAAATGACTTGAAAGTTTGATGAACCTTCAAAGGAGAACTGGGGTCCAAAGTTAAAGAGACATCTGGCGCTGACAATGGGAGTGTTAAGAGAATGACCACAGTCGTTCCTAAGCAGATTCTTCTATAGGCACATTTAAACAATGATTTGATTTGATTTAAACAATTTAAACATTTAAACAATGATTTGATTCATTACCTCAAAGAGCTAGGAGACTTGGTTCAAATGTATGTACAAGTCTGTCTGAGTGGAGCTTGATGTTACAAGTAAAATGGTGACTTTAAATTGGGTTGGCATGTGAAGAGTACCGATCGCCAATCTAGGGCTTTTTTCTTCCTTGTGTCTGAGGTTGTCAGAATATGTTCCAGTCAAGGTTTGGTCATGATATATATATTTGCTATGCCCTGTGGTATGAGTCTCAGAGATTTTTCTAATACATATATAAATTGATCTCTTTATATAAATAAATGATAATAATCCAAGTTCACTGTCTCAAGAAAACCCAGCCATCCCCATTTGCTTTAAATCTCAATACAAAACAAACGCACAACGGTGTAAAAAGGAAACAAAAATAATAAGTGGCTGCTACTAATTAGGCTCTCTAGTCTGCTTTAGTGAATCCGTGGTCTGCTTTAGTGAATTCGTGGAGCCCCTTAGCTCTGGTCAACTCATGAAGATGTGACGCCTCCTTCCGGATGGTTGCCCCTATATAAGCCAGGGACAGGAAAGGGTGGAGTCAGTTGCCCTCATTGGCCAGTTTCTCAGCACTGTGGAGGAAGAAAAAGACAAGATAGTCAGCTGCAATGCCCTGTCTTGTCCTGGGGGTAGCGCATCCCTGGGAAGAGCTTGGAGGGGGATCCTCACAAGTGCATGTGTGACACACTACAGGTTGTACTGTGTATAATTGTATGTGACAAATGAAATTTGATTTGATTAAATTTTTATGAATAAGAGTTCAATTAAAGCATAGAACAAAACTGAATAGCATTCAGAGTGCGCTGAGAAGTATGTGAACACGACTCCACTTCCTGGACTTGTGGACAATTGCACAAATGGACACCAAAAAAATTAAATATACTGTTGTGGTTGGTTGAACCTGTATGTATGTATGTATGCTAATACATAATACATATCTAAAGCGAAAGTAACCAAACATATTAGTATATATGCCTATATTTAAGGAATCTCACATAGAAAACATGTCTGTATTCTTGATTAAGTCCTGACCCATATTTTGGTATCCAAATCTGACATTGAGAACAGAGAGAATAACATGTCATGGTAGTACCAGTCTTACAAACTTATTCTGGTATGTTACATTTATGAGCTACAGAGCTGGTTTTAACTTTGTGTCGAATGATACCAAGGTAATCTTGTAACCCTGAACAAGTGGATTACATAGATTGAATTATGGATAGCTAATTCCTTGAAAACCTGATTAGTGATTTGTTTCTATGATCATGAATATAATATTTATCAAACTAATTACAGCAAATTAGTTTTTTACATGCCGGAATTGGACTAGTTTTGAAACCACTTTTTTACTTTTAAAGAAATGCAATGCCTAGTTTACAGGAATTCAAATATGGGTCTACTTACTTGACGAGCACTGCATGCACTGCTTTGGCTGCATGCCTATCAATGAACACAGACGCTGTAAGAACCACTCCCATGACGTGTTTTCAAACTTCTGCACTATTTGATTCCACAGTGCCTGGTGCTTTCTTGTGATACCCATTAACTTGTTTCTTACAGTTTTTTAGATGGTTTTTACTAGATAGATGAGAGATAACCTTGTATTTTAAAATCAGACAAAAACAAATAATGACAATGCAACCTTAAGTAAACAACTCAACTACAGTAACAACTCACCTCTGCTCTAAGATACATACAATATATGGATTCCTCAAAATATAAACCTATTTTGCCTAAAGAAGGATAATTTTGCACACTTACTGTATAGTAAAATATATGGATTATAACCCCCTTCACCCACTAAGAAACTGCCCCATAGTGTGCACCCAACGTTTGTGTATGAAATGCCTAGATTCCTGGATTCTTACAGTAGATCTGTGACAATTTCCATTAGGTTTCAACAGCTATCATTTAGCAGTCATTTCACAGCTATCTTGTCTAAAAGCAAAAAAAGAAGGGAGGACATATAATTTTGCACCCAATGCTGCAGGGATAAGTATCAGACACTCATTACCAGAAAATTAGATTAAGAAAATTTAGAATATGAATGAATACATTTTAGAGCGGCATGGTGGCGCAGTGGTAGCGCAGCTGCCTCGCAGTTAGGAGACCCGGGTTTGTTTCCCAGGTCCTCCCTGCGTGGAGTTTGCATGTTCTCCCCATGTCTGCGTGGGTTTCCTTTGGGTACTCCGGTTTCCTCCCACAGTCCAAAGACATGCAGGTTAGGTCATTGGTGATTCTAAATTGTCCCTAGTGTGTGCTGTGTCTGTCCTGTGGTGGGCTGGCACCCTGCCTGGGGTTTGTTTCCTGCTTTGTGCCCTGGGATTGGCTCCAGCAGACACCCGTGACCCTGTAGTTAGGATATAGCAGGTTGGATGGATGAATGAATTTTAACTAGAAATTTGCTTTGTTTTCTATAAATAAATGTGGATGTGTACAAATAATCCACAGAAAAACACATAATAAAAAGACTGAAAGACAGCTTAAAGCACATCCTGTTCAGCATGAGAGTAAAAGAAGCAAACTTAGCAGAAGTGCACTTAATTGCAGCAGTGTGACTCTGATTAATAAACTTGTTTACTAAAAAAGCTAGAAGCTACAAAGATGATTTAGGAGCAAGGTTAAAACTATATAATGGGGCATTTTGGCTGTGTGCACATGAATTTTGGAAACATAATAGGCATTTACATCACAATTGCAGATTACAGAATATTTGAGGCTGCAGTATTTTCGCCATGTTTTAGATAGGAAGTTGAATATTAACTGACATACCATACTGATATGATGGCGTTAGCAAAGAAATTCACTTTTTTCAGTTCAGACATAATTAAAAATTCTGTTTAGCTTGAATACATTTTTTGTCATCTTTTTTTGTGTTTCTCTGAGGTTTTGAGTATCAGAGATTTGTTCTGTATGCTTATTTTTGCAATTCAGGACCTATAAACTGAGGTTAAAATTTTTTTATCACTATGTTTCCAACATGGGTGCTGCCTTTTGTGTTATTTTTGCAGTGAAGTGGTCCATGGTTGCTAGGGGTGTATTTGTACAAATCGTGCTGCAACAACTGGTGCAGCGCCTATGACACTTGTTTCTCAATGCCCAAAATATCTGCAGCTGTTTTAGAAAGACCTTGTGAGTGATTTTGGTGTGGGTTAGGTTGCAGAACTTTAAAGATTACAAGGAATTTTGCTTTTGACAAAAAAATATTTCCTTACAGCTTTTGACTTTGGCAGCACTTGGCCTCCTTATCATTTCATGTAGGATTAGGGTTTTTGGTTTCCTTCTAAACAGTACACTGGGCACCCGCAGTAAACACTTGCATATCAAGAAAATGTTATTTTTCATCAATTGTGGATTGTGAAATTTCAAGTTGTAGTCATGAGCTGCTTAGGTTTCTAACTCTTGGTGTTCTACTGCAGTTTACAGTACTTGTAAGATTTGGGGACAGAATTTATTACGCATTTTAAAAATTACTGTATATTTGATTCCTTTGAAGTATATAGAATTGAAATTATGTTGCAGCAGAAAATTTGTTACATACCTCACCAACACTTTTTACAAAGCAAAGCATTGCCTTTTGAGTACATAAAAGTGTAACTATCAGTGTGCAGTATGCTTACAAATATACAAGAGCAATCAAAAACTGTTTTGAATTCTTTAAATGGTTAATTTCAGCTCCATGGTGGAAACTCTCCCTGTTCAATTCTAGAATAGGCTCTGGCTTCTCACAAACCTCGGTTAGGAAAATGTATGGATGAATTATTTATTTCAACATAAAAAATGTATTGATATGGCTTGTAGCGAGTCTGCTCTGAATCTCAAAAGAGTACAATGATATCACATTTTCAGACTATGAGGTGGATCAAAATCTGTGCTGGGCAATTGCTTTACTTTCAAGGTTTTATTCCAACAAAACTATAAATGTGAGATTTGCTGTAATAGGATTTAGATCCGCAGTGTGATAAATCACAAGGCCCAGCAATGGCACAGTTAATAGGGGAGCCAAGATCCTATTGATGGAGGGCATTTATTGCAAAAGATATCTAGTCATCTCAGACTTCACACAATGCCGTAAGAAACTGTGTGCCTACCTGCTATATAATTAGTTATATTGAGAAGTATTTGATGACATATTAGCACACTCATGGTTTTAATCTATGGGCTATTAATCTATTCCTTCACTGCAGCCATCTTCTCGATTCTTTACCAAGACTTCATTATCTAAGCTCCTGCTCTGCCACTTTAGGGCTACTGACCGTTTCAGAGCTGAGTTATGTCTGATTGTTACTATTTTATTTCTTACACATCACATATCTATCTGATATCAATTTGTTCACTTTTAATTTGATATGATTTAATATTTTTTTAATGGAATTTAATGGATTTTTATTGTAATTGCTTTGTTTAGTAACTTGTATCTGATGTGTCACTGCACCATATACTAAATTGTTATTGCATATGCAATAGTTCTGTGTCAGTAGAACTAGCAACAAATATTTTTCATTCCAATGTAAAGTCTCATAAAATGAAATGGAATTGAAATTTTATTATTGACTTAGCTTTTAATAATTTTCTTACTCCTTTCAAATAAGCTTCCTATTAAAAGTTTGTTTCCTCATCTGTTTCTATAGTTTATTTTTAAAATAAGATTTAAAATGAGCAATAAATACATACATGAAATAATTATTCACATGTCTAATTTACAAATACAGTAGGTAACCAGTTATCTCTTCATAACTGCATTGTGCGCCCTTGGGTCTCCATCTTAGAAGCTTTAATTGGCCTAACTCACATCATCTTTTCTGTTTCTATCCTTAAGGTAGCGCCAAGACTGTCAAAGTGAAATATCCAATGGGAGACCACCTTAGGAAATGGCATGACATATTGAAAACCACACTGAATCTAAGTACCACAATTCTTATTTCTCGTCTGCCAGCTTTGCTTGGTCCTTTCATGCGGCTTCCCTCTCTCGCTGAACCCACAACCGGCGTCTCCTTGTGGAGCTGTGTCTTCCTCCCTGGAAGTATTGCCGTCCTTGTGCCTCACGTCGTGCCAGCCACGTACCCTTGTCAGCCTGCGAGCCCCTGTGCTCTGTCCCTCCTTTTGCCTTCTCCTGGCCAGAGCTTAAATCTCCTTCAGTCCCTGCAATTATCAGTTCTGGACAATCAGATTAAACAATGGCACATCTAAATTTCCTGGGTTTAACAAATAATGAAAACACAAGTTAACAAAATGTATTGTTACCAACCATTAATGAATGCAGATCTGCTGTTTAGAAACAAATATTGTCAAACATGTTAATTGCCAAATCAGGTAAATACAGACATCCTCCAAGGAAGGACCAGTTCTGTTATCACAACTTTGTATTCTTTGTAATATCAACCAGCCAAAAACTTCAAAGTGGTGACTCTTTTGCAAGACAGTAAATACCGATATCCTGTAGACAGCCATCACAATAATCAGTTACAGGATAACCCAGGATATTTGCCTTGGGTGCCTATTGCTTGTTCATCTGCTGGGCTTTAAATGTAATATTTGCATGTTTCTTTTCCTAGGAGAGAAATGGAATCACCCAGTGTACAAAAATGTCCCTCACTGACACTAGAGCCTTGCAATTCATATCTTGAGAGGCTAGAGGAAAGAACCTGACACATATGAGAGACTTGAAAGATGCATGTTGTATTTTTGTATTTATTGCTATTTATTTATTTGTTTATATTTATATAATTGAAAGCTATTACTTTTGAATTATTTTGTGTTGGTTTTGCATGGGTATCTGTCCTGTCAAAACCAAATAATTTTAAAGGAAGTCAAAATTCTTCTTGTATATGAAACTCCTATTATGTAAGTGAATATTTCATTGGTGTCCTGGGTAATGGAGTATTGCAGTTTGTGAGATTCAAGGACCATGTCTCGGATGTGGATGTGAGCAACAATGGAGCACTGAAAGGAACAGTCCTGTCTTCTTTTCCCTCCATTCTATACACTTATGAATATAGCACCAGGTCATGACACTTGCAGAAATTCTCAGATGATTCTGCACTTATGAGGTTTATTGATATGGAGGATAAAACGGAGTATAGGAGTCAGGTCGAGAACTTTGTTTCTTGATACATAGAGAACTGTCTGCAACTTTAACATCAGCAAAACCAAAGAACTGGTTATTGGCTTTCACCTCATCAGAGAGCCTTTATGCTGGGTCACTATTCAGGGATTGGATGTGGAGGTGGTGGTGTACTGCTGCAAGTCCATAATAATTACAGGTTGGACTGGTCTCAGGAACACAGAGGAACTATATAAGAAAGGGCAGAGCAGACTCTTTTTCTCAGGAGACTGTTGCTTTAATGTGGGCAATTCTATAACTCTGCAGTTTTCTACAGAGTGGTGTGTTAGGCCAATAAAATCACTTCAAGAGAAGCCCACCAAATCAACAAGCTAATTAAGAAGGCATGTATAGGTATAAGAAACACTCTCAACCCCCTGGTGGAACTGGTAGAAAAGAGAATGAAGTCGTTATGAACAATGCTGCAAATCTTCTCTATGAGACACTACCATTAAGTATCTAGCAATGGTACTATTATAATATTTCTTGAGTTTATCTATCTATCTATCTATCTATCTATCTATCTATCTATCTATCTATCTAT
>JANRMT010062854.1:42189503-42207373 GCA_026402145.1 Polypterus bichir lapradei
CTGATTCATTAATTTGAAATATAATGTATTATCCAACAAGGAAGTGCAATCTGCAACATATTAAGGATGCATGGTATCTCATTATATTCAAACATTTCTATTAAGTTAACTGAAATGCAGCCCATAGATTTATAAAATTGGATACTGTAACATACAATATGCCATTCTATAAATCAGGGACTGAACCTTCCAGGGCTAATAGTGAACAAGAAAATGAGCCTCTGTCTGCAGTCATGACAAGCCCAACTGTAAGAGATAGTGAAGGTCCTTCCTCACCTTGTTTTCTAAAGTTCAGATTTACTGGAAACACCGTACGGCCTGACTTTGTGTTAATTATAAATAATTTTATCTACTCTATGTTTTGTATATTACTGATTAACCTGGACTTTTTTCAAAACAAAAAACAAGATGAGCACATGGATTTTACGTAATCGTTCTTGTTTTGTCTGGAGCAACGTAAAACCGAAAGCAATGCTTGGATTTGTTATCAGTCTAAGGAATTTGGCATTGCACTGTTGGATTGCTCTTTAACTTGCATTCACTGAAAAGACATCCTTGGACCTATTGAACCCTAATAACTGAATGACCAGAGTACTTCAAATGATTGCTGTTGTTGTTATTTATTTATGATGTTACTCAAACTGAAAGTGAAATATTCTCTTGGGAAACTGAACTTTGCGTTTTTAGATCACATGATCTTTCTTACAACTTTACAATTCTTAATAGTATTCTGATGTGATTTCCCACAGTATACTTCACAAAAGGTGGCCTTGAACCAACTCACCCCAGCTCTTGCTGACTGCTGCTTTCTACTTTGTTTTGTAAAGGGAGGATGCCAGCGGCACCTGCTGTTCTTACCTGTTAATAAGAATGGCATTCTACTCAAACCACAGATGTAAATCTGTATGGTTTGTCTATGGGAGAGGTGTCTATGAACTTTCAGTTTATTTTTAATTCACTTACTTATTCATTCTCCCAATACCCTGATTTCATTAAAGTTCAAGTACATTGTTTTTCTTAAATCAAACCTTTTTCCATTAATTTGATAAAAAGTCAAGAATTATTAATAATTTTCAATGTGTCATTGTTATTTTTAAAGAATTAATTTTATAAACAGGGAAGAATTCTATAAAATTACTTTTTAGGAGCTAAGAATATTACGCATGTTCTCAAAATATCTACTTAATAAAAACAATAAAGAACCTGTCTGTGAACAATTGGGTGCACATTTGTCTGGTTGTTGCTTGGTTTATTTTAATTAATGCTGAAGCCCAGATTGGATGAAGTGAAAAGTTACTGTTGTTTGGTTTATTCCTTAACCAGTAAAGCTGGAACCATCCATTCTCTTAATGATCTGTTTTCATTACACAGTCAGAGGGATCTGGCATAGTCAGGTTCAAGGTAGGAATGAAAAAGCCTAATCAGATACGCACCCACACACACTAATAACAACTCAATTTAGTTGTTCCAATGAGCCTAATCTGCACCTCTCATAATCTGGAAGAAGACTTGGAGAAAATTCACGCAGACATGGGAAATATATACGAAGGCTGGACTGAGCAACAGAAGCTGTGAGGGATCTGTATTAACTGCCACAAAAAATGTGCTACCTAGTGTGAAGATAGGCAACATCATATTCTTCATTTCTTTAAAATATATGGACTACTTATTATTAAAACATTTCACAAAATTAATAAAACTGGTACCAATACATTTCCCCATATAAATGCAATATTATTAAATATATAGGTAAAATTTTATTTTCCCATAGAATACCCTTTAATTTACTTTTAAATCATTTTTATTAAATCAGACTTTTACAAACTGGTGAGCATTGCATGTTTATAAAACATTCAAACCTTTACCATGCCTCACTTATGCTTTTGTTTTTCTTTATATTTATCTGTTTTCCCTGCTCCCTTTTCTATGTCTTGGTTATACTTTATTTTGTTGTTTTCATCTATTTCCAGTCCTTTATCCTAAAGTGTTATTGGTTTCTACAGATGTAAGCCCTTATATTTAAATCAGGATCCTCAGGTGTTGTGGCAGTTACCTGAGAGGACTATTTGAGATCCTCAATAGCCATATTAGCTAGCTTGGGACAGCTATGTTTCTGGCTCTTCTTCAGTGTGCTTTTTCTTGATAACAGCTTCTTAGTTTGCATATATGGAAACTTTTTGCTTTACGTTCATTTTCAACTTTGCTTGCCTTTTGGATCTATCCTTTAGTATATTTATGATTCTAGCTTCTGGCTATTTAATTCTTTAATAATATTTTGAGAATTGTTCTCTATAGTTTCTTGTTTAGTTGAATTTAGACATATGTATTAGCATTCCTTATTTAGTTAATTTAGTTGATTTCTTTTTTGTTTAATTTTGTATGGATTGTGTTTTGTTAAGATTTAGTTTAATTGGCTCTGTGCTTGGCTGAGTATGTTTTACTGTTTTGACCACCTGTTTGAGGATTAAACAGAAATAAATAAAGTAAAAAAGATATTGTAGCAAAGAGTGTGCAATCTAGATAAAAACAGAATCACACAGGGTTATCAATGCACTAGCTTGCTAAGCAAAAGTACAAAGTTTAGACTTGGGACCTCATATACACTCACCTAAAGGATTATTAGGAACACCATACTAATACGGTGTTTGACCCCCTTTCGCCTTCAGAACTGCCTTAATTCTACGTGGCATTGATTCAACAAGGTACTGAAAGCATTCTTTAGAAATGTTGGCCCATATTGATAGGATAGCATCTTGCAGTTGATGGAGATTTGTGGGATGCACATCCAGGGCACGAAGCTCCCGTTCCACCACATCCCAAAGATGCTCTATTGGGTTGAGATCTGGTGACTGTGGGGGCCATTTTAGTACAGTGAACTCATTGTCATGTTCAAGAAACCAATTTGAAATGATTCGAGCTTTGTGACATGGTGCATTATCCTGCTGGAAGTAGCCATCAGAGGATGGGTACATGGTGGTCATGAAGGGATGGACAGGGTCAGAAACAATGCTCAGGTAGCCCGTGGCATTTAAACGATGCCCAACTGGCACTAAGGGGCCTAAAGTGTGCCAAGAAAACATCCCCCACACCATTACACCACCACCACTAGCCTGCACAGTGGTAACAAGGCATGATGGATCCATGTTCTCATTCTGTTTACGCCAAATTCTGACTCTACCATTTGAATGTCTCAACAGAAATCGAGACTCATCAGACCAGGCAACATTTTTCCAGTCTTCAACTGTCCAATTTTGGTGAGCTTGTGCAAATTGTAGCCTCTTTTTCCTATTTGTAGTGGAGATGAGTGGTACCCGGTGGGGTCTTCTGCTGTTGTAGCCCATCCGCCTCAAGGTTGTGCATGTTGTGGCTTCACAAATGCTTTGCTGCATACCTCGGTTGTAACGAGTGGTTATTTCAGTCAAAGTTGCTCTTCTATCAACTTGAATCAGTCGGCCCATTCTCCTCTGACCTCTAGCATCAACAAGGCATTTTCGCCCACAGGACTGCCGCATACTGGATGTTTTTCCCTTTTCACACCATTCTTTGTAAACCCTAGAAATGGTTGTGCGTGAAAATCCCAGTAACTGAGCAGATTGTGAAATACTCAGACAGGCCCGTCTGGCACCAACAACCATGCCACGCTCAAAATTGCTTAAATCACCTTTCTTTCCCATTCTGACATTCAGTTTGGAGTTCAGGAGATTGTCTTGACCAGGACCACACCCCTAAATGCATTGAAGCAACTGCCATGTGATTGGTTGACTAGATAATTGCATTAATGAGAAATTGAACAGGTGTTCCTAATAATCCTTTAGGTGAGTGTATTATACCATGTGTAGAATTCACACTAAAACATGGTGTATGGACAAAACTGGAAATGTGCATATGCACAAAAAAAAACCAAAATTGAGTGTACACCCACTTCCACGCACTTCCACTTTACAAATCCCAACGAACGTGAAATTTAATGCACATCGGCATATCTACAGCCCCACCCCAACTCCTTCCAGAGTTTTGTATATTTCAATATGCAAATTAATGTAAATAGCCCCTTTAGTTCCGTGTTTGTGCAAAAGACAATGGCAAAAGCACCTGAAATAAATAAGAATTTCAATGAATGAGAAGTGGAGAAATGGAAAAAGTACTATTCGTTGGCTTAAGCAGTGGTATAAGGAACAAATAAAAATTGATGGAGTTATACAGCGTGGTGGAGACACTTAAAAGTTCAAGTTCAGAAAGTCACACAGTGATTACATTAAAAAGAAGTGGTCAGGTATCAAAGTCAATGTGAAAAGTTGAATTGCAGCCCACCGTCTGTTTATTCTATTTCAGACAATATTGCTGATAACTTCATGTAGTGATGGTGCTGCTGTGCTGAGCACATCTCAAGACATTGGCTATACACACACCTCTGCCTCGGAAACTGCTGGGTGACCATCTGGCTATGTGCTAAAGGATGCTGTTCTGGAGTCATAAAATGCAATAGTGAATGCTGTAAGAGATGTGATGAATGAACTAAGGAATATAAGGGCTTACTATGTGATATTGACCACATGTTAAATGAATTGGTTAATTGGTTAATTAAAGAAATTGCATTACTCAAGACCAGAAAATGTACAAAAAGAGAAAGGAAACAAAACGCAAAAAAGTAAACCAAGACAGTACTAAATTCACATAGTCCAACCAATACTTATATAAAATAGTCAATTAAGTACTACGGCTAAAAATAAATAATTATGTGTATAAAAACTGCCTTTTTATGTGCATGTTACAGAGAGTTTAGCAGTCTTATTGTCTGTGGAAAGAAGCTATTGCACCTTCTGGCTGTTCTGGTTTCCAGAGTACAAGAGAACAAACAGTTCATGAGTGGGGTGTGAGAAGTTTCTCACAATGCAGAGGGCCTTTTTTTAAATCTGTCCTTAAAAATATTCCTCAATGTAGGGGAGAGAGACCCTGATAACCCTCTAAGCCAGGGGAGCCCAATGCGTCAATTGCGATCAACCGGTAGATCACAAAGGTAGTGCAGGTAGATCGCGTTGTATTCAAAAAAAAATTTTTTTAAATGTTAGTCTATCATATATCCTCCCTATGGCATTTGCCACTTGATTGACATACAGGGCGGCCAGTCTGAGATCTCCTTTCTTCTAACAAGCTGATCATCCCGCACGCACAATCAAACACGTGAGCTACTGCAAAACTCTGGCTGTGATGTAGTTAGCCTTCCAATTTATATCTACTAAAGAAGGGATTTTAAAAAAAATGTTTGGGGAGGGTATGGGCTGGATGTGGAATTGGAAGAGGATTTTTTCTCTCACAATGTCACAATCGAAGTGCGTTTGTCTGATCTGTCAATCTATCATTGCTATTCCAAAGAAGGAAAATGTGGAAAGGCACTTCCGAACTGTTCATAAAACCTACGAAACTGACTTCCTTCTGAAAAGCGATCTTAGAAAGAGAAAAGAGAGGGAACTAAAATCGCAGTTAATCGGACAGCCGTCATTTTTCACTTGGCTGAATTCAAAAGCTCCTTGACTGCATTATTCGGCTCTACTTATTTATGCGAGTCAGCCTTTTCCCACATAAAGATTATTAAATCCAAATACTGTAGTGTCCATAAATGTATTGAATTGTTATTGTGCCATAAAGGTTATTCAGTTATGTAAGGTACGACAACATATATTTTATGTATAAAGTATACTCAGTATATATATATATATATATATATATATATATATATATATATAGAGAGAGAGAGAGAGAGAGAGAGAGAGAGAGAGAGAGAGAGAGAGAGAGAGAGAGAGCATTTTTAATGTAGGTAGATCATTTCGACATGGTCATTTTAAAAGTAGCTCGCAAGCCAAAAAAAGTGTGGGCACCCCTGCTCTAAGCCATCCACAACACATTTTGTTGAGTCAAGCACATTGCAGTTTCTGAAACATGATGTGATGCAGCTCATCAGGACACTCTCAATAGTGCCCCGATAGAAGTTGTTGATGATGGGAGCTGTCCTGTTGTCTCATGTCTAGCACACAGCTCTCCTCCTCAGCTGTTCTTCTACATTATGTTAAATTCATAATTCTGACCTTTAAATTAACAATTTTAAACCAATTAATTCTACACTGTGACACTGCTTTGAAACTGTAAAAAGCCTATTTAAATTAATGTAGAGGGACCCTGAGTGCCACAGTGCTGCTTAGAGATTCAAAGTTCTGGGTTCAAATCTCAGCTAAGAAACTCTTTATTTGCACTTTCTCTGTGTATCTACATGGAGTTTCTCCCAGGCACCCTGAGTACTCCAGTTTTCCTTCAACATTCTAGAATTGTGTGTGCAGCCCCCATTTGAATGAGTGTGGATGTTTGCATGAGTTTGACCTTTGTTGGACTGGCATCTTGTCCAAGACTGTTCCCTGACTTGTGTACAAGACTGCTGGAAAAATGATCCAGCCTCTGCAAACTGATATGTGAACTCGATAAAATTGTTATATAATAGATAGATTGATTCATTCATAAAATATTAATAATGGTGTTGACAATATCTGTTTCATATTAAACTAAACTGAATCTTGGAGAAAAAAATATTGTGATAAATAATGTCTTGAAGGCATACTTTGCAAAACTTTTTTTTTCAATAGTTTTCAGAATGTGCTTACTGTATCTCACTATGTTCCCGAATGCTGACAGGTTGTTTGTCCCTATTATGTGTTTGAACCCCCCTCTGACTAAGTTGTGAAAGACAATGTTTATCTTTCCGTAGACAATGTTAAATAATGAAATGGGACCCTTTCAGTCAGAAGACTTCTAGGAAGCTGTTTACTGGTATATGGCCATGGGACTCAAGACCACATGTATTTCCCCTTTGACTGTGTTTCAAAGGTCATCTTTGTGCTGTTTTCATGTCAGCTCATTGATAAACTGGAAAACATTACAAGAATGAAAGGCTAGTGGAATGGCTGCCAGATGGAAGTGAGCTACATTTTTTTCTTCTGTCCATCTATGTACTATAACAAACCGGACATGGAAGTCAGCTATCTCTGTTGCAAAACATTTGGAAGAACATGATCTTAATAAAATGAACAGATAAAACAAAAGACTAATATATTTAAAAACATAAAGACCATGTTTGATTGTCTTCTCGATTGTTTTTCTTTCTGTTTCTGAGCTTTTAACATGTACCACAATACACTTTGACACTTCTAATGTGTGGTGCAACTGTATTCTTTTACTGCCCTTTCTAATATATCTTTAAATGTAAAAATGTCCTGTTAGCACTTTCAAACTGTGTTTCCAGTTCACAAAGTAATCCTGCCCTCCTGATGTAGGTAATTGCTCAGTCAGTGTTAGGCATCATAAGTATAAATTTAAAGCAGGTCTTCACCGACAGATGATTTTCAATTCTGAGGTGGAATGATCAAAACCAAATATATAAATGAGTTTGAACATATTTTGTAGTGAGTGCCACAGAGGCCGTTTCAAAAACAGGGCACTATGTGGACTTTTCACGTACAATGCTGTGGTGAACAGACAAATGCACAAAAATACCTCCAGTCAATGGTGTTTCTCATGGTTGAAAAGGACACAAATACAACAACAGATAGGCAACAGTTCATCAACTATATACAGTATACCTTACTGTAGAATGGAAAAGGCAGTCAAAGCACCAAATTCTGCCCATAAAAACATGAAGGTGTGGTTTCAGTGAGCAGAGGAATGGAAAAACTTGACACCGATAAACTGAAAAAACATCAACTGGTTTCTGTGAGAAACCTTACTGAAAGAACAGGACCTGGTAAAATGCTTCTACGCCTATGGATTCACTAGGCTGACCCACCTTTTAAGTTGACCACTTCTTAAGGCAATTCAATATGTAGATCAATTTGATATTTTATACAAACTCATTAATTTGGTTATATTGCATTTGAGCGGTATTACTTTAATACTCGTAGTTTCTGTTATTTTTGTGATGAAATTTAAACTTTTTTTCTATATTGAGGTCGCCCTTTTGAACCCCCCTGATATTTACTACGCGGTGAGGCATTTGTACTCCATTAACATTAATTATTTCCAGAGACATAATTTTGTCTATTTTTCCAGCGCATCGCGCACAAAAGCAAGGGAACGATGGGAGCACCAGAACTCTGCTCACATCATGTCGCTTTGTACCGCAAGCTGCAAGTAGTAAGTCTGTGATAAGCGGAATACCGCTACGCTTTCCACTCACGGGACGGAAGGACAATCCCGACCGCTTTTATATAGTAAGAAAGAAGAAGATATCGCACAGTCTGGAGTAGAAAATCATCTTTTACCTGGAAAAACGAAACTACAAATCCCATTGTGCATTGCAAAATGGACGGGGCGTGTGTGAAACTCCGCGCCTGCGTAGCACTAATGGAATGGAAGGACAATCCCGACCGCTTTTATATAGAAGGATTGTGCCAATTGTTGTCAAATTGTTGCCTGGTGTTGGTAGTAAAATGATGTGGGCAGTGCTTGAGGTGGTCTGAGCTCAATTTTTATGTTTTGCTGTTTGGAGGGCTTGTGTGTGTGTGTGTTTGTACTCACCGGAATACAATACCCGCACTTTTACTTTTTACTCTTCTGACTATGGTCCCTTTTTCTTTCAGTACTCTATACTGGTACTTCTAACAACCTCTTATGCAACATGTGCTAACTGGCAGCTACCTTCTGGGAATTGTAGTGTGGAGGGCATGCCCCCTTAGGGACTCTTACCTGAAATCTCATAAACTCTTAGCTTATATATGTATGAGGAGGATCCCCCATCCCCAGAATTGCCCCTGGTCCCTGCAGAAGATACCAAAACATGAGGAATACCACCTTTTCTATTTTTCCACTTCACCGGATATGGGTTATATAGTATTTTTATGACTCATAGGTTCTAAACTCAAACAATATTTGTACAGCACAGGATATTGTTGATCAGGTGCCTTCCTTCATGGCAGCACCAGACAATTCTTCAAATTGGCTATCCAACAGGACAATGCTTCATGTCACAAGACAAGGAAGATCTAAAGTTGATTCCAGGAATATGGCAATCAATTCATTTAAATGCATTGGCCTTTCAATTCACCAGTTCAGTCACCATCCTCTTTTGGATGAGATGGAACAAACTCTTTGGAGAAGAGATGCATCATCAACTAACACTGGAGTGGGTTCCTGTGTCACATTTTTAATTCCTTGTTGACACCATGCCCTGATTTGATCTGTCCGTAGGCTGAATGATTTACTTTGGAATTTAAATGTGGCATTAAAGTAAAAGAATCAAACAGACAAATAAGACAGTGAAAATCAAAGTACAACAGTGTATTTTAACAGGGTTGAAGTAAACGTTAAGTCATTGAGATTAACTTATTATTTGTACATGAAAATCATTATGATAGTCTTACCTTTGAAAACAAAGGTGATATGATTTGAGAATGTAAAGATCTGAACTTACTGTGCCATGTGACCACAATGCTCAGTTCTTCACAGTAATTTCCACATCTTAACAACCTATCTGGAATGCAAAACAAAAAGAAAAGAGCAAAATAAAAATAATTCCTTGTTGTATAATGTAAAAATATGAACAGTTTGAAAAGGTAGTCACCTATGAAATGATCCTAAGGCTGTTCTGAAGGCAAATAGGGGGCCAATTATTTGTTTGGAAAGTGGCCTTTAGGTATATTTACATTTTCATTTACTTATTTGGCTGACACTTTTATCCAAGGTGGCTTGCAACATTTATGATAAAATTGGTTACATTTCTTTTGATTTTCCAATTGGAGCAATGGCAGTTCAAGTGACTTGCTCATTGTCTCACAGTGTTAGTAGTGGGATTTGAACACACAACCTTAGGGTTTGAAGTCCAATACCTTCACCACTAAACCAAACATAGGTTTTTATTAAAACATTGTGTTGATCATTCAAAGGCAAGCAAAAATATTTCTGTCTAACAATATATAAAATCCGCCTTAGTATAAGAATAAGTGTTGGTGTGTCTGTCTGCGTGTCTGTCATTCCAACAGATGGCACATCACAAACATTAACACTGTCATTTACGAATCCCATACTCAATGGCATATAGCAGAGAGACACACATTGCATGGTGCACTGCAAATGTTAAAGCTGTGATCTATGTTGATTATTTATATTTCAACAAGTCTTACCTGGGTAGCACAGCTAGTACCTAAAATAAAGTAATATGGTATGTTAGCTCCTGGAAGAAATTTATGGGAAACCTAGAATTGCTTAAACATTTACAAACGACCTTTTTGTACTTATTGTTTCTGAGAAGGTCACACTGCTTCAGCAATGATGATGGTGGTCCCTCTTGGGACTTTTCCTTATGTGTCTTTTGTTTTGACTCAGGAAACTGCTAACAATATGTGTGCAGTAAATGGCTGTATTTTACAGTCTGAGCACAGTATTCAATGTTTTCTTAGTCTGTAATTACATTGTAAGCTCCACCTGACTATGGAATCATCTCATCAGAGTACAAAACTTAAATTAAAATAGTATACAGTCTCAAACAGTATAGATTTTGTATCTCTTGCCTAGTTCATTTGTTTTGGTATAACATCAAATGGAATATCTGCATTATCAGCAAACAGCATTTGTCACTATTGCATATATTCAGGAAGAAGACCTAAAAATACTAAAGGAAAGTAATGTGTATTGTGTATATTCATGGTGCACCCTTTCTGCAAAACGTCCAACATGGTGACAACCTAACAGTCTCAAAAACTGTGGTCATAAACTTTGAGGAGGTGGCATGTTTCCACAGCATGGGTTACTAGGTTGACAGCTGGCAGGATGAAAGTTGGTGGGAATTACAAACAAGGTCTGGTCTACTTAAGAAAAAAAAATTAATTTACCTGACGTCACACCAATATAGAAAGGATCACTTCCCATCAGACACCCCTTGTAGAAGTAAAATTAGCCAATTGCATTTGAAAATTAGGTAAAGTAAATCAAATTAGACAAAAATGTTATACTCAAGTAAAGTAAGAAAATTCTCAAAACATACTTATAATATTGAATTTACAGTAATGATAGCATATCACATGATTATACAATTTTGGGACTATTTTTCAGTGTATAAAATTCTAATTGATATTGCTTCTGCAGCGGCATGGTGGTGCAGTGGTAGTGCTGCTGCCTCGCAGTAAGGAGACCTGGGTTTGCTTCCCAGGTCCTCGCTGTGTGGAGTTTGCATGTTTTCCCCTTGTCTGTGTGGGTTTCCTCTGGGTACTCCGGTTTCCTCCCACAGTCCAGAGATATGCAGGTTAGGTGCATTGACTATCCTAAATTGTCCTTGGTGTGTGTGCCCTGCGGTGGGTTGGCAGGGATTGGCTCCAGCAGACCCCCGTGACCCTGTAGTTAGGATATAGCAGGTTGGATAATAAATGGATGGATATTGCTTCTGTTATAAGCATCAGATGTTAGCCATTCCTTAGACACAAACAATCACATCTCTTAGAAAATAATTACTTACATCACAGCAAGAGTTGTTACCAGAAATGAGAAAAGCAAAAAGATCCAATAGGCACAAAAATGGACTTATCAAATATTGAATGAAATAAAAGCAAAGAATGTTCAAACAGTAAGATGCTTTAAATTTTTACTGTCATTTTGTCAAATCAAACAAGGTTGACCATTAAAAACAAAAGGAGAAAGAATGGATAAAGGGAACTCACTTCTCAGATACACATTTGGTAAGATGGGCGATGGTGTTAACTGTTGACAGGATCTACACACAATTCCAAAAGTCATTCATTCATTCATTCATTCATTCATTCATTCATTCATTCATTCGTGTTCCAAACCCACAGAATCCAATGGAGGGTCATCCCGGTAGCTTTTGGCACAGGATTGGAAAAAGTTCTGTACTGTTTCAGTCTGTCATAGGACACACTCACACACACACACACGGCCACATTCACCCATCCTGTGCCGATTTTTAGCCGATGGTTAACAGCAACAGATTTCTTAGGTTGTCATTGAAACCTGAAGTGTGCAGAGGAAACCCTTACAGACACATACTATACAGAAATTGAAATTACGCTTGAGACTTGAAAGTGTGATGTAGTCTGTTTCACCGAGCTGCCTATAAAAAATTAAGATTCATTCTTTAAAATTCACTCACATTGTAACAGCTTTTTTTACATCTCAGAAAAGTTATACCATTGTAGAACACTTTAATTATTTCTATATTACATTTAAGGCAATATAATATTTTAATGTTTAGTTGTGATGGTGCGGGTTCGCTCCATACTCCCATCTGACTTTTGGGAGTTCTTGGTCCAGGTCCACAGCTTGACCACACTACCACTGCAATAAGAATAATAAATGAAAGCACTAAAACTACCCCGCACTAAAACCAAAACAAGCCCCCCTTGTAAATACTGGACATTAAAAGAAGAACCTTTAAAAGACAATAAAAGCAATCAAATAAATAAATGTCCATTAAAAAGCTCTATCCTTTAAAATGTCCTCCTCCGGCTTGGGTCCTTGGGTTCTTAAAAAGTCTCCTGCTCTTCTGTCCCCACTGACAGCTCATCCCACCACTGCCACCAAAAGTGATGATGCAGGTTCGCTCCATGCTCCCATCTGCCTTTTGGGAGTTCTTGAACCCAACACTGTTGGTATTGTCACTGATGAGATGGACAGTGAGGCACAAACAATGAAGCAAGGGGATGGTGCAAAAAGTGCTTTTATTTAAAATCAACCAACAAAATCAATACAGTGTTCAAAGTAAAGGTCAGTGCTTCAAAGTTCCTTAAATAAATAATCCGTAATAAACAGTAAACTGTGGAGGTTAAAAACAATAAATAAATCCTTAAAAAACGAGGTTAAAACAATGGCTGGAAGCAGTTTTTTTTAAAACAAATCCCGATGCCTTTCTACTGGTGACTCCCCTGCTTCTCCCGTCCAGGCTATGCACCAGGGGAGCCACCCTACCTGCAGCTGACCTTCTTACTGCCTTCTACCGCTGGTCTGTTCGCCTTGCCGATCCCTGGCTTTGGTGGGCTTCACCTGACCGTGACTTGGGCTCCCCAGTGACCAGGGTGCTCACGCTGGGGCTTTCACATCCCAAGTCCTGACTCCCGCTGCCTTCCTGGCCTTATGCAGCGAGCCATCCTCCTTCCGGTCACTCCCGCTCTTCAATAATGCTCAGCGGGAGCGACCACTACCGCCTGCTCCTGGGGTGCTGGCCAAATCACCCAGGCTCACTGTTCAGCTGCAGGTGTTCTCTACTACAAGCACCTTCGCTTGTTCATGCACCGGCTTTCTCCTCCCTGCTTCCTGCCTTCTCAACCTCCATCCTTTTTTTTCTTTCCCCTCGTTCTCTCTCCTAGCCGCCTCTCACTTCTATTTATTATGGGGATGTGGCTCAGGTGTGGCAATTAGCAGCTCCCAAGGACCGCCCGTATCACAAATTCACCCGGGAACCACTCCGGCCACACATACCACGCTCCCTCTCTAAGCCGCGAGTGCGGCGACTATTTAAAAAGTGGCCTTTTTGATTTGAGCTGTGGACCCGCTTCACCACAATAGTTTTTAGAAATAAGATCTGTATACATTTTTTATTGTTGTATTATAAAAACTGATACTATATTTGGTTTTGCCTTTTTGCTAGTGGGAAGCACATTACAAAGCATCACATATTTCTGATATACCTTGTGCCGACATGCCCCTTGTTGCATTTCTCTATAGACAGTAGAGTCTAAGAAAACTAATTAATTTCCTTCTTCACTCATTGATTTTCTACACCCATTTTTTCCATTACAATGTTGCAAGGAGCCAGAATTTATCCTGGCAGCACAAGACGCAAGACATGATGCAATGATATATTAAACGGCAGGTAATAGCAGAATGCACATAAAGGCACCCAATTTAATAGAGTAGGGATAACATGCACACATGTATGAAATACAGAAGACACATCTACAGCAAATAAACCCAGAGAGAACATGCAAACATCACACAGATAGCAGGCAGGTAAGGATTGAGACCCAGAATTCTGACAGAGCAGCAGCAGCAGCCACTGTGTCAATATGCTAATGCAAAGGCAGAATATATAAAATAAAATGTGACTTAGAATTTATAGTGCATTTGTAATTTATTACAATAGCATTTTGAGGTTTAATTTTTCATATAAATAGATTAATTACGTTGTATATCTCTCTTATCGTTTTGCTCATAGTTGGGCATAGGGACTCTGTAAAGCAGCACTAGTATTTAATCAGTGCCTTGATCTCACCCCACGTCTCTCCTAATCTTGCTGCCTTCTTATCCACTGTTCTCTTCCAATTCATCTTAGGTCTCTCTCTGTGCCTTTATTCATGCAAGTACCAGTACAAGATAAAGCGTTGTGCCCATCTTTTCTTTCAACACCCACAAAGATATTCATATGCACTTAATTGACAGTTCTAGTGTGAGTGTGTATACGAGTGGGCTCTACAAGGGACTGGCTCCTGGACCTGTTCACACACACACACTCAAACACACTGTTAGTTCTTCAACTGCCCCCAGTGTTGTTGGGAAAGACTATTGTTCCCTGCTACCCTGAACTGGAAAAGTGGATTCAGAAAATGGATGGATGGACAAATGGATGGACAGATTCATTGTGATGCTTTGTTTTTTGATTGATTCAAAAAAGAGCTCCAATTGACACTTAAATATCAAATTTTGTTAGGAATAGAAATGATTTAATTCAAAAACATTTTGATATGAGTTTGCTGATATGAAAAGGTGAAGTAAAGTTTGTGATTAGTAAAGGAAAAGAAATCAAATGACTCTAAACATTTCTCATAACATGATCAATCCTGTGAAAGTGTAAACTTTCTTAATGTTGTCATAGAAGGAACCTAAAAAAGTGACAGCTACCTCGACTAGCTCTATGCTGTGGGCAGCATTCTACTAAGACCTATCACTTCTTCCGACCCACACATTTAACATGTGTAATCAAGCCACATGTCCTTAGTAATGTCTGTATTAGGATCACATATGAGTAATAGGAAGGCAGGGTGAGGACAGCTCACTCAAAAGTTAAATTCAATAATCCTCCCTATCAGTTATGCAATATTCTGTCGCAAGTGCTAATATTATTATTGCATATGTTGATTAAAATAGAAAATTGCACAAAGAAATATTTTTGCTTACTTTTATTTTAAGAATTTTATCACATAAATCATATTTCTGATTGTTTCAGAAACACCTATTGCTTCACATGATATTACTGTAATCCAGGGTGGTGGGGGACCAAGGCAGGAATGATCCCTAGACAGGGCGCCAATCCATCACAGAGCCCATTAAATGCCAATACAAAGAGGAGAAGAAAGTAAATAAATCTCACAATAAGGAAAATGAGATTGAATTGCTTGATATGAAAATATTTCACTTGCTTAGATTTCATATTTTGCAGTGGCGCACACAGGGCCAATTTAGAATTTAGAATTAATCTATGTGAACGATTGACTCCAAACAAAAACAAAGATTTGGGGATTTGTCCCGTATATTGTTGTCAAGTTATCACTTAAAGCTGCCTTTTTCTGTAAAATAACAAAAGACAAATCAGTATGATATACATGTAGGTTTTATACAAAAACTGCATGAATTGAAATCAGTTTGGGACGGAAGTGAGGTCATCAGGACAGGACGGAAGTGATGAGTTTTGACTTAGTCTTCTGTGGGTCTGTAAGAGGAAAAAGAAAAGGCATTAATGTTCATTATCAGCCCTTTTTTTGGTGTCTTTTGTGCCCCTATTTGGACCCTTTAGCTGTCCCTTAAGCGTGCGCGTGTGACATCTAATCTTTGTTAATATGTAAGGAAAAATCAGAGACCCCAGAGAAAAACTAATAGAGATAAAGGGAGAACTTGCAGATTTCAGACAGACATCATCCAGGCGTGGGATTTAAACCCCAAAAATGAGATCTGTCAGGAAGCAGCACTTACCACTGTGCTGCCATATCACTCACTCGCTTAATTTCACTTTGAAAACATTTAAACCGTTGTATGAGTCCGGCACGATTAAACCACACTGACATGTTAACATTAGAAAAACAGCATGTATTACTGATATGCCTGTTCATTAGTAGGAAATAAATCAAGCCACATTTAATGATATCCAGTAACATATCATGGATTTGTTAAATGCTGCTGTATCAGAGATCCAGCATTTTGAACTTTATTTCTGAGCTTGGTCACTGTTCATGCTTTACAGTGCATCCGGAAAGTATTGTTGTGTGTAGAATTCTGAGGAAAAAAATGAATTTAATCCATTTTGGAATAAGGCTGTAACATAACAAAATGTGGAAAAAGTGATGCACTATGAATACTTTCTAGATGCACTGTATCTCCAGGTGAAGAAGAAGAAGAAGAAGAAGACATTGCGTTTAAATAGCATCATCAAGGCACCAAAAGCACTTGACACAGAGAACAGGGAGCCACTTCAACCACCACTGATGTTTGCATTCTCATGGATGATACAATGGCACCCATCTTACACCAGTACCCTCAACACACATTAGGTATTAGGTTGTGAAGGAGTGAGAGTGAAAATGAGCAAGTTAGAAACAGAGAATAATTAGGGGACCAGAATCATCAGGCTGTGATTGAGAATTTGGCCAGGTCATTGGAAAACACCCTACTCTTTCTGACCACAGAGAGTCCGGACCTTGGTTTTATTTCTCATCTCTAGGTTTTATGTCTCAGCACAGTGTCCCCTTCACTACATTAAGGCATTGGGATCCATACAGAGACCACAGGGTAAGCGCCCCAAACCTCAGGTGTTCTGAAGTGCATGTGGTATGGTGGTTTGGTTTTCCTCCCACATCATACAGACATATTTATTAGGTTAATTTCCAATTCTAAATTGAACCTGTGGCTTTGTGTGTGATTGCGCTTGGTGATAGACTGGTGCTCAGTTCTAAAGTTGGTTTCTAAGATTGTACCAAACATGTCTGCAAATCGTGAATTAAGATAACCCCATTCCAATTCATTCTTTAAAAAAAGCCTATTCTTAAATTTAACCATGCATACAATATAACTTGTTGAACACAATAGTATTAAGACCAACAGCACTGCATTCAATTTGTATTGCTTCTGTGAAAGTACATGACTTCCTATACATATTGACTCATCAAAGAAGTTTTTGGGAATTATTTTCTACAAGTGCATTAATGATGACCAGATGAAGAAGCAAAAAATTACTGTTTTAAAAACATACACATCCAAATTCAATTTTTTACATCATTAAAAACACACTTCTCTTTCCATCTGCTTTTTCTGGTAATAGAAATGGCAGGAACACGCTGAATCAGACAGAACAGGTAATCCTATCCTTAGCAACAGCCACTAGATACAGTACTTCTGGGTAATTCCCAGGACCTCTCATAACAGTCGAGTGATATAATCCCTGCAGTGTGACCTAGCTATGTCTGTGGTTTATACACTGAGGGCAGTATCCTGTAGAGCTATTTAACCTGAGTGGGCTCAGCCTGAAAAAGCAATGTGGAGCTGTCACATAGACTCAAAATCCAGAAAGGAAATGCTGGGCGACAAGTGTGATGCTGGAAAGATAATAGGCATGTCAGGGGCAGACTGGAAAAGCTTTAATATTGAGTATACAGCACAAGATGTTTGCACTTCAAAAAACATGCGTTTCAGAGGACAATAAAGTTAACAATGCTGCTTCACATACATGTAGGGACTTGGGTCCAAACCTCTGCCTAGTTACACGCTGTGTGTGGGATTCACTTTCATACAGTTTTAAGAGTTTTTAGAGTCATCACCTTAACTTCAAAGATGAGCAAATTCAGTTAGATGATCTATCTATCTATCTATCTATCTATCTATCTATCTATCTATCTATC
>JANRMT010062854.1:42207383-42225060 GCA_026402145.1 Polypterus bichir lapradei
ATCTATCTATCTATCTATCTATCTATCTATCTATCTATCTATCTATCTATCTATCTGTCTGTCTGTCTGTCTGTCTGTCTGTCTGTCTGTCTGTCTGTCTAATTCAAGACCAATGAAGAGATGCAGAAGACGAATCAAAGAAATCAAAGAATCTCATCCATGTGAAGCTCCAAACTAATGGAGCAATAATGTCACTAGTGGGGTCTGACATGATGTGTTTGAAGACCAGGTTCAAAATAACAAAAGCAGAAAACAGTACCATAGCATTGAAAAACACAGTCAAGGACAATTACAGATAAAATATTTAAAATAAGAATTTGGCACAAACCTTAAGAAACAAAATGTAAACTCCATTAAACTAGTAGTCAAGTCAAGTCAAGTTGGGGAGCATGGACTAGTACAGTGCATTGCCGCACCCACTACATAACTAAACAACTCGGGATCCCGGTTTGCAACCCCCCAGGCAGACGCACGGCCCAGTTCCACCCTCCGGAAATGACCCTCTATCTGCCACAGCCAGGTGTTATGTGGGCAACCCTTCGGCCTGGTCCAGCCACTTGGGTCCCCATCAATGAGGATCTTACAAGCCGGATCACCCTCTGGGAAACGCGGCACATGGCCGTAGTGCCGTAACTGACGCTCCCTCACAATGCAGGTGATGTGCCTCACTCGGGACTCCATGAGCAACCGCTCATTCGACACAAAGTCAAACCAATGGTACGCAAGGATTTTCCAGAGAGAAACAGTAGCAAAGGAGTCCAGTCTTCGTCTCAGGTCACTGGATAGCGTCCATGTCTTCCAACCATATAGCAAGACAGGAAGCACCAGGACTTTAAAGACTTGGACCTTCATCCTTTTGCATAGATATCGGAAGCGCCACACACACCTTTCCAGTGACCTCATGACCCCCCATGCTCTCCCAATCTGTCTACTGATTTCATAGGAAGAGTAACCAGAGACATGAATGTCACTGCCAAGGTAAGTAAACCTCTCGACAAGGTCAACATTCTCTCCGCAAACAGACACACTGCTGATGGCTGTGCCTAAGAGGTCATTAAAGGCTTAGATCTTGGTTTTTATCCAGGACACTCGCAAGCCCAGACACTTAGACTCCTCACTCAGTCTCTCTAGTAGTGATGTTCATCAAATTGGGGATTATCACATACTGTCGTTTTCACTAACATAATCTAAGCAATAAAAACAGCAAGAATTACTTTAACAATAATTTAAATAGCAGAAATTAACCTCATGACATTTGCCCATTGTGAACCTTGGTTTAGGACATTTCTATTCATTCCAGTTATACAACCAGCATTTCACTCCCAGATCATATTAGATATGATGCTCTTAAACACCTCAAGGCTGTCACTGAAGTAATTTCATTGAGGATCAGTGGGTGGCATGAAAGGCTTCACAGCTGTACACAGTGTCCAGCATAAGGTGGATGCTAGCTCAGATAGCTTCCCTTGCCAGGTGACACAGAGTGACAGGCTGCACAAAATGATGCAAGGTTCACTTAGTCACTCCATCCATCTTTAAGTGGTTTAGCACGTTAGAAACTGGAAGATTACATTTTTTAGGGATATCAAACATGTTAAGTCATCAAGGCTTCTTAACTATTTTATTCACATTTAAATCTTACTTTAGTTCTGAAAATTCAATTAATAATGCTACTTTGAATCAGCAAAATTAAATGTGTTTTCTGAGAATGTTTAGTGTCAAAGCAACAACGACAGCTGAAGCAGTACGTTTCACATCCTGAACTGTTCTGGTTGTAGGAGGTGGTGAGATGCAACAGTTAATCATTTTTGTCCACAGTGGCTGCAGATGGCGTGAGAGTGTCCATCTTGTTATCACTGTGTACCCATCTCTTAATGAAATACAATTCCAGCATGTTAATTACTTACGTCAGCAGACTGTGCTCCTGTTTTAAAAGATGTAATCAGGTTACCTAATGTTAGCTAAAATCTGAGGAAATGAAATTAGATTTGAGAACAGGCCTTTCACTTCAATACAGCTTATGAATTTGTATTAATTTTCAGTTTTAAGGTAGCAAATAGTGAACTGGGAATTAAAATTCTCTAGTGTGACACAACTGAGCAGATGCTTCCTCTTACTATATTAAGAATCCATTATTCATAAAGTTTTCTAGCACTGGGTCAGATCAACTTGTATTACCATTTGTTCATTTCCTAAACCCACTGTATCTTTTTCAGAACAAAACCTATCATGACAGCACTGACTAAAGCTTCACATGGGATTAGTTCCTGAATTGTTTTCAGGAACTAGTCCCATGTGAGACTTCAGTGCCACTGACTAACATCAGGCCAATTTGCAATCTCTAATTTCACTAACACAAAGATATTTGGAATGTGAAAGAAAATCCACATTGACACCGATAGAGAGAATGTGCAAAGTCCACACTGTAACGAGTCTCATCTCACAAGTTATCTACGGGCCTTTCTCTCAAAATCACACTTTCTAACACCTAAAGTTCTGAAATTCTACACATTTGCTTATAAATATATTGAACATTTATTAAACCCCCACCACCCTGTTACAAAATGTATTACAAAATGGATGGGTGAGCAATAATTGCTAGTAATAATTACCGTCCTTTTCAGCTTATTTTCATGCTCATCACAAAATTGTGGCTCAGTGAAGAGTCAACTTCTGAGGTACTGGTCTGAGAAGCTCATCTGACACTTGAATCTGTTGGTGGTGATGCTGGGTTCTTTTTATGTGAGGTCACTGCTTGTAACTTTGCAGACCCAAGATACGGAGATGAAAATTAGTAGAAATTGTAGAAGTGTCTTGACACTTTTTAAAAATGAAAACAATTTTAAGCATTTGAAAAAATACCAAACAGGGGGAGGTGAGCCTCCTGGTATCTGACCTGTGTTTTGAACCGGTTGTCTAGGGTGCAGTTGGGCACATGACTACAGATGTACAGTAGAATGAGGCCATTCAAGCAGAATTTATTTTACTTGGACAGATGTCGGTACTGAGATTTACAATATTCTATAACTTTCAATGTACCCCCAGCTTTGCATATTGAAAAAAAAAAATCACATGTGTGTTCCCTGCTATTTTATGAAATTATAGGATTGGGCAGAAAGCATTTGAAAAAAAAAAACATTTGTTAATATATCTGATAAAAAACATATGATGTGGTTAACCAACCAAGAGGCACAGCTAAAACTCAGAAGGTGAGTTTCTGGTTGGCAGGAAGATGACAAACAAGAAGAGGGTCCACAAGAACAGAAGAATCTTCTCCTCAGTTTCCGTGTGATTATTGTTAGTTTATGGAGCAGTAAAGAATAAAAGAGACAATGAGGAACATGAAAAAAGTCTGAACTATAAATGACAGCAGAAAGGTCCAAAAGAAAAATTATGTCCTCCAGGGCAGGAAGTCTAGATGCCACATTTAGTGTCTGGTTCTTTAACAGCCAAACAGAAAAGGAGGCTGTGAAAGACACTGTTGCCTCAGAGCAAGCCCTGACTTTAGGAGTAATTCTTGGAAGAATGTGCGGAATTTGGAGATAGAAGACAAACAACTTGCTGGTCCAAAAGTGAGCATATGAAAAAGACAGAAAAAGGTCTAAATGGTTTGGATAAGAAAATAGATCTGATAGACTACAGAGTTTGGCATAGATTTGAATACACAATGGAAAGTCTGAAACAGAAACTACCCCTTATGAGAAGGACTTAGTAGTCCAAGTAGACTTATCATTATATATCTACATCAAGAGAGTGTAAAAAAGTGAACCAGAAGGCCAATAAGATGTTAGGTTATACAGAATATAATGATGTGTGAAGTAAAATTTATGGAAGGATTAGTTTAAGCCCCCTCCTTGAACCGTCACCTTATTGTGGTGGAGGGGTTTGCGTGTCCCAATGATCCTAGGAGCTATGTTGTCCGGGGCTTTATGGCCCTGGTATGGCCACCCAAGGCAAACTGGTCCTAGGTGAGGGATGAGACAAACCTCCAATGAAGAATAAAAACTGTGGACGACGTTTTCCCTTGCCCGGATGCGGGTCACCGGGGCCCCCCTCTGGAACCAGGCCTGGGGGTGGGGCTCAATGGCGAGCGCCTGGTGGCCGGGCCTGCACCCATGGGGCTCGGCCAGGCACAGCCCGAAGAGGTAACGTGGGTCCTCCTTCCCATGGGCTCACAACCTATGGGAGGGGCCAAGGAGGTCAGGTGCAGTGTGAGTTGGGTGGTGGCCAGAGGCAGGGACCTTGGCGTTCTGATCCTCGGCTACAGAAACTGGCTCTTGGGACGTGGAATGTCACCTCTCTGAAGGGGAAGGAGCCTGAGCTAGTGCGCAAGGTTGAGAGGTTCCAGCTAGATATAGTCGGACTCACCTCGACGCACAGCTTAGACTCTGGAACCGATCTCCTTGAGAGGGGCTGGACTCTCTACCACTCTCGAGTTGCCCCCGGTGAGAGGTGCTGAGCAGGTGTGGGCATACTTACTGCCCCCCGACTTGGAGCCTGTGCGTTGGGGTTTACCCCGGTGGACGAGAGGGTGGCCTCCCTCCGCCTTCGGGTGGGGGGAAGGGTCCTGACTGTTGTTTGTGCGTATGCGCCGAACAGCAGTTTGGAGTATCCACCCTTTTTGGAGTCTCTGGAGGTGGTGCTAGAGGGCATACATTCTGGGGATTCCCTCGTTTTGCTGGGAGACTTCAATGCCCACGTGGGCAATGACAGTGAGATCTGAAAGGGCGTGATTGGGAGGAATGGCCCCCCCAATCTGAACCCGAGCGGTGTTTTGTTATTGGACTTCTGTGCTCGCCACGGATTGTCCATAACGAACACCATGTTCAAGCATAAGGGTGTTCATATGTGCACTTGGCACCAGGACACCCTAGGCCTCAGTTCAATGATCGACTTTGTGGTTGTGTCGTTGGACTTGCGGCCATATGTCTTGGACACTCGGGTGAAGAGAGGGGCGGAGCTGTCAACTGATCACCACCTGATGGTGAGTTGGCTTCGATGGTGGGGGAAGATGCCGGTCAGACCTGGTAGGCCCAAACGTGTTGTGAGGGTCTGCTGGGAACGGCTGGCAGAGTCCCCTGTCAGAAGTAGCTTCAACTCCCACCTTCGGCAGAACTTCAACCACGTCCCGAGGGAGGTGGGGGACATTGAGTCCAAATGGGCCATGTTCCGTGCCTCTATTGTTGAGGCGGCTGACCGGAGCTGTGGCCGTAAGGTGGTCGGTGCCTGTCGCGGCGGCAATCCCCAAACCCGTTGGTGGACAGAGGGATGCCGTCAAGCTGAAGAAGGAGTCCTATAGGACCTTTTTGTCCTGTGGGTCTCTGGAGGCAGCTGATAGGTACCGGCAGGCCAAGTGGAATGCGGCTTCGGTTGTTGCTGAGGCAAAAACTCGGGCATGGGAGGAGTTTGGAGAGGCCATGGAGAACGACTTTCGGAAGGCTTCGAGGAGATTCTGGTCCACTGTCCGGCGTCTCAGGAAGGGGAAGCAGTACAGTGTCAACACCGTATATGGTGGGGATGGTGCGCTGCTGACCTCGACTCGGGACGTTGTGGGTCGGTGGGGGGAGTACTTCGAAGACCTCCTCAATCCCACTAACATGCCTTCCAATGAGGAAGCAGAGCCTGGGGACTCTGAGGTGGGCTCTCCCATCTCTGGGACTGAAGTCACCGAGGTGGTCAAAAAATTCCTTGGTGGCAGGGCCCCAGGGGTGAATGAGATACGCCCGGAGTTCCTTAAGGCTCTGGATGTTGTAGGACTGTCTTGGTTGACACGTCTCTGCAACATCGCATGGACATCGGGGACAGTGCCTCTGGATTGGCAGACTGGGGTGGTGGTCCCCCTCTTTAAAAAGGGGGACCGGAGGGTGTGTTCCAACTATAGAGGAATCACACTCCTCAGCCTCCCTGGAAAAGTCTATTCGGGGTTTCTGGAGAGGAGGGTCTGTCGGATAGTCGAACCTCGGATTCAGGAGGAACAGTGTGGTTTTCGTCCTGGTCGTGGAACAGTGGACCAGCTCTACACCCTTAGCAGAGTCCTGGAGGGTGCATGGGAGTTTGCCCAACCAGTCTACATGTGCTTTGTGGACTTAGAAAAGGCGTTCGACCGTGTCCCTCGGGGAGTCCTGTGGGGGGTGCTCCGGGAGTATGGGGTACTGGACCCCCTGATAAGAGCTGTTCGGTCCCTGTACAACCGGTGTCAGAGTTTGGTCTGCATTGCCGGCAGTAAGTCGAGCCCGTTTCCAGTGAGAGTTGGACTCCGCTAGGGCTGCCCTTTGTCACCGATTCTGTTCATAACTTTTATGGACAGAATTTCTAGGCGCAGCCAGGGTGTTGAAGGGGTCCGGTTTGGTGGACTCAGGATTGGGTCACTGCTTTTTGCAGATGATGTTGTCCTGTTTGCTTCATCAGGCCGTGATCTTCAGCTCTCTCTGGAGCGGTTCTCAGCTGAGTGTGAAGCGGTTGGGATGAGAATCAGCACCTCCAAATCCGAGACCATGGTCCTCAGCCAGAAAAGGGTGGAGTGCCCTCTCAGGGTTGGGGGCGAGATCCTGCCCCAAGTGGAGGAGTTTAAGTATCTCAGGGTCTTGTTCACGAGTGAGGGAAGAATGGATCGTGAGATCGACAGGCGGATCGGTGCGGCATCCGCAGTGATGCGGGCTCTGCATCGGTCTGTTGTGTTGAAAAAAGAGCTGAGCCGTAAGGCAAAGCTCTCAATTTACCAGTCGATCTATGTTCCTACCCTCACCTATGGTCATGAGCTATGGGTAGTGACCGAAAGAACGAGATCGCGAATACAAGCGGCTGAAATGAGTTTCCACCGCAGGGTGTCTGGGCTTTCCCTTAAAGATAGGGTGAGGAGCTCAGTCATCCGGGAGGGGCTCAGAGTAGAGCCGCTGCTCCTCCGCATCGAGAGGAGTCAGATGTGGTGGCTCGGGCATCTGATCAGGATGCCTCCTGGACGCCTCCCTGGTGAGGTGTTCCGGGCACGTCCAACCGGGAGGAGGCCCCGGGGAAGACCCAGGACACGCTGGAGGGACTATGTCTCCCGGCTGGCCTGGGAACGCCTTGGGATTCTCCCGGAAGAGCTGGAAGAAGTGGCCGGGGAGAGGGAAGTCTGGGCTTCTCTCCTTAAGCTGCTACCCCCGCGACCCGACCTCGGATAAGCGGAAGAGGATGGATGGATGGATTAGTTTAAGCTGTATAAGACACAGTTGAGGCCTTATGTGGAGTACTGTACACAGTTTTGGTCTGGAAAATGGACATTGCAGCGCGAGAAATTTTCCAAAAAAGAGTGACCAGACAGATTCCAGGGCTACAGGGAATGAGTTAGGAGGAAAAATAAAAGGTGCTGAACCTTTTCAGTTTAATCAAGCAGAACTTAAAAGGTGACATGATTGAAATTCTTAAAATTTTGAATTGAATTAGCACAGTAGATCCAGGCTATTACTTTAAAACAATAACAACAAGGGCAAAGAAGCACAATTGGAAATTAAGGATAAATTCACCCAGACTTTAGAATGTTTTGTTCACATAAAGAACCTTAGACACATGGAGTACATTAACGAGTAATATAGTGTAGAGTAGGACTTCACATAACTTCATATCTCGACTCTATGTTATTTTACAGAAATACGAGAAGTGAATAGGATTGGAGAGGTCTGTTGGGCTGAATGTCCTGTTTGTATCAAAATCTTTCATCGTTCTAATTTTCTAAATGTCAGAGAGGTGATACAACATCCCAGAGTTGATGGCAAAAGTAAGCTACCTCTAGGGCTACCTGTGCTTTTGATTCTGTATACTCCATTTTATGTCAATAAATACATTTCTTTCATTAACTGAAAAAATCAGTTGTGTCTTTATCCACATGGAGTGTGAAGACTGGGACAGTATCATTGCGAGTTCTAAAGCCTTGAAAGCCATCCAGTAGATTTTTAAGGACTACCCATTGTTCAGGTGTACAGTTAGTTTTGAGGTGTAATGTATATTCCAATGAAAACAGATAATTTCTTGATAACCACTATTTTTTGGCAAAAATAAACATTTTGTTCAATGTGGTAAAAGCATTGCTAGGATCATACTCAATAGGATCCATGATTACTTTCTCACCTACCAGCACTGGACCGGTCTGGTTTAACGCCTAAGAAGTTTACCTTTGACCGCATTCTGGCACTGAGGGTTCTCATGGTACACAAACACGAATATCAGTGTTTCTTTGCATCCTTTGTTGATTTTTGTAAAGCGTTCGACTCAGTTTATCAAATTGCCATGTAGGACATCCTGAGACATTGCAAGATCCCCCCAAAATTGCTGGATATCATGGCTGGCCTGTACACTGGTACTGTGAGTGCTGTGCAGAGTGGAGGCAGGACCTCTGCATTTTTTCCAGTTAATTCTGGAGTTCATCAAGTGTGTGTTCTTGCTCCTACTCTGTTCAGTGCTTGCATGGACTGGGTGTTGGGCAAAGTCAAGGGGTCTAGAGGCTGTGGGACATGTGTTGGTGGAGAAAGATTCACTGATTTTGACTTTGCTGACAATACTGTAATCTTTGCAAAGTCAATGAAGGCTCTGATCGGGGTTATCGAGCGACTGAGCAAGGAGTCTGAGTGTCTGGGCTTGTGAGTCTACTGGATAAAAAACAAAATCCAGGCCTTTAATGACCTCTTGGGCACAGCCATTAGCAGTGTGTCTGTCTGCGGAGGGAGTGTCAACATGGTCGAGAGGCTTACTTACCTCGGCTGCAACATTCATGGTGACTCTTCCTATGAAGTAAGAAGATGGATTGGGAGAGCATGGGGGTCATGAGGTCAGTGGAAAAGGGTGTGTGACACTCCCGATATCTTTGCAAAAGGACGAAGATCCAAGTCTTTAGAGTCCTGGTGCTTCCTGTTTTGCTATATGGTTGGAAGACATAGACACTACCCAGTGACCTGAGACGAAGACTAGACTCCTTCGGTACTGTGTCTCTTCTGAGAATCCTTGGGTATCGCTGGTTTGTCTTTGTGTCAAGTGGTTGCTCATGGAGTCCTGAATGAGGCACATTACTTACATTGTGAGGCCGAGAGTCAGTTACAGCACTACAGACATTTGGCATGATTCCCCTAGGGTGACCTGGCTCACAGGATCCTCATTGTTGAAGGCCTGAGAGTCTGGACCAGGCCAAGGGACCCCCACATAACACCTGGCTGTGACAGATAGATGGTCATTTCCAAGGTGTGGGACTGGACAGTATATCTGTCAGGGGAGTTGCCAACCAGGAACCCAAGTTGTTTCGTCATGTGGTGAGTGTGGCAATGTGCTGTACCAGTGCATGCTCCCCAACCTGACCTGACCTGGTAAAAGCATATAGTGCAACAGCACAGTGTTACTGAGCTAGAAGAAAACACTGATTTCCAGGCACTTAAGAGTTTCCATTTGTCCATATCTTCTTATCTCTTCTGTCATTTTAATTTATAGTTATGTTTTCTTAATTTCCACCATTAGGAATATTAAGAAGAGAAAGTCTATACAACTTTAGATTTATCAGTCTGTTATTACCAGCTTGCATATATTCATGTGCATATTTAAATTATTATATAAATGTAACATGGTTTGGCATTTTAATATCTGGAAGTCGGAGCCAGCACTCTGACTGGACTTTTAGAGCAAAGCATTGTATAAGAATATATTGAAATGAAGCCTGACCAATCTTTTTTTCTATCTTGCTGTTAGTATAACCCATGGCAGTCACTGGCCCCCATGGCCTTGTACTGGTTAAACAGGTTAGAAAATGGATGGATATATTTATGAAAGGAACCACAGGGACAGTGAGAAAGATCACTCAGGCCAGCAGACTTGAATCACAATTGATTTGTTTGCCGGCAGAAATACATTTAAAATAAGCAGAAATGACCTTCTCCTGCTTTCTTGATTTAATTTAAGTTTGCCCTTGTCATTATTTTAACTTTGCCCACCAGTGAACCTGTACTACTCCCATCCACCCCCTCTTGCAGAAAATAATCAGGAGGAGCATTCCAGCTTCTGAAATGTAGGACTTGTGCAGACACAGCAACTACAAATTACACTTCAGCGACAGACAATCCAGAAAGAGGCTAGCTGTACAGAACAACCAGCCCTGTGTAACATCAATCTTAGCAAATGACAGGGTGCTGATGAAAACAGAATGGTCTCTGTCAATATTATGAAACTGGAGAAAAGGGAAATATGGAAAATTAATTAATTTATAAAAATTTATAAAATAAAATATCTGAGGTGATTGGCAATCAGAGAGGTGCTTCTGTAGTGACCAGTGTTACCACATTCGCTTTGCCTGCTCAAGAAGGCAATCAGTGCATGGATGGCACACAGCATTCACTTTCCTTCTTGGCAAGGAGACAATGAATCATTCTCTGAGCAGTATTCACTTAATCCCAGATATAATTTAACACCCAGCCTTCTCAGAAAGCTGTTCTATTAATGTCTGTACAATTTGGTCAGTTGTGACCTTTATTCTAGATAAAGAACATTACTGTTGTTGACTTTCCTAAATGGATTGTGTGATATCATCTGGTATTATCCCAACTGACTGGAAAACGGGACTTGTCATCCTTATCTGGAAAGGGAAGGGTGATCACCTGGATTGCAGCAACTACAGGGGGATAACACTGCTCTCGGTGCCGGGTAAGGTCCTTGCTAGGGTCGTCCTCAATAGGATCCGTGATCACTTGCTCACCTACCAGAGACCGAAACAGTCTGGTTTTATGCCTAAGAAGTCTACCATCGACCGCATCCTGGCACTGAGGGTTCCCATAGAGCACAAATGCGAATATCGGCAGAGTTTCTTTGTAGCCTTTGTCGATTTTCGTAAAGTGTTTGACTCAGTCCCTGTGGGACATCCTGAGGGTTCGCAGGGTCTCCTCGAGGTTGCTGGATATCATGAGCAGCCTGTACACTGGTACTGTGAGTGCTTTGCAGAGTGGAGGCAGAACCTCTGAGTTTTTCCCGGTTGATTTTGGGGTTAGTCAGGGTTGTGTTTGTGCTTCTACTCTGTTCAATGCTTCTACTGGGTGTTGGGCAAGGTCGTGGGGTCCAGCAGCTGTGGAGCATCTGCTGGTGAAAAAAGATTCATGGATCTTGAATTTGCTGTGATCTTCACGGAGTCAATGGAGGCTCTGATCGGGGCTCTCGAGACAAGGAGCAAGGAGTTTGAGTGTCTGGGCATGTGAGTGTCCTGGATAAAAACCAAGATCCAGGCCTTTAATGACCTCTTGGGCACAGCCATCAGCAGTGTGTCTGTCTATGGAGAGAGTGTCGACCTTGTCGAGAGGCTTACATACCTCAGCAGCGACATTCATGTCTCTGGTGACTCTTCCTATGAAGTTAGTAGATGGATTGGGAGAGCATGGGTGGTCATGAGGTCGCTGGAAAGGGGTGTGTGGCTCTTCCGATATTTATGGAAAAGGACAAAGGTCCAAGTCTTTAGAGTTGGTTTGACTTTGTGTCTAATGAGCGGTTGCTCATGGAGTCCCGAATGAGGCACATTACCTGCATTGTGAGGGAGCATCAGTTACGGCACTACAGCCATGTGGTACGATTCCCTCAGGGTGATCCAGCTTGTAGGATCCTCATTGTTGGGGACCTGAGAGACTGGACCAGGCCAAGGGGTCACCTGCGTAACACCTGGCTGTGGCAGATAGACTGTCATTTCCGGAGGGTGGGACTGGACCGTGTGTCTGCCTGGGGTGTTGCCAACTGGGATCCTGAGCTGTTTTGTCGTGTGGTGGGTGCGGCAATGTGCTGTACTAGTGCATGCTCCCCAACTTCACTTGACTTGCTTGTGTGATTGCCAGCATACTGAACATGGCATGGTCACTTTATGAGAATTCTTAGTCATAAAATATATACAGTGCATCCGGAAAGTATTCACAGCGCATCACTTTTTCCACATTTTGTTATGTTACAGCCTTATTCCAAAATGGATTAAATTCATTTTTTTCCTCAGAATTCTACACACAACACCTCATAATAACAATGTGAAAAAAGTTTACTTGAGGTTTTTGCAAATTTATTAAAAATAAAAAACCTGAGAAATCACATGTACATAAGTATTCACAGCCTTTGCTCAATACTTTGTCGATGCACCTTTGGCAGCAATTACAGCCTCAAGTCTTTTTGAATATGATGCCACAAGTTTGGCACACCTATCCTTGGCCAGTTTCGCCCATTCCTCTTTGCAGCACCTCTCAAGCTCCATCAGGTTGGATGGGAAGCGTCGGTGCGCAGCCATTTTAAGATCTCTCCAGAGATGTTCAATCGGAGTCAAGTCTGGGCTCTGGCTGGGCCACTCAAGGACATTCACAGAGTTGTCCTGAAGCCACTCCTTTGATATCTTGGCTGTGTGCTTAGGGTCGTTGTCCTGCTGAACGATGAACCGTCGCCCCAGTCTGAAGTCAAGAGCGCTCTGGAGCAGGTTTTCATCCAGGATGTGTCTGTATTTTGCTGCAGCCATCTTCCCCTTTATCCTGACTAGTCTCCCAGTTCCTGCCGCTGAAAAACATCCCCACAGCATGATGCTGCCACCACCATGCTTCACTGTAGGGATGGTATTGGCCTGGTGATGAGCAGTGCCTGGTTTCCTTCAAACTTGACGCCTGGCATTCACACCAAAGAGTTCAATCTTTGTCTCATCAGACCAGAGAATTTTATTTCTCATGGTCTGAGAGTCCTTCAGGTGCCTTTTGGCAAACTCCAGGTGGGCTGCTATGTGCCTTTTACTAAGGAGTGGCTCCGTCTGGCCACTCTACCATACAGGCCTGATTGGTAGATTGCTGCAGAGATGGTTGTCCTTCTGGAAGGTTCTGCTCTCTCCACAGAGGACCTCTGGAGCTCTGACAGAGTGACCATCGGGTTCTTGGTCACCTCCCTGACTAAGGCCCTTCTCCCCCGATTGCTCAGTTTAGATGGCTGGCCAGCTGTAGGAAGAGTCCTGGTGGTTTCGAACGTTTTCCACTTACGGATGATGGAGGCCACTGTGCTCTTTGGGACCTTCAAAGCAGCAGAAATTTCTCTGTAACCTTCCCCAGATTTGTGCCTCGAGACAATCCTGTCTCAGAGGTCTACAGACAATTCCTTTGACTTCATGCTTGGTTTGTGCTCTGACATGAACTGTCAACTGTGGGACCTTATATAGACAGGTGTGTGCCTTTCCAAATCATGTCCAATCAACTGAATTTACCACAGGTGGACTCCAATTAAGCTGCTGAAACATCTCAAGGATGATCAGGGGAAACAGGATGCACCTGAGCTCAATTTTGAGCTTCATGGCAAAGGTTGTGAATACTTATGTACATGTGCTTTCTCAATTTTTTTATTTTTAATAGATTTGCAAAAATCTCAAGTAAACTTTTTTCACATTGTCATTATGGGGTGTTGTGTGTAGAATTCTGAGGAAAAAAACGAATTTAATCCATTTTGGAATAAGGCTGTAACATAACAAAATGTGGAAAAAGTGATGCGCTGTGAATACTTTCCGGATGCACTGTACATATGTTATCTTTGGGGACTGGCCATTCTACTTGTGGGAACGAAGGCATGAGATTAACAACATTAATGTTGTTTGCATAGTTCTGAGTGGTAACAAAATCAATAATAATTTTACACCCATGAGTAACTTTATATACATGATGACAGGAGGGAGAACTCCATAAATTTGGTGACATAATACCTGAAAAGGTCTGTTATCTGAATAAATCATGCCCAGGCTTTTTATTAATTGTTTTCAACCTTAATAGCCATTTTTTTTTCTTAATGCTTTTTAATTCACATATAATTAAGTATTAAGCATTGATTGATTAAATGATTGAATAATTAATCAGACATGTGCACTTCAAATTTAGTTTGCTTCCTGGTTGGAGTGCCCACTGTATGGATTTTACATGTTTTCCCTGTGCTCCCATGGATTTCTTTCAAATACATGCAGAATATTACACAATCTTGATGGGAATATGTAAGGCTGAGACTTTTTTTGTGTGTTATGCAATAAATTAACACCTAAGGGTTGCTTTCTGCATTTCACTTATTGCTACCAAGACAGGCCAGAGCTCTGGCTGTGTTTAGAAAATAGGTGTCTGGATGAAATTCTTCATCATGATCATCATGTTGCCTTGTTCCACCTCTGCGGCAAATGACAGTGTGAGTAGGGGTGACCAAACATTGATGTCCTAAGCAAAGGTCAGCTGAGAGACATGATCCCTGCATTTCCTAGGTTTCCACCTCACAAACTGTGCCTGCAACACCTTCTTCATTAGATGCCTAAAACACCTCAACTATCTCCATTGAACTGGAGAAGGTAGCATCTTCATTCTGAGAACAAGCAGGTCTGGTAACTTCTTCATGCAAGTCAAATGGTGGGAATCAGATATAACGTCTCTCAGCACTGATGGAAGTAACTAACTAATTATAGCTGTTTTATTCTACATTTAAAAACATTATTCATTTGATTTATTTCTAAAAAATACATCCATTAGCAATCACTTTTCTAATGACGGAAATAAGGAAACCTTGGGTCTCCATATTACATAGTCATTGAAAACCTTTGTTTGGTTTAAAACATTATTTTTTTAATCTTATGATTAGTTTAATGATTTTAAGGACATTACTAAAATGAATAAGTTATACAGAAGATCAGTAGCACATACAATGCTACATCTTACTCAAATCACATCAGATTCTCACCACCTCTATCTTTTTAATTTTTTCATTCTGTTTCTTGAACACATAAATGATGGCATTTCGGGTGCCAAAGCAAAATCAAATTAAGGCTGGAAATACCACAAAACACAAGGGCCAAAATGGAGCCTTTTTAATGTGGTGAAAATTTAATGGAAATGAACTGAAAAGGACATTACAAGTGTGTATAGTGAAATGATGAATGGTCATACAAAGAGACTTAGGCAGGTAATTTGACTGGGAAAGTCTTTTGCAGAGGGCATTTATTTCATTCTGAAAGAAACCCATAACGCCAAACCAGTTTAGAAAGGAGAATGAATTGGAAGCATTGTTTCCTGGCATGACAGATCCATTTAGTGGACTATTGCATTCAGACTCGGGCCTTTTTTGTTAAATTTTGCACTTTACTTTTTCTAATTGTATGAGCCTAAGTGCTGTGATATAAGGCTCTGTTCTAAAGTTTCCATCTATTGCTATGCATGTAATAAGGTCCAATAGGCAGATGAAGAGGTATGAGTATAATACAACTCTTGCAGTCTCTTTCCCTTTAAAGAATTAGCATGCACTACCGTGTGCTGCACCAGCTCATTTCATGGACTGAGAGAGAAAATGCCGATTCATCTCTCTTGCACATGCAGTATATTTTTCTATCTTGAAATAAGGTTGGTATATTAAGAGCTTTGTGATAGTGCTTGCTATGAAAGGCGATATATAACAATGATTAACAGAGGGGCACCAATAAGAGGGACACTAAATCTGTAGACTGTGGTTGCCTGAGATATTTTCCATACTAGTTGTCTAAATTAATTGATATCCAGCACAATGGAACAATTAGTCTAGCCTAGATCCAGAGACACACTATTGACAATGATTCTCGAAGAGGCCATAAGAGGCACAGCAGAAAAGTAGAATAAAATATACAGAGTGGAGAAATCTGAAAGAAATCCCTATCCTACTACAGACATTAGCTAGTAATCAAACATCAAGTCATTAGCATTGAAATATTAACTTTTTAAATTCTTTCAAATATTGAATCAAAGAATTGCAGAAACTGAAGGAGCTAATCTGGTCAGGTATAAATTCTAGAGGTACAATGCCCAGGCAGAATGTGACCCTGCTCAAAACATGTTGCTGATTTTATCCCTCTTATTTTAGCTAAGATATATGTGTTTGCCTTGCAGGAAAGGGAGGAAGGAGGTGCAGGGGTCATTGTGTGTTTGGCAGTTGGACTGATATGTTTCCTAGCCTGGAAATACAAAATTTAATAGGCAGCTTTTCAAAAGCTTAGATTAAACATATTGATAGACACATATGAATATCCATGTTTTGCATTATATAAATAAATAAACAAAAGCCATGCCGACTGTTTACAGAATCTTACACAGCAGCTGCTTGGAGGAATCTTTGGATGAAACATGAGCCTTGTTGGCACTGCTATTTCATAGAGAGGTCCTCTCCAGGAATCCAGTTGGCTGGGTCAGGGCCAACCTAGAGATACCTCTGTCTCTCCAATTAAGGCTGAGGCATGCAGTCTCTCACGCAGCCCATAACTCCTTGCAAAGGGTCTACTGTATTTCAGTGAGCGTTTGTCAGGTAGTGTCCTCTGTACTGAAAGAGTGCTGACATCAGGTTATGGACATACAGTTAGTTTCCTGGAATGGGAAACTGGTTTGATAAAACTCAACTCTGAATTAATATGCAAGAAATTAAACAAGATGCTCAAGCCACAGTACATTTGGGTCTAATACTAACACTAAAGCTCGTTTTCAATAAAGTCATAACTATACATTGATATAGCCATACAAGGCTTAACACAAAATTAGACCAACTACCTGTATATGATCAGCTTTTCTTGTTTATCAAACAAGCATAATGGAACTCTTAAGGTTATTGTAATGCTTAGTATACTTAATTACTGACTTTCCAAAGCACAAGTGGGATTTACAAACAATGAATTTATTTTCTAGTGTCAAAATCAGTTAGGGTTAAATTTATTTTCACCTGATTCCCTTCTGTTCAAAAGCTTAGAGCACTAAGAGCACTGTACACATTTAAATTAGTATCAAATTCAAAATAATTTTACAAAACAAAAAGCGCACCCCAATTAAACATCATGCAATGAATATATATGATTACAATTATATATCTAGCTCTCAAACCATTTCCTGACTCCTTTATTTCAATACTGGGGGTCACTCATGGGCAGCAATGTGTGCTAGTTAGGAATCAGTACTAAATGGGGCAGCAGTTTATCATACTCATTTATTGAAGAGATTCACTCGCCTGAGCCTAAAATGATTTCACTGATTTGTTTTTAATGTTTTTGCCAAAGTGTCCTGATATATAGTGATAATAAGAATAAGGCTATTGGACTGTCATACGTTCACATAAAGGCTAGCTTTTTGCAAGTGGATGTGGAAGTAACAACAAACAGACAACATCCTCTTATCTTTGGTGCACTTCTGTTCTTTATGTAGATTTCACTGGGATATTTGCCTTGCCAATGAGACTTCTTGTTCTGTTTTGCTACTCATAAGTGGCCTTATTTGAGACCATTCTTGGTTGGATATTAGACATAGCCTCTACGAACGTCTTCCACAGTAACATAACTGCAATGATGCCTGTTAACAATCATCAGCATAATACTAACAAAGCTGAACTGTTTCTTCTGCAAATGTCAGCACAACTCAGCAAATCTTAACTTCTCACTGAATCTATGTTCCTGCAAAACTAGTCTATCACGCCTTGTGCACGAGCTATGCACACTCCTAGCATGTCATAAATGTAGTTAAATGTCTGTTCATCAATTAAGAAGTAATACCACTCCTATCAATCCTTCTTTGATGCAAACTATCCCAATATCCATTTTATGGGTTTCTTATAATTTCATATAGTTTGTTGAAATGAAATGATAAAAATCGACAGCAATAGATAGATAGATAGATAGATAGATAGATAGATAGATAGATAGATA
>JANRMT010062854.1:42230158-42249786 GCA_026402145.1 Polypterus bichir lapradei
ATATATATATATATATATATATATATATATATATATATATATACATACACACACAAAAAACAAACTTAGTTTTCTAACTATAATATTGTTCTAAAAACACAGAACTTATTAAATAACAGTTCATTTAATTAGCCCAAGATTCCAATTAAAAACAGATGGATGGAACAAAAACCTGCAGCAAAAATCACAGTGGGTCCCCAGGACCGAGTTTGGGAAGCACTATTGTGTTTTATTATTGAGATTGGAAGTCACACATTATTACAGATTATCATGATACTGACATAAAAAATAATTAACATATGGCACTCTCATTACATTACAAAATGTTTTACCAAATTTCGCACCCAAAATACTGAAATGGAATAAGAAATGCCTAATTATGAACCTGTAAATGTCAATAGCAAGTTGACGAATGTCAGGGTGATGTGGCTGATAAAATAATTATACTTAATTGATTATCAATATACCACATTTTCTTGTTTCACTAAAGCAATAATCACCAGCCTGTTACAATAATAATGCAATATCTGATAAAATCTGTGTCCCGAATAGACTGCATTATTCAAAATGACACGAATACTGCCTGCCTTAAAACACAAGCCTCCAGTGTAAAAAGCAGGACACGGTGACTCGCAGGGCTCGGCTTCCTCTGAAGACTGACATAAGAAACAGTATTGTTTACAGAGTTGAGAAGTGAGCTTCCTTTTTTGCCTGTAATCTCTTCCATGGAAATCTTGTCTGAGGGCCAAATAATTGAGAGCACGGGCTGGCCGCGTGAACAAAAGGTTCCTCCAATCACAGAGTGCGTGTTCAAAAGCCCCAGCCAATAAGCGTTTATAGTACTTTCTGTTCATTCAAGTGTCATTGCCTAATCGAAACCTGCCAGAAACGAAGAAGTCACTTCATCTTTAAGGAGGGGATAAGGGGGATGAGAAACGCATTATCTTTGGGAGGTTATTGTTCTCCTTTTTTTTAACGTTGAAACTGAAGTGTGTCCGACTGTTCTCGTGTGATGACGTTTAATTCTGCGCCGCTATGGCACTTATGCTAAAAGGTGAACGTAATGTGCTCCAGCCTAAAACACAATACATTACGTCATTCACAGTTTTTAATTACACCAAAGCCATTCCGCCAGTGTGCCCTGTCTTTAACCGGAAGCAGTAAACGTAGTTTCTTTAACGTTTTATTTTTATTAGATGAGATGACTGTAAACAGTAAGTCAAGCTTATATTACAGTCGTGTTGTTCCAGGCCTGTTAAGTAGGAGACGTTGTTGTTTTAATTTGTTAGGGTTTTCAAATGTAATAGTAATATTTTATTTATATAGGTCACCTTTCATGGTCTGAACTAATTAATGTCTAGTGCTGACTGGACTTGGGGAAATTCAGGATATGAACCTACCAAGAAAAGTGACTCTAGATGCTTTGTGCCAGTGCCTTGTCTCACATCTCCCAAAATAATGAATTTAAATACATACCAATCCATATTGGGCAATGAATTGTACTTGTTTAGATCAAGATGTGACATTAGAACAAATAGAGAATCAGAATGTTGAACAAGTAGATCATGACTTTGGAAATTAATGAAAACAAACTAGTTGACTCTCAAAAAAAGTGGGAATGGTCTTATTATACTATTGTAATGGAAGACAATTTGTCCATCTCCTCTTGTTACCTTTCTCTGTCCCACAACCTGCACTTAATTGGGCAAGGCCACTGTTTCTTAAATAATTTCATAGGGAAACACAATGGCTTCTAATTTTAGATCAGACTGTGAGGTGTCATTTCCTTCCCCCAGTGAAGATCATTGCTTAAGTAAACATGGCATTTTGTGTCATTAAAATTGTATGTTTCAATTCAATGTGTATATTCCAAAGTACAAACTTGTGGATTTTACTTTTCTGGTAAATTCTGATGGAGCAATTAATACCATTATTACTTCACAACGTTTAAATTACAGCATGCCTTGGGGGTAGCGTGTGCATATTTTCCCAGTGCTAATGAGGTTTACTTTCACAATCCATGAACTTTTACTGATTAACAAATGAATATTGGTTAGGAAAATGTTGGTGTGCATCAGTGCGTCTCGAGATAGACTGATGGCCAGTCCAGCTTTCGTCCCTGCCTTTTGTCTGTTGCTACAAGAATAGGCTCCAATTTTGCCTGAACCTGTAATAGAGAAAGATGGTTTAGAAAAAGGCTGGATGAATGTTGCACTGGCTTATCTGGTACTAAAGTTTACTTTTCTGCTTCCTTTAACTAACAAATACTATTTTCATCCTTTAAATTGTTTCAAATTAATTACTTTGGTTGCAAATTAACTCAGATCTGACAGCAACAAATAATGAATGTGTTCACTTTCAGTGTATTTGCTCTATCTGTACTCATCATCAAGTAGTTATTTTAAAACATATTAGAAAAAAGAGAGATAAAAGCTTCACTATCCCAAAAGAACACATCTTTGCCAAGTTTCTTAAAGTGAAAACATGCTGAACTGTAAGAAATGGGAAAACATGATTTATTAAATAAGAATTTTTAAAGGCTATAGTTGGATCCAAATTAAAAACTTGTTTAAACTAAGAGAGAGCAGCCATAATGTACATCCAGAATCAGGTATGCTTATCACTGTGCTAGTGTAGAAGAATGTTGTCACCATTGCTTCATCCTTTTAGGAGCAGACTCGGACACAAATCATAATCACAAGTTATATAAATGTTTTAAATGTTGTAAACCCTTTCTTTTCTTATCATACCACCATTAGTTTCAGTTTCATTCTTCACTTGCTAATTACTTCTCTGAAATTACTTCTGTTTCTTCCAGGAAATAATCATGTGCCTTTTAAACTACAGTATCTTGGACATTCCCACAGCAGGTTTAGGCACTGGAAGATGTTTTAAGGGAGGATTGCTAATTTTTTTTTAAATCATATATACTAACCTAAATATAGCTGTGCAATTCAGCTCAATGCCTTGTCAAACCCAGCAGCTATACTGGCTTAATTCCAGATATGCTGCTAATTCTATTGAAATAGTGTAAAAGAATGCTTAGTGACATCCACAAAGATCAGTAAACAGTCTGTGTTTATAAATGTTTTAAAATTCTATTCCTTTTTGACATGTGAATAATACACCACCATCACTTACAGTTTCATTTTTACATTCCTAATTGATTCTTTATGGAAGTGGCTTCCATTCTGTGCTGCTTTTCAAATTATCTTTGAATTCCCCTTGACAGGCACTGGAAAATGACATGACACGAGGTTCATTAATTTCACTGCTCTTTATTAGTAAAAAGAGAATACAGTAGTTTACCAAAATACCTTGACAAACCCCTACAGCAATTTTAGTACCCCTGTGTATTATGTCTCTACTGCTATTTTAAAACTAATATGCATTGTGAAAGTTCTCATGGAATACTTCACCTGGTTACTGATGATTTCATCCATCCATCCTCTTCCGCTTATCTGAGATTGGGTCGGGAGGGCAGCAACTTGAGCAGAGATGCCCAGACTTCCCTCTCCCTGGCCACTTCTACTGACTCTTCTGGCGTTCTTAGGCCAGCTAAGAGACATAGTCCCTCCAGCGTTTCCTGGGTCTTCCCCGGGGCTCCTCCTGGTTAGAAGTGCCCGGAACACCTCACCAGGGAGGCATCCAGGAGGCATCCTGATCAGATGCCCGAGCCACCTCATCTGACTCCTCTCAATGTGAAGGAGCAGTGGCTCTACTCTGAGCTCCTCCTGGATGACCGGACTTCTCATCCTATCTGTAAGGGAAAGCCCAGACACCTTGCGGCGGAAACTCATTTCAGCCGCTTGTATTCGTGATCTCGTTCTTTCCGTCACTACCCACAGCTCATGACCATAGGTGAGGGTAGGAACATAGATCAATGATTTCCTTACGTAGCTTTATTAAATCTTTGCAGAGTATCTTAAAGATCCATCCATCGATCCATCCTCTTCCGCTTATCCGGGGTCGGGTTGCAGGGGCAGCAGCTTAAGCAGAGAGGCCCAGACTTTCCTCTCCCCGGCCACTTCTTCCAGCTCTTCCGGGAGAATCCCAAGGCGTTCCCAGGCCAGCCGGGAGACATAGTCCCTCCAGTGTGTCCTGGGTCTTCCCGAGGGGCCTCCTCCCGGTTGGACGTGCCCGGAACACCTCACCAGGGAGGCGTCCAGGAGGCATCCTGATCAGATGCCTGAGCCACCTCATCTGACTCCTCTCGATGCGGTGGAGCAGCGGCTCTACTCTGAGCCCCTCCCAGATGACTAAGCTTCTCACCCTATCTTTAAGGGAAAGCCCAGACACCCTGCGGAGTAAACTCATTTCAGCCGCTTGTATTTGCGATCTCGTTCTTTTGGTTACTACCCATAGCTCATGAACATAGGTGAGGGTAGGAACGTAGATCGACTGGTAAATTGAGAGCTTTGCCTTATGGCTCAGCTCTTTTTTCACCATGACAGACCGATGCAGAGCCCGCATCACTGCGGATGCCACACTGATCCGCCTGTCGATCTCACGGTCCATTCTTCCCTCACTCATGAACAAGACCCCAAGATACTTGAACTACTCCACTTGGGGCAGGATCTCTCCCCCAACCCTGAGAGGGCACTCCACCCTTTTCCGGCTGAGGACCATGGTCTCGGATTTGGAGGTGCTGATTCTCATCCCAGCCGCTTCACACTCAGCTGCCAACCATTCCAGAGAGAGCTGAAGATCACGGCCTGATGAAGCAAACAGGACAACATCATCTGCAAAAAGCAGTGACCCAATCCTGAGTCCACCAAACCCTTCAACACCCTGGCTGCGCCTAGAAATTCTGTCCATAAAAGTTATGAACAGAATCGGTGACAAAGGGCAGCCCTGGTGGAGTCCAACTCTCACTGGAAACGGGCTCGACTTACTGCCGGCAATGCGGACCAAGCTCTGACACCGGTTGTACAGAGACCGAACAGCTCTTATCAGGGGGTCCGGTACCCCATACTCCCGTAGCACCCCCCACAGGATTCCCCGAGGGACACGGTCGAACGCATTTTCCAAGTCCACAAAACACGTGTAGACTGGTTGGGCAAACTCCCATGCACCCTCCAGGACTCTGCTAAGGGTGTAGAGCTGGTCCACTGTTCCACGACCAGGACGAAAACCACACTGTTCCTCCTGAATCCGAGGTTCGACTATCCGACGGACCCTCCTCTCCAGAACCCCCGAATAGACTTTTCCAGGGAGGCTGAGGAGTGTGATCCCTCTGTAGTTGGAACACACCCTCCGGTCCCCTTTTCTAAAGAGGGGGACCACCACCCCGGTCTGCCAATCCAGAGGCACTGTCCCCGATGTCCATGCGATGTTGCAGATACGTGTCAACCAAGACAGTCCTACAACATCCAGAGCCTTGAGGAACTCCGGGCGTATCTCATCCACCCCCAGGGCCCTGCCACCAAGGAGTTTTTTGACCACCTTGGTGACCTCAGTCCCAGAGATGGGAGAGCCCACCTCAGAGTCCCAAGGCTCTGCTTCCTCATTGGAAGGGATTGAGGAGGTCTTCGAAGTACTCCCCCTACCGACCCACAACATCCCGAGTCGAGGTCAGCAGCGCACCATCCCCACCATATACGGTGTTGACACTGCACTGCGTCCTCCTCCTGAGACGCCGGACGGTGGACCAGAATCTCCTCGAAGCCGTCCGAAAGTCGTTCTCCATGGCCTTTCCAAACTCCTCCCATGCCCGAGTTTTTGCCTCAGCAATCACCGAAGCCACATTCCGCTTGGCCTGCCGGTCGCCATCAGCTGCCTCCAGAGACCCACAGGACAAAAAGGTCCTATAGGACTCCTTCTTCAGCTTGACAGCATCCCTCACCGCCGGTGTCCACCAACGGGTTCGGGGATTGCCGCCACGACAGGCACCGACCACCTTACAGCCACAGCTCCGGTCAGCCGCCTCAACAATAGAGGCACGGAACATGGCCCATTCGGACTCAATGTCCCCCACCTCCCTCGGGACGTGGTCAAAGTTCTGCCCAAGGTGGGAGTTGAAGCTACTTCTGACAGGGGATTCTGCCAGCCGTTTCCAGCAGACCCTCACAACACGTTTGGGCCTACCAGGCCTGACCAGCATCTTCCCCCACCATCGAAGCCAACTCACCACCAGGTGGTGATCAGTTGACAGCTCCGCCCCTCTCTTCACCCGAGTGTCCAAGACATGTGGCCGCAAGTCCGACGACACGACCACAAAGTCGATCATCGAACTGAGGCCTAGGGTGTCCTGGTGCCAAGTGCACATATGAACACCCTTTTGCTTGAACATGGTGTTCGTTATGGACAATCCATGACGAGCACAGAAGTCCGATTACAAAACACCGCTCGGGTTCAGATCAGGGAGGCCATTCCTCCCAATCACGCCCTTCCAGGTCTCACTGTCATTGCCCACGTGAGCATTGAAGTCTCCCAGCAGAACGAGGGAGTCCCCAGAAGGTATGCCCTCTAGCACCCCCTCCAGAGACTCCAAAAAGGGTGGATACTCCAAACTGCTGTACAGAAACTGGCTTTTGGGACGTGGAATGTCACCTCTGTGAAGGGGAAGGTGCCTGAGCTAGTGCGAGAGATCGAGAGGTTCCGACTAGATATAGTCGGACTCACCTCGACGCACAGCTTAGACTCTGGAACCGATCTCCTTGAGAGGGGCTGGACTCTCTACCACTCTCGAGTTCCCCCGGTGAGAGGTGCCGAGCAGGTGTGGGCATACTTATTGCCCCCCGACTTGGAGCCTGTGCATTGGGGTTTACCCCGGTGGACGAGAGGGTGGCCTACCTCCGCCTTCGGGTGGAGGGAAGGGTCCTGACTGTTGTTTGTGCGTATGTGCCAAACAGCAGTTTGGAGTATCCACCCTTTTTGGAGTCTCTGGAGGGGGTGCTAGAGGGCGTACCTTCTGGGGACTCCCTCGTTCTGCTGGGAGACTTCAATGCTCACGTGGGCAATGACAGTATCTTAAAGATTTACATTAAAATTGAGATCAGCCAGTTGATGGCCAAGTCTATGAAAACATGACATTCTCAGACCTGCTTAATCCAACTGAGGGCTGTGGGGAACTGTAGCCTATTGTTGGCAGTTCAGATTTCAAGGCAGAAGACAGTTCAAGTTCCCAGTCCATTGCAATACCTATTTACATAATACAGAATCACCCCTTAATCTAACTGCATGTGTTTGAGGATGTGGGAGGAGAGCACACAAACTCCACAGACAATGATCAGACACAGAATATGAACCCTGGACTTTGGATCTTGGAGGCAACAGCTGTAGCCACTTATGCATCGAGTGTCCTGCTGGTAGAATACAGCCATATTGCAAGGTTGTTTGTGTTTGTTGCAGTGAATCAAATCAGTCAATCAAAAGTAATAATGGTATTTTTACATACCCAAGGGAGTCTTCTTTTGAATAAATCATAAGTTTTCATTTGGTCTACTGTCTTTCATTATTAAAATATGTGATTTATACACATATACCCCAAGATGAGCAGCATTTCACAGCTAAGTGAATCTGCTTTTATCAAAGATCTCACCAACATCAAGCCACATGCATTCATTACCATTGGATAGCTGAGTTTCAGACTATTCTAATGATGTATAACTGTCTATGATTGGTCATTTATATTGTGTATCACAGCTGTGCGTAAATGACAGGAAATAAATTACATCTATGACAGCTCATCTTTGTGCACTGTTATACACAAAGCTTGAGTTGAATTCTGATCGCAATTTTGACTCTGTAGAGAATGATATTTGATGAAGGACTTTTTGCTCTGCTTGATTTGCAAGTACTGCTTTTAAGATAATTTGAAGCATTGTGACATGCAGTTTATGTGTCATGGGTTCAATTACATAAGCAGAGTAACAGCCATTTATTTTTGGGTGGGTAATTTAGGTGCAATAATGACAAAAACCTCTTAGTGAATAGGGGGTTAACCCACTGCACCACCTTGCCACTCATTATATCTAGTAAATAATTTTTTGGAGATTCTTGTTCTCCAATCAATCAACTCCTTTCTTTAAGCCAATAGGTAAAGGGAAAATAAAGAAAGCTTTGCCTTTTTTTTGGAGTGGTAATGAACAGTATCTACAGGGGATTCTGAAAGCATTCAGACACCATCATTTTCCACATACTTTATTGCATTGTATATTTAAGTTTAAATGGATAAAGGTGCAATTTTTGCCCATCTGAGTTGATTGAATAAACCATAACGACAAAGAAAAAAAATGTTTTCACAAAGGTTTGCAAATAATTAAAAATCAAAAACTGAAATCTGTCAGTCAAATATGTATTCTGACCCTTAATTCAGAACTTTGTTGAAGTTCTTTGGCTTCTTTGTCTTCAGTTTACCTCATTCTTCCTAGCAGATCCTCTTAAGGTCAAAGAGATTGGATGAGAAATGTCTATAAATGGCTATCTTCAGGTCTCTCCACATATTAGGGCTATCAGATTGAATGTCACTATTTGAATATAATTCAAATTTATTTAAGAAATGTCTTGTTCAAAGGTAGTATCTGGCATTTGATTGTCAAAGAACTATTGTTTGTTTTACCTGCACTAATTTTGGTATCGTATTACTCTAAACGTGTTAAGAGAAGTTGCAGCATTTTACTGATCTGTTTTTTGCTTTTCGTAATTTTGAATGATTAATTTGTTATCTTCACTAGTAAAATTTACAGCCAGATCCCTTCTCAACATGTGTTTTTTCTTCTTTCCCCTTAATCTGCACTCAGAGCATTTCTAAATGCTTCTACAGTGCCCTAAAAGTATCAACTTGCCCATCCATCCATTATCCAACCTGCTATTTCCTAACTACAGGGTCACAAGGGTCTGCTGGAGCCAATCCCAGCCAACACAGGACACAAGACAGGAAACAAACCCCGGGCGGGGCGCCAGCCCACCGCAGGTCGCACACGCACACACCCCAAGCACACACTAGGGACAATTTAGAATCACCAATGCACCTAAACTGCATGTCCTTGGACTGTGGGAGGAAACTGGAGCACCCAGAGGAAACCCACCCAGACACAGGGAGAACATGCAAACTGACCTGGGAAGTGAAACCAGGTCTCCTAACTGCAAGGCAGCAGCGCTACCCACTGCACCACTGTGCCACCCATCAACTTTCCCATTCACTCTTAAATCTTTATTAAAACATATTAGCATCTATAAAGAAAAAAAAAAGTAAACAGATTTTGTGGACCCTGACTTGGTACCATGATGATTGTGTTTTTTTCCACAGGTGCCTACTGGCTTTTTATTCTGAATACATCAATATAAACAGTACCGTGCCATTGTCTGTTAGACACCTCCAAAATAATAAAACAGGTCTGCCTTCTACCTTCCTGCCCTTTAACATCACTCTTATTAACTGACCCGTATTCGTCTTGATCTTAAATTGCTGTGCCTGTGCCTACTTAGGAGAAAGACACATCATCATATGTTTGCTGCAACAGTGTCTTAAGAACTTCAGGGTTTGAAGAAGCACAAGTAAAAAAAAAAAAGTACAAAATAATAATACAGTGAAGCGTGGTGCCAGCGTGTGTGGCTCATATTGATTTCAGATCCTTTTTGTGGCTATATTTATGGCTCGCTGTCCTGAGAACTACATTTGTGCCCAGCTGTCAGTACTAGACTGAAAAATAGATGGCAGTGCAGATGCTTGGGGTTTTGATGGCTCATTTATTTAAAAAACAGTTGCCTGAATGCCACTAAGATTGTTTTTTCTTTTTTTTACTCTTTGTAAACTCTTTGTTTGTGTTTGTCCTTTCTGTAGCCACCAGTGCAGCTGTTAAAATAATAATTAAGTATAAAAAGGTGTGTATAAATGTAAATAATGTCCAGAATCGTTAAACTAAGTTCAAATATATTTGAATGTTTACTTATTTTTAATTTGAGTATTCAAACCTTATTTTTTGGCTAACTGGACAGCCCAAACACAGATGTCTATGCTTTGGCTCTGGTGCAGTTAGAGACTTGTCTCCAAGCCACTCCAGTGTTGTCTTGTCTAAAGAAGTAAAAGTGTGAACAAAGATAACTAAACTAAATTCTTTTTCAATGTTAACCCCTGCAAAATATACTGTATATGGATTAATACCATCCATCCATTTTCCAACCCGCTGAATCCGAACACAGGGGTCTGCTGAAGCCAATCCCAGGGCACAAGGCAGGAACCAATCCCAGACAGGGTGCCAACCCACCGCAGAACACACACAAACACACCCAGGCCAATTTAGAATCACCAATCCACCTAACCTGCATGTCTCTGGACCGTGGGAGGAAACCCATGCAGACACAGGGAGTACATGCAAACTCCACGCTGGGAGGACCTGGGAAGCGAACCCGGGTCTCCTAACTGCGAGGCAGCAGCGCTACCACTGTGCCACCATGCCACCGCATGGATTAATGCAATACACAACAAGTTGAGAATTTGCATGCTTCACTAAGATAAGGACCCAATAAAATGAAGAAATTAGCAAATGATTAATGAATTGACTTGAATGAATGTCATCAGCCTCACCTATTTTCCCTTGTAAAGAAAGGAGGAAGAGGAGTTGGTAATGGGGCAGTAGTGTGTGGCAGCTCAGGAGCTAAGTCTCTCCTACAGCTAACATCAGATTGTAAAAAAGTGCTTTAGCAGGTGTAGTTTTTGTCTAGTATTTTAGAAGTGGATTGTCAAGCTCCACTCCAGGAGAGCTCTTTGCAGTAACTAATGGTTTTCATTTCTTTTGGGGTCCAAGAGATGCTAACAAACTCCTTCTTTCTTTTTGTCTAATCTGATGTCTTCATGTATTCCTTTACTGGCATGTTTCATTGTGCTGAATATAGGGGAGATACGCACTAAATTAAAATTGATCACTCAATCTGTTGTAAAATGGCCAGCAAACAAAATCAACATGTGTGTGCATTCACCAAGACATCTGATTATCCAAAAACTGATGTGGTGTCTTGTGCAGCTGTTTCTGTTCTTTAGGGGTTGGCCACCCTTCTAGGTCTATTTCAAGAGACTTACGGCAGCCACCTGTAATCAGCTAGCAACAATGACCCAATGCAGCATTGCACGCAGCAGGACAAGTTTTTACTACATTCTATTGAAAATGATAACTGACAAGCATTTAAAATCATATGAATTTAGAGGAGAAATTTGGAATAGAGAAGTCTAATTAAGCTAGAAATCAAACTAAAGGCAACAACATTCCATTGTATTTGTTTCAGGAATAAAAACATAAAGGTGCTGAGCTGAATACCCATCAATCTTTGTTGTAGCCTTTCCTGCTGGTAACAAGTTAAAGAAAGTAGCCCATATTTATCTGTCCCAAGAAACCTCCCCCTAGGGTATTTCCAGAGAGTTCCAGCCTACCAAGGTTATACAATCAATTACCTCAGAATATCCTAGGTTTTTCTTGGACTCACCCAACATGTCCAGTGAAGACACACAAATTCCATCCTCTCCTCTGACTCCAGAGGCACCTAGGAGGTTGGAGATAGTGTTCAGTCATGAGTATACGGTGGCCAGGCCAGCTGCGTGATCCAGCCAGACAGCAAGCAGGCTTAACTTTCTTAAAGCACAGAGTGAACGTTGTGGGTGAATAATGAAGATTTGGGAATGACCTAGATGTAACTCCTTTAAAAACTATATAGTTTAAATGTAATGTTTATGGCATCATTTCCTATATGAAATACTGCTATAAAAGCTGAGTAATGATTAGCTTTCTTATTCTCAAGTTTGTTAACTTGGTGCTTATGTTATACAATGGCTTTCTGAGTCAGCACTATTTCAATTTTATTTTTAGTGCACGCTTGATCAATCCACCTATATTTTAACCTAGTCATGGTGTGTTGGTTCAGGTATTGGCACCATTGGTTACAAGGTAGGAACCCATCACAGAGCAGACACTCATGCATACCAGACCAGTTTACAGGTGCCAGTTATCTTAGCTTATATACCTTTGGAATGTAGTAAGAAATGGGAGTACCTAGAGAATAACAAAACGAGTCCACAGGGAGAACATTTATGCTCCATAAGCAGTGTCCAGGTCTAGGATTCAAATCTAGGACTCTGGACATGTGACAGATCAGTGGAACCACTGTGACATGTAATGAAACAAAGAGTGTAGTAACACAAATCCCAAGAAAGTGTAGTGTATGGATTTTATTTTTAATTTATTTTGAATTGATAACTTTTAATAAAAGATAAAATCAGTTGGCAAAATCAAACATTAGCTTCCTCTAATTCAATGTTACTGAATTGTGGAGTGCAAACACTACTCCATTCTTTTGTCCTTTTAACTGACCAAATAAGGTCTTTGGTAGTCCACCGCAATGTTTTCTGTGTATCCATAAAAAGGGTCTGCTTTCCATCTGGCAGGCTAGAGAGTTTCGTTGGCATTTAGAGGAAAAACACTCATTACAGTTCCCAGGATTCTGGCCAGGTATCTTTAACATGCCACCCGAAATATATTTTTTATTCTAGCGGTCGCAAATAATTTGTCTTTGTTACCAAAGACAGATAAAGTGCTGTGAGTGACCGAAATTCAGAGTAAGAATTTTACAGTGAGCGGCAGCTTTTGAATGAGTTGCTTTAACTTGAAGGATCTGATATAAATTGCTAGTTTAATTTTAAATCAGTACTTTTATTTAAAAAAGACTGTTTTTCATCTCTTGAAATTAATTACCATCCATTCAGTTTCTGAACCCACTGTTACTGTTATATTTTTAGGAAAATAGATCATATTATAGCTGAAACAGGTACAAAATTGGAAGCAACCCTGGATGTGACTCCAGTCTTCATAACACAACTTCATACAGGGCCTGTTTTAGAGTCGGCAATCAGCCTAACACAGATATCTTTAACAGGAAACAAAATAATTCCTAGACAAACTCCCAGCAGACATGTGTAGGATTTCATACAGACTGTGACAGGATGTGAACCCAGGTCCCTGGGGCATCAGTGTGGTACCCTCGTACAACTTGCTATTTTTTCCAAATCAGTATGTCACTAACTTGGCATAAAGTATGTTTTACTAGGAATCTTTACCTCCTGTCTTACCAATCATCCTCTCCATCATTGTTAATTGCTAATACTGTCAGAAGCGAATAACTTAACTTTTCATCAATCTATCCATTTTCTAATCTTTAATCCAGTTTTGTGATGTACAAGCTTGGTTGGAACCTCATCCAACAACAGTGGGTGCACGTTGGGACAGTGTTGGAGGGGTCTGTAGTCCATCTAAGGCACATTTACGAACCAATTCATGCTGAGTCAATAATGGTATTCACAAACTAACCTAACATATATGTCTTTCTCATGTTGGAAGACCAGAGTATATAACCCATACAGATATAGTATAGGAAAAACACAGAAACTCAACAGGCAGTGTCCAGGCTAGAATTAGAATCTTGAATTTTGCAGCTGTGAGGCAGCAGTGTTGACTTCCAAGCTGCCCATCTAGCAATGACTCATTATCAAAATGAAGATTCTTTAGTACTTAATTAAATAAACTATTTATATCCACAGCAAAGAAAAAATAACATACCATGTGGGCATCTTCAATAAGAAAACATTGTTGCAACAGGGAAGCACATTTGTACACAGATCAGGTTCTTAAAGCAGTCAAAAGACAGAGATGAATAAAACTAAATTCTAATACTATGAATCCTCAGAAAAACCTTCATCCAGCCCAATTACATTAAGGACACTAAAAATTCATCATAGCTCGAGAAAGTATTGATGATTCAATAAATATAATCATGATCCTGAGTCATGCATACCAAAATGTACGTAAAACTCAAAAAAATAATAGACTTTCAGAGTAGGAAAATGGTCCTAACTGGCTCAAACATCTCAGAGTGCTGCAAATTTCATCCTTCTCTTAGGAGTAGGAATAATAGCATTTTGCCAATTTTTTTTTAATTTAGGAAACTAAACTTAACTTCACTAAGATTTAGGAAAACTTGTGAATTGTCATAACTCGCTAGGAGTTGCAAGAACACGGCATTCAGATGGGAAGGACAATTCGGGAAAATCTGAATTATATCATTCAATATCATTTGCACCTGTGTCTCCACTGCTCATCTCTAAGTGTCAATGTCCGGATACAATTAAGAAGCCAAATGCCACAAAAAAACGTGAATGAAAAAACTGGTAAAAGAAAGTTAAGCATTTAAAGCTACTCTCAAAAAACATATTATAAATGTCCTTTAAATGTAAATATGATATCAGGGCATTTTTCTCAACACATAATAAAAAAGGCAGCAAATTATACAATTAGTATAATCAGAACTTAGAATGCCGTTAATTTTTGAAACTGGTTGGAATAAAAGCCTGTTTCAACAGTGGGTACTGCAGGATTGAACTTGAAAAATATTCCTCCATGCTATTTGTGGAGAAAGTACAGGTGGTTCTGATGCACTATCATTAGATTGTAGCTAAAAAACATTTTGACAATGAAGCCCTGCATTTTAGCTGTATCACGGCTGTCAGGCAAAAAAAAAACTTTACCTTCAGACTACATTATGTGTAATTACATCTATCGAGGAAACTTTGTTAATTAATAATTCAAATTAATAATGATTTACATTAGAAATTTTAGAAGGACTTTATTAATAATTAGTAAACATATATGTGAACACCCCTTTTTAAGAATAAGCAGGTTTAGAAAAAAAAATACATCCTCCATTTTCAAACCTGGTTTTCCAGTCCAAGGGGTGTCTGTTCGTCACAGGGCATACTCACATGTACATTCATGCACTGGGGCAAATTAAAGTTCACAACTTAGCCTGGAGAAACAAAAATGATGTATGTTGGTTTTAGGTTTTTACTGCTAACCATTCCTAATTTCTAAGAATTTGCATATTGTTGAGTTTTTAGCAGGATGACAATGTAATTTACCCAGAGAGCTAAATATTTGTAGCAGACCAAGAGACAAGAGGATGCTTGTGTGGGTGATATTCCTCAAAAACTGTTTGCATCTGGAGTAGGTACAATAAGAATCTTGCTTTGCTTCAGTAGGCATGCTATAATATGATTCTGGGAAGTACACAGTATAAAATTCTTGTGAGAAACTAAAACACTAAAAGAGCAGAGGAAACTTGGGTGTGCTCCATTTGTAAAGGTTACAGACTTTGCTTATTGATTCACTGCCAAAAAGTACAGGAAGAGAATTTTGTTAATTATTTTTATACTTGTCATCAATCTTTCCTAGTACTGTATCCTTCCTACTGCAAAGTAATTCATAGTGCAGAGGTTTAAGAGGCTATTGATATACTTTTGATTCTGGTAGAGTTGATCTTTACAGATTAATCCATGGGAAATAGGCAAACAAAGTGTGATGCAAAAATACAGTAACTTTAGTAGAAGCTAACATAAAAACTGATATACCAGAGCACCTCAAGTGGTGGCAGTATTGATGATAACACTGATAAATGAGGACATAGTGATAAGAAGGCCAACATAACCATTTATGTTTCTTCCCAATTAAACCAAACGGAAATGCCCACAAACATGAATAGAGTTTAGGAGAGTTGTACAGGCAATAATGTAACAGCGATGAGCAGGTTAGATTTAGAAAGCCCGCTTGTTGGAAATAGGAACTTTGTGAAAGTGGACCATTTTTTTGGGATCCAAGAGATGATGAGCATAGCAATCAAAACGGTGACACAGCCTGACTGTGTAATTTTGAGAGACTTTAGCACTCAAGTGGGGAATGATGAAGGTGTATAAAAGTACATGATGGGCAGAAATGGGCTGGTTGATTTATATAAGTGAATAGTAATTACATTTCTGTACTGTTTCTGGATTAGGCATGACAAATAATGCATTTGGACATAAGGATGCAGACAAGTCAGCCTGGTACCATGGTGTTTTGTGCCTAAAGTCAAAGACTTTGACAAATATTTGGTGCAGTCTTGATTGCATGTTCTGGACATTCAATAGGCAGTTGTTCTTGGAGGAGCACTACCTGAGGTGGTAAGAGTGCAAGGTGACCCATGCTGATAGTAATTGATAAGTAGATCTTACAGCTTGGTATTAGTGTAACTTCCTACACATTCTGCGGATGTCAGTCATTTGGAAGTTGGATGGGTTCTGTTCAAATCTTAAGTGTAGAAGCAGCTTCAAAGAGGTTTGACTGAAGAATGGTCGGTGCTTGTAATAGCTGCATCCCTTGAATACATTGCTGAACACCATCTCTAAGGAAGCCCATAAAATACTAGATGCAGTGTAAGCAGGAGCCTTTCTACATTTAATGATAAGGTGGCTACATACAGTATTAAAAAGGCAGCAGCCACCACAGTGGTCATAGCAAAAGATCCAACAATAGTTTGAATGAATTTAGGGCAACATGAAAAACCATACCTTTCACATTAAAGTTGAGGAAACCTTGATCTTTGTTGTGGTTATTATTTTGAAATGGAAGGAACACTTTGAAGATCTCCTAAACCAACTGGACAAAACATTCTTGGAGGAGATGATCTCTTAAGCATCTGTTTGGGATAGGGCAATTTATTTAGCTGAAATTAATGTAGTGAGTGAGAAACTGTGATGTGGTAAGACAGGTACAATGGATGAGATCTTGTCACAAATGCTTGAGGGTGTCCTGTGTAATGTTCCTTTTCAAAATTGGCTAAAAGATGGGGACAGTATTTCTGCATTGGCAGATGAAAGTTGTAGTTTCCATTTTTAAATAAGAGAACCAAAAATCTGCTCCAGTGACTGTGTTTCTGCAGTCCATAGGATCCTTGGGAATACCTGAGCTGGTTTGGTGGTATGGAGACCTCAAAGAACAGTTGAACCTCATGTTCAGGAGGAGCAATATAGATTTGGTCCTGACTGTGGGACAGTGAGCAAACTCTTTGATCATGTACATATTTTGAAGGGTTGTGGGACTTTGGCAGTCCTCTTTGCATGTATTCTTGTTTCTGTAGAGAGGGCTTATAACCCGTTTGACCCCCACAGTCACTACTACTTGCTGTTTGGTCCTTTAATTTCCAAAGTGAGATCAGTATCTGAATGATTGTAGTTAGGAATATGCATTGTTTTAATAGGGATTCATTAAAATGTGTCTTTATGTCCTCCCTGTTTGTCATTTTAGTATACAGAATATCAAAGTGCATCCATTTTTGGAACACAAGTGTTGTATCTCTGCTTTTAGCAGATTATATGCTGCTCAAAAAAATTAAAGGAACTCTTTTTAATCAGAGTATAGCATCAAGTCAATAAACCTTCTGGCATGTTGATCTGGTCAGCTAAGTAGCAGAGGGTTTTTATCAGCTTCAGCTGCTTTGGTTTTAATGAAATTAACAAACAGGTGCACTTGGTGACAACATTGAGATTACCTCCAAAACAGGAATGGTTTAACAGGTGGAGGCCACTGACATTTTTCCCTCCTCATCTTTTCTGACTGTTTTTTCACTAGTTTTGCATTTGGCTGCAGTCAGTGTTACTACTGGTAGCATGAGGCGATACCTGGACCCTACAGAGGTTGCACAGGTAGTCCAGCTTCTCCAGGATGGCACATCAATACATAATATTGTCAGAAGGTTTGCTATGTCCCCCAGCACAGTCTCAAGGGCATGGAGGAGATTCCAGGAGACAGTCAGTAACTCTAGGATTAGTTGGACAGGGCTGTAGAAGGTCCTTAACCCATCAGCAGGACTGGTATCTGCTCCTTTGGACAAGGAGGAACAGGATGAGTACTGCCAGAGCCCTACAAAATGACATCCAGCAGGCCTCTGGTGTGAATGTCTCTGACCAAACAATCAGAAACAGACTTCATGAGGGTCCCCTGAGGGCCCGACATCCTCTAGTGGGCCCAGTGCTCAGTGCCCGGCCAGCACCATGGAGCTTGATTGACATTTGCCATAGAATACCAGAATTTGCAGCTACACGACTGGCACCCTGGGGTTTTCACAGTTGAAAGCAGGTTCACTCTGAGCACATGTGACAGATGTGAAAGGGTCTGGAGAAGCTGTGGAGAACGTTATGCTACCTGTAACATTGTTCAGTATGACCGGTTTGGTGGTGGGTCAGTGATGGTCTAGGGAGGTGTATTATCATAGTATTTCCCACTACTTACCCTTTACCTGTCTTCTCAAGGGTCAAGTTCATTATCGGGTTGGTCTACTGTTGCACTTTAAGATGAACACACACATACATAGCTATACGCATACACACAGACCCTAACCACAAAAGTGCCCCATGAATGACACACACACGCTGATTAACCTTTAGCACTTTAAACCACACAAGTGCTTTAGGAATAACACAGCCTGTCACTCAGCACTTCAAGAGACTTACTTATTATCAGCACAAACAACATACGATGTTTTAATGATATCTCCGACCTAAATATTACTTTTGGTCTACAAGAATACATCTAAACAGTCTTTACAAAACCTTAAATAATCTCGCTCCATCTTATATATCGGAGTGTCTGACATCTTTTATTCCAAATCGTAACCTTAGATCTTCAAATGAGTGTTTACTTAGAATTCCAACAGCTAAACTTAAAAGAAGTGGTGCTTCTGCTGTTATGCACCTAAAATCTGGAATAGCCTGCTAATAGGAATTCACCAGGCCGATACGGTGGAGCACTTTAAAAAACTGCTAAAAACACATTACTTTAACATGGCTTTCTCATAACTTTATTTTAATTTAATCCTGATGCTCTGCATATTCAATTAATTATCATTACTATTCATGGTGGCTTCAAAATCTGTACTAAACCCTACTCTCTCTTCTGTTCTTTTTCCAGTTTTCTGTGGTGGCGACCTGCACCACCACCACCTAATCAAAGCACCATGATGTCCCTACACTGATGGAATAAAGGCCAGAAGTCCACGTGACTGTCATCATCAAGTCCTTCCATGAGAACTCTGAATACAACGAGGACTGATCATTTATGTTAGGTAGAATGCCTAGAGGGGACTGGGCGGTCTCATGGCCTGGAACCCCTGCCGATTTTATTTTATCTCCAGCCGTCTGGAGTTTTTTTTTTTTTTCTGTTCTCCCTGGCCATTGGACCTTACTTTTATTCTATGTTAATTAGTGTTCTCTGATTTTAATTCTTACTTTGTCTTTTTTCTCTTTCTTCATCATGTAAAGCACTTGGAGCTACACTATGTGTATGAAAATGTGCTATATAAATAAATGTTGTTGTTGTTGTAAGCATACAAAGGCTCATTATTTTTGACTATAGGCCATTTATCAGCCAAGAATAACTTACTTTATGTACTGTTCCCTATTATTGAGTGGAACTCTCACTCACAGCCTTAATAAACCTCGCAGCACAGAGGTAATGTCAAATCTCTGGCTGCACCAGGTGCTCAAAGAAATCTAACTTATTACTTCAAACACACTAGGCATTAAGACAAAGCATAGAAAGTTAAAAGCAGCATGGTATTTATTACAGGAATAATAATAATACCACTGGAACAAAGAATAATAGAAAATAAGACTGACAGAAAAGTCTGGATATATATATATTTTAGAAAAAGCTTACGAAAAAAGTTACAGATGACAAGGATGAATGTCCCTGGGCGGCGTTTGATTTAGCTATCGATGTTCATGAACATGCTGTCAACTGACAATCAGATGAAAACTGGTCATACATGTCTTT